>CM031239.1:281177960-281535460 GCA_018340775.1 Taxus wallichiana var. yunnanensis | reverse complement strand
TTTTCACTAGGTGAAAAGGTGAAATAAGGCCTCCCAAGTGTGACAAAGGGGTTATGGAACATGTGGATGGGGTCATTTTAAGCTATGAGTGCATAACACTCATCTGACCACCAAACAAGTCACTTAAGTGATGAAACTTCAAAACCATCATCATCCTTCCTTGGGGTCACACATTTTTTCACCCATTCACATTTTCAAAAATTTTAATGGTGAAAAGTGCATCCAAGGTGAGAAAGTGTGACTTTGACACTTATAGTAAGCATGCCTTCACGAACATCTTCTAAAAATAGACACCAGAGAGTGAGTCTTTGCTCCCACAACTTCCATGAGAGTTTCATGGGAAAAAATTATATGATTTTGAATTTAAAATAAAAAATGAAACCAATGAAAATAATTTTAGGAGCCAATTATTCCTGAAATTAAAAATTTACCCCTTTTTGATTCTCCGCTCACGAGCGGTTCCCGGAAGGTCTAACTATCACTAAAGAGAAACTTACATTTTTTGTAACTGTTATCACCGAATCACAGCACCCCTGGATGTTGATCAGATTTCTAGTTTGATCACTCTAAGCATCCAGTGTGATTGGATAACATGGGTACTATCTCCAAGTTGTGGGACTTGCTACTTGAGATAGACCTCCAGAGAAAGCTGGTTCTTGCTCCTAAACTACCTGCCACAATCTACTCTAATGCAGGAGAAACTAGCTATTCTAACCTAAAATTCCAAGGGACCAGAGAGAGAGAATGCATAAAATGAAAGCCTACACTAAAGCGGTGATACACCAGAAAAAGAGGGTGTGAGAGTAATCTCCAAATGTGTGAAATACAGAGGCAAAGTGCACACTAGAAGAGGTGATGACAGTTCACCATAATCCAGCAAAATGCATTTACACAGCAATATTCCAAGCACACACAATGATAATGAATTCCTGCAAGAACATAATAAATAGACACAATATACTTGTAGAAAGATTAAAGGGGCAAGAAGAATGCAAGGAAACACAGCAGGGGAAGATATATCCACAAACTGATATTTTATTGCTTCATGATATGCACAGTTCAATCTATTACAAGATAAGGGCCTGGATCACCATGCAAGGAGTCCACTACAAGGGCCTGCAACACACTGGCTTCACAAAGCAATTTTGTGAGCTTTGTTACCCAAAAACTCCCCCTTTACAATAAGCCCAACACTCCAATTTATAGAAAATGAGAAGGAAAAGAGAAGGAAAATGGAAATCCCGAAATCTGTCCTTCAACCACTGTAAGAAGAATTAAATTGAGTGGAATGGGTATACATTACTTGCAAAAGGCTCCCATACTATCCCATGTTTGCGTGAGAGAAGGAATGATGACCATGCCTCTTAATTGCACTCCAGCTACCAAATACAACACTTTCGAACCCGGCCACGTTTCCTTAAAAAACTCAATCAATTTCTAATCAAATCTGGAATTTATTGATTGCTATGCATCGGGCTCGGAACCACGATTCCAACGATACCAATTTTGTGTGATTTTGTTGAGAAATGCAAAAGTTATGGCCTTCGAGTGCGGGAGCTCTTTTGGGCACAGCTGTGGCGTTTTTGTCATTTGACGGGAATGAGCATTGATTGATTTGGAGCCGAATATGTTTCTTTTGTTTAAACATATCTACCCTCATTAAAAATAAGAAATCCACTTTTTGTGGCGTAGAGGGCGTCGTGCTCGTCCAAAATTCAAATTTTATCAAAATCGGAGCTCGGAGTCAAAAGTTATGGCGTTTGAAGTTCCACGGGTCAAATGTTGACTTTTCTCCCTCGCCTTCGGCCATTTCGCTTCGGCGTCCTTGGCGTCCCTTTGTCCCATTTGGTTTTGGTGCTGAAATTTCCTATTTCGCCAATCCGGCTGGTTCGCGTACTTTTTTGGCCCCTTTGCGTCCCATTTGCTTTTGACTGCTCTGGGACAAATTCGCCGGTTTGGCTGTTCGCGCCTTTGTCCCAAGCTGTCTCGGGACAAAAGTTCTCATTTCAGCCGGATTCGCGTACTTTTGGCCCGCGCGTCCCAGACTGTTTCGGGCTGCCTTGACTCATTTCGCCCGGTTCGGCCGGTTCGCGTACTTTTGTCCCGCTTGTCCCAAAGGCGACCCTCTCAGCAGTTAGCCAATTTTTTCTCTCTTTTCGGCCAGTTCGGATTTCCGCGTCCCGCGCGTCCTTTTGGCCCGGATGTCCCAATTTCTTCTAAGACTAGGACTTAGCCATTTTTCGTGATTTTTTCTGCCCCGAGCCTGTTTTTGCAATTTTTCTTACATTTTCTCAGAACTTGCTCTCTTCTACTTGGACAGGGGAGTTAGAAAAATATGAGGGGACCCCAGAAACATGAATTTTTTTGCCTTGACTCAATCTATTTGCCTGGGACCAAAGAATTTGACGCATGTTATCAAAATTACCTTGAGGGTGAATTTTGGATAACAATTTGGTGACTTCGGCGGGGTCATTTACTGTCGGATGAAGAACGGCCACTAACAGTAAGCAATCCATTGGGCATGGAGTCATTTGATAATCTCTCACTGATCTCGAAATTTGAAAGCTTGTATCAATGAGCCATTTGACATTTGTTGAGCTGGTTTTCTGTGGCTGCAAATTCTTTTCCAGGAGCTTGATGAACTCGCCAACATGCACATACTAGAAGCGAGTAGGACATGTGCACAAGCACTTAGGAAATAAAACTATTCTAATAAAATGACAATGTGCATAAGCACTTAGAGGAATGGAAAATCTAAATTAATATTTACAAGGGTGAAAATCTTTCTTTTTAGTAGCAACGTTTGAGATAGATCCCATTGACCGGAATCTGCAATTCTTCACCATCCAACTTAGCCAGTCGGAAAGCATTGCTACCTTTGCATTCGATGATCATGTACGGGCCACTCCAGATGGCATCAAACTTGGAGTGCTTTCCTGGTTTTGCACGATCAGCATCCCACTTCAGTACCAAATCTCCAGTTTGGAAAGTTCTAGCCTTGGCTTTCTTATCAAAAGTCTTCTTGACCAATGCTTTATCCTTTTCTATGGTCTGTATTGCGTGCTCTCTTGTCTCTTCTAATTCCATCAACTCTGCATACCTGATTTCCATAGGTTCAAACTCAGCTAGTTCCAACTGTTTCATGAGTTCCAATTCTGTGCAACGCGAGTGATATGGGTAGAAGCTGCTTCTTTTCGTACACAAGTTTGTATGGAGAGCTTCCTGTAGACCTCTTGGGTGTGATCCTATCGGCCCATAGGGCTGATTTGAGCTTTGTATGCCAAGTTCTTTGATTTTCATCCAGAGTCCTCCTGATGATTCTTAGTAGGTTCTTGTTTGTAGACTCGGCTTGGCCATTACCTTGAGGGTAATAGTTTGATGAAGTGCTGAGATACACACAATTTTTTACAGCCCACTCAGTGATCTTTGTGCCAAGGAATGCCAATGCATTATCTGATATGATAGTGGCAGGGGCACCAAACCTCGTGACTATCCCTTCATAGAAATCTAAGATATTAGATTCATTTGCCTCCTTGAGTGCCACTGCTTCAGTCCACTTGGTGAAATAGTCTGTTGCTGTTAGAATCCACTTGTGGCCTTGACTTGAATTTGGATTGATGACTCCAATGAAGTCCAATCCCCATTGCATGAATGGCTGATCCGCTGAAATTGGACGAAGGGGCAGCGCTGCTAACCTTTCTTTCCCGTGAAGAATGCACATTTCTTGCATTTCTTGACCCATGAGTAGCAATCATTGAACACAGTAGGCCAATAGTAACCAGCTTTCATGATTTTTAGAGCTGTTACTCGTGGAGCAAAGTGGCCTCCTGCTTCCCCGTCATGGAACTCGTGTAGCATTTTCTCAACTTGACCTGTTCCAATGCATCTTAATAGAACACCATTGATGTCCTTTTTAAACAAAACTCCATCAACAAGCACATATGGAATGGCTTGTAATCTGAAGTATCTCCTTTTTGCTTTGCTTACTTCTGGGGGGCACAAGCCTGTTTGGAGGTAGTGCACCAAGTCTTGAGTCCAACATGGGACGGGTGCATCATCAGCTGGTTGTTCTTGATCATTTTGTAGTAGCAAGACAGCATCTTCTTCACTGTTTGACTCGTCTGGTTTTTTGGAAGCGAGCTGCTCACACAAGCCTTTGCCACGAACCAGCTTGGTCACTTTGATTTCAATATCGTATTCCATCGCCCGAGTAATCCAACCTGCTCTCTTCTCATTTAAATCCTTATTTAGGAGGAAGTCTTTGACACCAGCATGAGACACCAGCAGTTGAATTTTATTGTTTGAGACCAAATGTCTGAACTTCTTCAAGCTTCTGATGACAGCAAGGACATGCTTTTCGATGAAAGAATACTTTATTTCGTAATCTTCCAAAGTTTGGCTGAAGAATGATATGGGCTGTTCTAAACCTTCTCTATTTAGCATTTGTGTCAAGACGGTTGAGATTGTATCGATCCCCAAACGCATACAACATGAAGTCCTTCGAAAAGTCTGGGTTGATAAGAGTTGGAGCTTGTGATATTGCATGCTTGATGCTTTCAAAACTCTCTTTTCCTTCTGCTGTCCATTTGAATGCCAGACTCTTCTTCAACATCATAGTTAGAGGCTTCACAAGAGTGGCAAAATTAGGCACAAATCTGCGGACAAAGTTTATCCTTCCTAAGAAGCTTTGGAGAGATTTCTTGTGGTGTGGCAATGGAAGCGTTCGGATGGCTTCAACCCTCTCAGGATCAATTGTTAGCCCTTCCCTAGAGACAATGTGGCCCAACAGTTTGCCTTCGTGTGCCAAGAATACACACTTCTTTGGATTCAATGACACTCCAAACCTTCTACACCTCTGAAACACTTGTCTGAGGTGAAAGAGATGGTCTGCTGCATTCTTTGAGAAGACAAGTGACATCGTCCAGGTATACCAGCACTATCTTGTTGATCAAGCCTTTGAACGCCATATCCATAGCTCGCTGAAATGTTGCTCCGGCATTTGACAGTCCAAATGGCATCTTCTTGTAAGCATACGTGCCCCATTTTGTAGTGAAGGCCGTTTTGAATTGATCTTCTTCTTTCACCAATATCTGATTATAGCCTGAATATCCATCTAGCAATGAAAACCTTTCTGAACCAGCTACAACCTGCAATATTTGTTCCATTGATGGAAGCGGATAATGGTCTTTCAGTGATGCTCTATTTAGATCGCGGAAGTCCACACACAATCTTATTTCTCCGTTTCTCTTTCTTACCGGCACCAAGTTTGCAACCCAACTTGAGTGTTTGATGGGGAAGATGATACTGGCCTCAATGAGCTTGCCTAACTCTTTTCTCATGAGAGGCTCGATATGAGGATTCACTGGCCTTTGCTTTTGCCTGACAGGCTTGGATTCCGGATCCAACTCAATAGTATGTTGTGCCAACTTTGGATTGAAACCTCTTAAATCTTTGTAAGTCCAAGCGAAGACATCTGGGAACTCTTGACAAAGCTGAACAAAATCAGATTTCTCTTGTGAGGTACTTACCTTGCCAATCTGCAATGTCTTGCCTTCTTCCACAAAAATAGGCTCTGAATCTTCACCCTTTACTTGAATGTTCACTTTCTCCTTCCGGAACTGATCATTCGGGTTGAAGATTGACTCTAGCGTTATGAGGCCTTTTGGTAATTTGTTAGTCCTCAGCTGCACCACTTGGTCACCATACTGCTGCTCCAGCTTGTCTTGATTTCTCATGGAGAACTCAGCTTCTTCTTGTAGGAAATTAACAATTTGCTGATCATTCTCGAAGACTTGCCAACTTGTGTTGTTATCCGGAACAGCTGGTCTCACAACCACTTTGATATGAGGCTGAGTTTTCTCACTTTTGATACTTTCTACAACATCAAATGCAGCCCCAATGCTGCGAGTTTGTCAATGACTTCATTCTTTTTTCTTGGGATGGAAATGATGCTAAAAGCTTCAAAATCTTCAATAAGATCCCATACCCGATTTTTGTAGTTCTTCAACAGATCATTTTTGGCAGCATTTTTTCCTTTGACTTGGTTTATGATCAGCTCACTATCACCAAACACTTGTAAATTCCTGATGCCTTTCTTCTTTGCCCGGTGCGAGTCCATGAATTAGGGCTTCATACTCAGCTGTGTTGTTTGAACAGGAAAACTGGAAACGGAAGGCTGAGTAATACCTTATACCTTGCGGTGAAATGAGCATAGCTCCTCCTCCTGCACCTTGTCTACTCCTTGACCCATCAAAGAACAATTGCCATACTTCATTCTTGTCCTTTTCATCTGGCTTGGTGATGCTGGGAATAGGTTGACTTTCTTCATGTATGCAATAGACTCCTAGCTCGGATTCTTCTATTTCTTGATAGGGATCAAAAGCATGCACTTTGCTTGCCCATTCATCAAGAGTCAAATCTGGGATGCTTCCAACCTTGGTGTCAACTTCATCAGTGCTTGGATAATCCTCCTGATCAAATGCTGAACAATTGGTATTGATTTGGCTTGGAGTGTAAGGCTCAATGTGAAAGTTTGCAATAGGTTCAGACCTAATTGTGGATTTAGTTCCATACCTTGTTCTGAACAGCATGTGTGACCAATCCGCCGAAAGATAGCCTCCAATTTTAGCAGTGAAGTCTCTTGACAAGCACAATGCAAAGAGTGGTGGTAGGTCTATGACCGACACATCTTGCAACACTACTACATTGGGACATGCGTGCAGTGTGAGGCTCAAACCTTTGATTACTCCAACCGTTGTCACTGCTGTCCCGTCTAATTGCACTACACCCTTGGAGAAGACTTCATATTGGAGTCCTAGCTGATCAGCTATTTGTTTTGGCATGACTGAGCTGCTTGCTCCCGAATCGATCATGCAATTATGCACCAACTTATCTCCTATGATCAATGAAACATAAAATGGAGGGGGCTTCAAAATTTTACCTTGCAGTCCTCCATGATTTCCCTCAGGCTGGGCAGCATTTGTGAGTACCTCCTCTTGCATCTGGACATGGTGATTTGAAGTTGACCAGTCCTTCATGGCAGCTTGTAGCAAATCTCTTTGGCCTGGGATGGATAGTGATTGCCACATTGATATGTTGACATTTGTCTTCTTCATCTGATCAATGATGTTGAATGGAGATGAAGTATCCCTCTGCTGTCCCTTGGCCTGCGCATTCATTCCTTGCACATGGGCAACAGCAGTTGGCATCTGAGTTGGTTTAGGAGCTGGTATGGATGCTCCTTGCATGTTTGGATCTACAGTTTGTTTTCCAGCGGCTTGTGGAGTACTTGAAGCCAATGGCTGTTCTTCACCCAAATTTCTCCTCTTTGACCTTGTGTTGGCTGCAACACTTTGAGAGGGTATTTGATTCATACCACAGAAATCTTCAGCCTGCCAATTGACAAGAGTAGTTTCGTTTGGAGATGTTCCTTCTTTGAGGTGCTTCCTCTTTGCTGATCTCCTTCGTGGCGGACTTTTGTGATCCACCAATGGTTTGCACCATTAGAGCCTGATTTAATGCACCATTAAAGCACATTGATTGGTTATGTGGCTGACTGCACGGGAAACACCAATCATACTCTTGGGCCATGTTATTTTGGACTGGCACCAAAGCTCTGGATGCAGATGCAACATTGGGGTTGTAGGGCTGAAATGGTCTGTTGGCAGGAGGCCTTGCTTGATTCTGATTTGCAGCTGGATTGGGTGGTCTTTGAGGTTGATATGGTTGCCTATTTGGTTGAGCTTGAGGCTGATAGGAAGGTCTAAAACTTTGAGCTTGCTGTCTCTTGAGTGTGACCAGCTCATTACCTAAATTTTGCAATTGTTTCATAACTTCTTGAAGCTCATTTGGGGCACTTGGAGATGAAGTGGAAGCTTCATTTGAACTTTGATTTCTAGGAGTGGGAATAGGAGCTAAGACAGGTGCTTGACTAGTACTTGGGCTCTCCAAACTTGGGTATAATGGCATTGGGGGCCTGGGAGCTAGCTTACCAGCTTGAATAAGACAATTTTCAGCCCTAATGGCAATGCTATAAGAAGCAGGTAAGGTTGTGCCTCCCATAGATTGAATTAACATAGAAATATCAGAATTCAAAGCTTTAAGATAGTATAGAAAAGCACCTTTTCTGTTGTTGGCCTGACTGCCACTGGAATCCTATCCCAAGACCTTTGAAATCTGAAATTGAAGTCAGTCAGCTGCTCGTTGGGGGCTCTCTTGATGGTTGTCAATTGTTCCAGAAGAGACAAGTTGTCTCCCTTTTCTCCAAACTGCTCATGGAGAACTATGCATAACTGATTCCAATTCGTGATAGAACCAGCTTCAAGGCTTCTGAACCATTGCAATGCCTTCCCTTTGAACGATGATGCCAATAGTTTGACAGCCACATCCATTTCGTTTATCTCATGGATTGCCGCAGAGGCGTTAGCGATGTCTTTGACATGTTCACCAGAGTGGTATGATTTTCTCCGGTGAAAAATGGAATGTTCTTCAATGCTTTGCAATTGGAACCGGATTACGTGCATTGAGGGCAAGTGTCTTTGCTTTGCCGAAGTGAAATTGACAAAGGGATTTAGTGGTTGCGCCATCTGATTGGCCCGAGAACCCTTGTTGATGTGAGAAAAGGTCTACCCAGGTGGAGGTGTAGACAAAGTTCTATTAGGTGGAGATGCAAATCTTTGGACTCTTCTTCCCCTTCTTTCTCTGCCTGGAGATAGATGCAGATAAACAAACAATCCTTCCTCCCTAGTTCTTGACCTAGTCTGTATTCTTCTCATAAATTTGTCAGGCTTGGACTGCAGAAACCAGTGGATTATGCCTCTTTTGGAGTCACCAGATGTGCGATTTTAAAGCTCCTTCAAAGATGGAACTTACAACAAGTGCACATCAATCTTGTTGCAATGAAATTAAAGACCTCTAGGTGTCCCACTAAAAGTCGTGCGTAATCTGTTATCATCGAATCACAGCACCCCTGGATGTTGATCAGATTTCTAGTTTGATCACTCTAAGCATCCAGTGTGATTGGATAACATGGGTACTATCTCCAAGTTGTGGGACTTGCTACTTGAGATAGACCTCCAGAGAAAGCTGGTTCTTGCTCCTAAACTACCTGCCACAATCTACTCTAATGCAGGAGAAACTAGCTATTCTAACCTAAAATTCCAAGGGACCAGAGAGAGAGAATGCATAAAATGAAAGCCTACACTAAAGCGGTGATACACCAGAAAAAGAGGGTGTGAGAGTAATCTCCAAATGTGTGAAATACAGAGGCAAAGTGCACACTAGAAGAGGTGATGACAGTTCACCATAATCCAGCAAAATGCATTTACAACAATATTCCAAGCACACACAATGATAATGAATTCCTGCAAGAACATAATAAATAGACACAATATACTTGTAGAAAGATTAAAGGGGCAAGAAGAATGCAAGGAAACACAGCAGGGGAAGATATATCCACAAACTGATATTTTATTGCTTCATGATATGCACAGTTCAATCTATTACAAGATAAGGGCCTGGATCACCATGCAAGGAGTCCACTACAAGGGCCTACAACACACTGGCTTCACAAAGCAATTTTGACAGAGCTTTGTTACCCAAAAACTCCCCCTTTACAATGAGCCCAACACTCCAATTTATAGAAAAATGAGAAGGAAAAGAGAAGGGAAAATGGAAATCCCGAAATCTGTCCTTCAACCACCTGTAAGAGGCATTAAATTGAGTGGAATGGGTATACATTACTTGCAAAAGGCTCCCCATACTATCCCATGTGCTGCAGCAGAGAAGGAATGATGACCATGCCTCTTAATTGCACTCCAGGCTACCAAATACAACACATTACGAACCCGGCCACGTTTCCTTAAAAACTTAATCAATTTCTGATCAAATCTAGAATTTATTGATTGCTGTGCATGGGATCGGAACCACAATTCCAACGATACCAATTTTGTGTGATTTCGTTGAGAAATGCAAAAGTTATGGCCTTCTGAGTGCGGGCAGCTCTTTTGGGCCAGCGGTGTTTTCTGTCATTTGACGGGAATGAGCATTGACTGACTGGAGCCGAATATGTTTCTTTTATTTAAACATATCTACCCTCATTAAAAATAAGAAATCCAGTTTTTGTGGCGTAGAGGACGTCGTGCTCGTTCCAGAAAGTCAAATTTTATCAAAATCGGAGCTCGGAGTCAAAAGTTATGGCCGTTTGAAGTTCCACGGGTCAAATGTTGACTTTTCTCCTCTGCCTTCGGCCATTTCGGCTTTTCGCGTCCCGCGCGTCCCTTTGTCCCATTTGGTTTTGGTGCTGAAATTTCCCATTTCGGCCGATCCGGCCGGTTCGCGTACTTTTGGCCCGCGCGTCCCATTTGCTTTTGGACTGTCTGGGACAAATTCACCCGGTTCGGCCGGTTCGCGCCTTTTGTCCCAACTGTCCCGGGACAAAAGTTCTCATTTCGGCCGGTTCGCGTACTTTTGGCCCGCGCTTCCCAGACTGTTTCGGGCTGCCTTGACTCATTTCGCCCGGTTCGGCCGGTTCGCGTACTTTTGTCCCGCTTGTCCCAAAGGCAACCCTCTCAAAGATTAGCCAATTTTTTCTCTCTTTTCGGCGATTCGGATTTCCACGTCCCGCGTCCTTTTGGCTGGATGTCCCAATTGCTTCTAAGACTAGGACTTAGCCATTTTTCGTGATTTTTTCGCCTTGAGTCTGTTTTTGCAATTTTTCTTACATTTTCTCGTAACTTGCTCTCTTCTACTTGGACAGGGAGTTAGAAAAATATGAGGGGACCCAGAAACATGAATTTTTTTGCCTTGACTCAATCTATTTTGCACGGGACCAAAGAATTTGACGCATGTTATCAAAATTACCTTGAGGGTGAATTTTGGATAACAAGAACTTATTACATGGGGAATGTATAGGGTTGAATTATATTCACTTTAAATTTTTAATTGGTACTAACTCTATTTTTACTCCCATAATGCTTATTCAAATGTCCACCAACATTAAGAATTTTCATCCGCACGGTCGATCGATATCTCAAAATATTGATAATATAATATCCTAAAACATTTTACAATATGAAGTAGAATTTCTTATCTTTTTAATGATTATATTTTCACTTCACAAAAATACCCAAGGCTCCACACCATCCATAACAAGCTCACTATCTTTTTCATTTCTTTCATTTCCCCGCACTGTGTTATAAGTAGCCCAATGTTGCACAACTTATTCCTAAGCCATTTTCACCTTTAAGAAATTCCCTAAACTACCTCGATGATATCAAAGGTCGGTCACACACTACTTGGAGGAATTATATATTCTTGGTTCATCTCCAAAAGGTGCTTATTAGGTGCCAAAGTCTTGAAAATAGGCCTTTTTAGGCCTCCGGGAGCAGTTCCTTCAAAGTGGATCAAAATGAGTCCATGGATTACTTCTCACAAAATTACCTAAACATGATTTTTTAAAAAAATACATCTAACACATCCCTCTTAGCCATGATGGAGTTTATATAGTCAATAATTGGCTAGAGGTAAGGTTTACATTACCCGGTTCAAGGATTTTTGAGTGTGGGCTTAGTTGTCATGGAAAAATTTTTCAAATTTTCATGCTAGAAATTTATCACGAAAATGATTAGATCTAAATTGGGAACTTATTTTAGATTGAACACGGTGAGAAAAAAACAATTAGGAACCTTAGAATCATAGGAGACAATATAGACCAATTCTTTATACACAACCTTATCCATTGGGCAAAAAGAGTCACCATTCAACTCACACAAGAAAGGAATGAAACAAAAACATGACATAAAGGCAAGCACACAAAGAGGAAGATACACACACCACACAATAGTGAAAAACAAAACACACATGTTATCGGTTTGAAGTGCACCCAATATGAGGAAGTGCTAATAAACTCCTCACTTCGGGTGATCTGATGGGAACTCCTCTGAGACGTGGGTGACTTGGGTTGAGGAGAACCTCTAGAGTAGGTAGGTTCCTATGAGAGATAACCTAAAATGAATCTCGAGAGGGTTAAGATAGAGAAATAAAAACAAAATTAACAAAATAATGTAAAATAGGTTATACACCAACATTTTAGGAACTATGACTGCAGAAAACACACTTAATTGATCGCAAAAAGACCGATAAAATTCACGTCAATTACTATTTGATGGATTTTACACTCATAGAAGGCATTAACATACACTTAAATGACTTTCAAAACTTACAAAAACTTAAGGGAGGTGTTGGGAGGTTATAAGCATGATAAGGAAAGAGATTATTCACTAAAACATATCACAAAACTGTTGTAACACACTTCACAAAGTCACAATTGGAGGAAAAATAATCTTTATATTACTTCAACAAGGTAAAAAAGTACATAATTCTACATAACACAAGTGTGCGAGAATGAATAATCCCTCCTTCTTACTTACACAAGTAAGGTACATATAGCAAAAGTGCACACCACCCAGCTCCAAAACAACATCACCTAAAATTGACTAGTAGGCTAATTGGAGACAAATCCAATATTAGCCAATTTTTAAATGTAAAATCTGACCCCCTTGAATTAAATACAAAATTTTAATGACAACAAGCCTATTTTTAACATGCATGAGGTAATAAGACTAAAAATAATCTTGAAAAGTTTATTTTTTCCTATTTTAACTCCTTGTTCACCCCGGTCAACATTCTCCTTTACAAAAGCTAATGTGACAACCCTTTTTGGGGATATTAAGGTAAAAACAATTGGTTTTCCTTGGTCTTGGCATGCATGAGCAATGATTTGTTTTTACTTATGGGCATGTGCATGGTTAAGTGATTATTGGTCACTTTGACATTAGATAAATAGTAAGACAATCATGGATTTTGTTGACTCAGTGGCTATTTTAAGCTTGGTATGCATGATGCGAGACCACCCTTTTAACTTCTATCCCACATGAAATTAGTTTATAATAATTAATACATTACAAATAATATGCCATGGTGAACTAGGGAAAATAAGATAAGGCTTTTGACACAAACCATAATCAACTAATTATGGTTAGAGTATCTACGATCGAGCCATTAGGGTAAAAACCCTAAAATTTGCCTCTCATTTTGCATTTGGGCTTGGAAAGTTCTATAGGTTGGGAAAAATATTTTATGTTTTTCCTCTAATGGTTGCCATGATGGTTTTCGAGATGGTTTTGTGCATTTTTAGCTCACTATTAGAGCTTTGCATTGTTTTGTCCGTAGAGCTGATTTGGAGTTGTGGCCGCTTCTACTCTATTTTTCATTGCAGACTGGTTTGTACCTTTACTCTTTTTATTCTCATCTAATCTCAAAAAGGTTTACACTTAGATTTCATTACACTCGCTTGGCGTATTGGGAGTATGGATGGGTGTTTTTATATCTCGTCTTTGGGGTTTCTACCTAGCTATGTTCTATACATTTTGAGTCGGCCATGGAGAGATTTGCTCATTTTTTATGGTAGGTGGACATTTCCTGTGCTTGGAGCTATTTTACTTAGATTTGGCACTTGATCTTCCTCCCTTTGGCTCACGCATTGTCTTTGATTTGTGTCCTGGTCGCGGCTTTAGCTTACTTGGAGCTTGATGATTTAGTAAACCAAATTTTTATTGCATTGTGGGTCGCCATGCTTTTGAAGTTGGAGCTCTATATTTTGGTTTGTTTTGGTGGGATTCATGGAGTTAACACTCTATTTCCAACTTGTTGGTTTTTGCATCGATTTGCTTTGTTGATCTCATGTAGTGTTCTTAGCATAATAAGATATGATTTCTTAACTCAATCTTATGGAAATATCGGTGGATGGATTGACTCAAGCTCGCTATTTTTACCCTTGGCCACTTCGGTTTTAGCTTAGTTTCCTTTTGCAACATGGGTCTAGTCAACTCTGTGTTGCATTGTTTATTTCACAACTCATCCTTTTTCTTATAGCTCACCATTTTTAACATTGACCATAACCAACTCATCATTATATAAAGGTAAGCATGTCATGATTGTTCCAATTTTTGTTTCATCAAAAATGGGTAATTTCTTGAAACATATCAAGATTTGTAAAAAAATTGTATCATTCCCTTCATTTATTTCCAGCTATGAAAATGTCATTCCTTCGTTAGTTTGTTTTGAAGATGTGTATTATTACATTTTAAGTTCTTAGAAATATATTTATGAGAAACATAAATTTGGTTCTTCTTCTCTATCCTCTCCAATGTTTTGCATTGGCACTATGAATTAAATACACCCAAGATGATTTTTTGTGTTTTAAGGCAAAACCTATGAGGAAGCATTCTATAATTTCACTATGGATGCATAGACTCCATCCTGTTTTAAGAGAAAATCATCATGTTTTCCTTATTATGCAAATTTTCCATTTTTCACCACTACAATGAGATCCACATCCATAATTGTTGAAAGACGGTGTGCAATAACTATAGTAGACCTGTTTACCATTACAATTTCCAATGCATCTTGAACTATGTACTCTAATTCGACATCTAGGAACTTATAACGTCATTCAAGAGAAGTATCCTAAGATCTTTAAGTACTTCCCATGTAATTGCGATCCTTTATTTTTTGACCTTTGAATAGTTGGATACCACGCTTTCCCACCATTACATCAAAACCATGACGCATCTTGTCAATAAATTTTTTGCATGCTTGTTGAGGTAAGCATTTTTCTAATCCTTGTTTAACCATTTAGTGAAATCATACTTAAATTTAACCTTTACCATTATAACCTCTAAACTCATATTGCTGATTAAGAAAAAATATGGAAATATATGCCTAATCAGATTGTTATTGCAATAGTAAATGAATAATAAATTAAATACATAAATAAACCCAAGTAATCTTAGCCAAAATATATGAAACCCTAAGTGTAAAGAAGAGGTAAGATGACTTAGTTGTTTCACAATTATTCTTGGACTATGCCGAAGTGCTAACCGAATGAATAGAGAAGGAGAAGCATCACACAGAGCCTTAGAAAAGTGTGCAAGATGATGATCTTCCTAGACTGGGGCACCCGAGAGAGGGATAGGGGAACGTGCGGGTACCCTAGGCCTATTTTTGGGTGCATATGTCTACGAAAATTCTCAAAAAACCTCCTCTGAGTGGTCATGAGGTATTCACTATTGTTCACCTTTGGTCACACAATGACCACTAAAGTTGCTTAAAACATGCAATGAAATAATGACTGTAAAACCCTCAAAGAGACATCAAATCCTGAAAAAGAAATATTCAAAATGAGGGGTCGACTTTCCTCAACTATCAAAATGGTGATCTTAGGATCTGAGTGATGCACTACATATTAGATCCAATGTAGTTCTATGTATGTGTGTGTGGAATTGTACCTAGGTAGCTCTTGAGCGTGTCACACTTGATAACAAACAAGTAGCTAGATGTAAAGAAATGTAATAGATGTGCACATGGAATAAAATGAACTTCCCTCCTATGAAGTGTATGCAAAATAACCAACCCTTGTGTCCCTTAGATGGTGCTAGATAGATGCAATAGAGCTCTTATATGCTTGATGGATGTAACCTTAGGTGGTGATAGCTAATGCTTAGTGTTTGGTCCTTTATTATGATCACATAACTTTATATTTATATGATTCCTTTGCTTGAATTTTGTAATTAACCCTGAAAATGCCAACTACCAAAAAGATAATATGTTCAAATAACTAGAAATGACTTGAAAAGTGTGAACAAAGTATCTTTTGAGGTCGGGGGCACTTAGAAGGGACAAGTGCGCCTAGCATTGGTGTTCAGGTGGGAGCTAGTGTCTAGGATGATAAATGTTGAGGTATAAAAAGGAAGACTGAGAAAGTAAGGGTGCAAGACCAAAAGTGGCAACATAAAGCAAATAAATGTGGCCAAAGACATGGGTTAATTAGTACTTTTCTTACTTAGGAATCATATGAATAGTAGTATGCAATCAAGACTAAATAGTTACCCAAAGTGTGTGATTTTGTGTCTACATTTTCCCCCACTTTATGTTGTTGAGCAAATGCTCGATAACATAAAGTAGATAAGAGATGCGTACACTGATAACCATGTAGATCGATGATGAGAGGCGTCTTGAGGGACAAGAAAAAGTGTGGAGTGATAAAAATGTGAAGCGTGGATGTTAAGGAGGAAAAAGTATAAAAAGTGATGATGAAAATGACCTAGGTGGAAACACACGTGTAGATGTCGTGATGTGCTTGTTATTGATGTTGTGAAGTTACTACCACTTCCCATAAGGACAAACCTACAAAAGAGAAGAACAAAAAAGTAGTCAAATACACATGTATATGATAAAAAATGTGTAAAAAGTATGTAAGGAAAATATGTAAAATATGAAAATGAAAAAGGAACATGTGCACCTGATATGTGATGAGAAAAATGGTGTAGAAAGGATCCTGAAGATGTTATAGAAGAATGAGTTTTTGGGTGATCTCACGCCAGTTGTGTCGGCCGCGAGTTTTTGGGGCGATCTCACGCCTAGTCATGGAAGAAATATATGAAGAAAATTCTATTGTTATATTCCAATCTTTAACTACTTCTCGTAATGTATAACACCATTGCAGATGGTGTGTAAAAATTTAAACAATTTGATCCAACACGAAAGTGAAAATGTTATGTAGTGCATGCATGCCGATTGTTAAGTAATGTGTGCCCTATAAAATCCACTGCATTGATTTTTGTAGATTGTGTTGAACTACCAAATGCTATTTAAATGCCCCCTAGTCACAGAATTCCAGGAAGGGTCAAGGGTACCCATGCACTCTTGTCCTAGTTTAGGTGCTAGTATCTGTGTTGTGATAAGGACCCAAGTCTAATTCCGAGTCCTGTCTCGACATCGACTACCATCTTGTGCACCAGTATTGTGCTATGTTGAACTATGACAATATGATCTTTGTATGAGGTGACTAATTCACCCAAATGATGCCCCTTCATTTGGGGTGCATGTGATGTTTGAAGGAGTATGTGGCCCAAAGGAGGACCGATAGTTGTGCTGAAACTATGCCATGTAGGGGGAAGGGAATGTGCTTGGTAGAAATCAAGGGACACTTAAATAAAGTGGTTAGGAGACAAGTGCTAGTACAAGTAAATAAAAACACGCATGTAGAAGACAAAATGTAAGCTAAGCATACAATGTGTAAGCTAAGACACAAGAAGAAAATTTAAAGGAGCAAGAAGATAATATAGACGTGAAAAGTGGGTTACAAAAATGGGAAACCACTTAGGATGTCACAAGACAATCAAGGCCGATGAAGCCAAAAGTAGATAGTGTGCACATAAGACAAAGGAAAAATCCCAAAAATAATTTCATACAAAAAGAAAAAAATGACAAAAATGTAACATATAACCATGGAAGTAAATAGACCTGCATAAAAAATGATACACATGAAGCTCCTGTTAGCATGTTAGAAAGATAAAAAGTATGTAAAAGCATGTATAATCCGATAAAGTAATGTGCTATAAAAATGAAACAATAACACCTATAGTGTACGAAAGTGGATGGCCCTAAGAGCCGATGTAGGACTGGTAATAAGTATTGTGACAAACATCCATGTTGCATGCAATAGATTTGTATAATCTGTGATCATAAATAGAAAGTGTAACACCTCTAACACGGTTGATATCTATGAGGACTTCGTATTAGAAGTTACAAGCATTGATATGTGATTATTGTCTTAAGACGGTGTACTCTTGTGAATAGATACCATTCTGCCATGTTTATGCTGAATTAAAAATGAAGTAATTCATTTCTTCTTATGTTGAATAATGCACTACATGTGGAAATAAGAAACTAATTCAGTTTAAACTAGTTCATAGTTTGTTGCACTCAAACTTGTGCTTCAGTATTCATAACCTCTGCTGTAGGATAGCTATACCTTGGATCAATTTCAGTGATCCAAGGCATGCTTTCAATTTCATGACATTATTTTCATCTTGACCAAGCTAGACAGATCATGGGATCTCTAAACTCTGGTTGTCTAAGATTCACGGGTGAACTTTTCGCTCCCGTGCTTCATATGTGTTCTTTGAAGGACCTTCTAATTCTTTCTTAGGTAAGATGTAATTTACAATTTTTTACAATTGTAAAGGAACCTAATTAATCTATGTTCCTAAGTGGTAATCTATCATAAGTTACTAAGTTCTTTGATTAATAAGGGTTGTTAATAAAAAGGAAAAGAACCTAAGACTAAACCTTTGACTTAAACCTAAGGACCTAAGTTATTTCCTAAACTAATGTTTGAATCTAACCTAAATTTGGGCTAACTTAAGGGGTTGTATGGGATGACATGTAAAAATATGGTTGGTGGTACCAACACAAGGTATTTACGAGGCATTCTGTGTATTAAAACTTTTGTTTTGGCCAAAATTGGTGAATGCATGAAAGGAAATGAGAGGTTGAGTTGGCACCTCTACCAAAGTGTTAGTTGCATGAAATTTTAAATTTAGTTATAGCCAAACACAAGTTGGTGGTGGTGGGAGAAGTGGAAGGACTTTCAGTCTGTTTGACATTTATTGTCTTGGCAATTGCAAAGAAACCACCCAAGAAGAAGGGAATTTAGAAGAAATAATGGTTTCATTTTTGTTTTGATCATTTGGTTTTTGTGAGCTTAAGCTCTGCATGTGGTTTTCTCTTCGAACCCTCAGTTCAAATCCTTGCATGTTTGTTTTGTCTTTCATGTCGGTGATAGTGGTGAAAGTATCCTTTGTGAAGCTATAAGAGAGAGGAGAAAAAGGTTCCGAGGAGTTTGGTTGGTGTTTTCGTGGGAAGGAATAACTTTCTTTGAAGCTCGCCTAAATATTTTCAGGGAGAAAGTGAATACATGAGATCTATCAAGCATAATAGGCCCTATCCATTAAGTTTCTACTTTTATTTAAATGCTTCATAAAAACAACTCTTCTCTATTTGAAACCTTATGTTTTTATGATTGTTTAATTCTTACTTCAATGGTGTTTATTTTGTTTCCTTGAATGTAAACTGGTACTTTATTGTTGAAAACAAAATATGGAAATAACGATTTGTTGTTGTTATGCTAACTTGTTTGTATTTGGACCTCCTAGACATTTGAATAGATCTATGAATGATCTCTGTTTGAATGAATACCTAGTTGAAGGTAGTATACCTTTTAACAGTAGCATGGTATTGTTGAAATCTGTAGATTCTAGCTTGCATGCTCTCATTATTGTTGTCATTGGAAACTTTCTTGAAGGATTATTCATTTTGGCATTACGCCATTGTTCAAGTTAATGTGGGTTCTGCATTTTGGGTTGTTTTCTTGACAATAGAAGTGGAGACCATTGTTCTGTTTAACTTGGTTCGTGACTGTATTTTCATTTAGAGTGGAATACCCAACTCGAGTTTAGATTTGGAATACATTCATTTTGGGATTTGCATCGTCTTTGTTCATTTGTTAAAGCCTTGTCTGGATAAGTTGTATAGAAGGAATGCGTGTGAAAGTTTTAGGTTTCATTATGTTATATCTACTTCTTATTTTCATAAACCCACTCTGGGATTTTGGGTTTCCTTGGCAAATATTTTTGGTCTTGTAAGTTCTCTTTGAATCATTGGTTGATGAAATTTTGTGAAAGAAATTTCTTTGAATGATTTTTCTCTCGCTTCTCGTTTTGTTAATTGATAGTTTTTTGGGGAACTAACAAGAGCTTGGTTTGGGTTACTCTCTTTTCCTTTCGCCTCTGAGTTTACTAGAAACTGAATTGATTCATTTGTCAACCAAGTAGAATCATGTTTTGGGATTTTACCTTTCACGAGGAAAGGACAAATAACTTGTTAGATGTTTTTCATTATGTTCTTCCCCTGGTTCATTTTTAGTTACCCAATCACGAACTACATTGGTGTTTCGAGTTGTATCTCATTGATCTTTTATGGGCATACCAAGTTGTTTGTGCACTTGAAGTACATTTATCTTGAGGGATTCTGTTCTCTTTTGTTCTTGTCCATTTTGCGTGGATTGGTGATTAGCCTATGAATTGGGAATTGATTATGGCTTTCCCTATGATGTGTTATAACATTTAATTATTTTATATAGAGGGAAGCTTGGTCACTTTAATTGATGCTCTTCTTGAGTTGTTCCAATATTGGAGTTTGGGAAAACCGGGTCTACATAGTGTATATCTACTTTCCTTTCTTTGTAACAATTATTTTGTCTTGAATCCTTAACTTACTTTGATGTCTTAGAGATTTCTATGAATAATCTCTTGAGGATGATCCTTGTATGGTTGGAGTATTTTTCTTTAGTTCTTGGAATGTTATTTCATTTGTTATTTTTGTAATCTTTCCATTTGGATGAACTCAAACTTAAGATAAGGGAATGATATTGTATTAGTATGGTTCTGAAATTTTAGTTCCCTGTTCCTTTCTTTGAAGTAGGAATGAGTGATTGAGTGGTGAATTATCCTAAAGTTAATTCGTGCTTCCTTGTTTGTGAATTATTGAACCTTCAGTTTCGATATCTTAAAGATTGCTTGATGTTATTATGTCTGGTACGTTCAAGTTTGGGATTGATATGAATGTAGGACTGTGGAAACTTGAATCCGTGAGTTACCTGGGTTGTTTCTATTGATTATGTCTTCCTTATTTGGAGTATTGAAACATACTCTTAATCAATCTAATTTAGACTCTTGCTAATCCTAATTTAGTTATGATTTTTAGATAGATTATAATGATGCTTTGTTAATTTATTCCTTCATGTTTTGATCGGATGTTCACATGAAATAGAAGAACACTATACATTTTCGAAAGGTAGATTTGTATATCTAGTAATTAATTCTTGGAAAGTTAGATTTGGTTAAATGGAGGATCTTAATTTGGAAATTGAATGATAGTTAAAGTTAGGAAGAAATATGAATTCCCCTCTCTTTAACTCTGCTATTTGATTGCAACATGTTGAAAAGAGTTTTTATGATGAAAAGTTATGATTAAGTATGTTGGTTAATCGAGTCCTTACTAAATCCTTACATATAGAAACTTTAATCTTTTCTCTCCTTCTTGGTTGTAATCTTGTAGAGTAATGTCTTTCTGTTTATCTTGTTTGTGTTTTCGGAACTGTTTCATAAACAACAAGGTTATTTTTATGAAATAGTTAGATAAAAGCACAACATTTTAATGATTTAGTGCTTATCATGCTCAGTTCAAATGAACTGACTCATGTTAACAATAGTGCGAGATGGATTTCGTAAAAGATGAAAGGAGAAATACATATATAAAGTTACATCTATTTTACTAAAAGAAATTGTATTTTTATTATGATGATTATGGGGTGTCATTACTTGAGATGTACTTTTCGGGAAAGAAAGGTGTAATAAAACTAGTTTTATATTGCTATTATGATACTTTGTAAAATCTGAAATACTTTCAGAACAAAGTGAATTGATCACTCCTTTAGATGAATAAATGATGTGATGATTGTTAAATATTATTTTATTGTAATACCTTCTTTGTCATAAATTGTGATGCATTATTATTAGTAATATCCTAAATTAAAGGGGGTAGTTTGTATACTTAAGTGTTATGGGATTTGGTTTGAGGATATGAAATATTAGTTGGTTTATATTCACATAAAGAGATGCAACTAATAAGTTGACACTCTCATATAAATCCTTAAAACAATGGATATATATATATATATATATATATATATATATATATATATATATATATGTATGTATGTATGTATGTATGTATGAATTCTTGATGTATATGAAACATATGTAATCTATTTTCATAATTGGACTTTAGTCCTTGATGTAGGAAAAAAGATATTTTCCTTGAAATCAATCATAGAGACTTAATGAAAGATCTTGTTAAAGTGTTATGAATATAATAAGAGAATGGTTGATTGTGTTCTTCTTAGGTAGATTTCTTTAATCAAATTATGGAATGCTTAAAAGGAATTTAATGGGATTTAGAATTCATCTTCATGAAGTATAAAATAAAGGATTTTCATAAACTTGTTTAAGCTAAGGCTGAAATAAGAAAGGACTTAATGAACACACTTTCATAACTCTAAGATCAATCATGTCGTTATATGATACAAGTTGTTTCATTTAAAGAAAAATTTAAACATGTAATTGAAAGGTTAGGAAGAATATTTTACCTGCATACCTACTCCACATGTAACTTCAACTTGTAACCTTATAGGTTAAATGATGCTAGTTGAATCTTTAAGAGTTGTTGTAATTAATCTTTAATAAAATGATTAAATGGGTTAATAATCTTATAATATAAGGTATGTTAGTCCAGTTGAGGAAACTTAGTTGGATGTTGGTACACATCAACTACAATGTAGTACCTTTGTAATGACATGAGTCATTACGAGGATATTATGATGTAGTTGATATGCCCCAACACCCCGTGTAGTTTGTTTAACTTGATTGACATAAGTGTAAGAATGGGCCATGGTTCTACCCTATACAAGGATAGGAACATGATCTAGGTATCGAGGTCGGGATAACTAGACACACCCAATCAATGTAAGTTGATTGAGTATGTCTATGTACCATTAGTTACCACGAGTAGTATTCCACACTAGGGCATGTTGCTAACCTTGTCTAGTGTGAAAAATTGAATCAGATTGGGCCAAATGAAGTCGGGAAAAACCACTCTAGATAACAGAACAAGTGTGGTGAGGTACTTATTCCATTTTATGAGTATGCCATCTAGGAATGCAAACATGTTTAAAAACTTTGGCCAAAGTACCGCAAACCTGGTTGCATTGTCCACGTCACCTAGTATAAGATGCTAGATTTTAGATGAATTTCAAGTAATGGATATTTAGATAGGCCTCTTAGATAGAACACTTGGGTGCCCCTAAAAAGGTAAAAGAAACCAAGTTTACGTATTATACACACTACTAGTTAACATGAGATATCGGTTTAATATCGAGTCATGAAATGAGAGATCAGTGTTTCACCGAGTCATTTATAGATGCATATGGTTTTTTGTTATGAGATGGATTTGCATTGGAATGTGTGTTCTAAATTATGTAAATTTACAATAGAGAACATTATGTATGTTAAATTTTTTCCCCTTGTTTCTAAAGTCTTAAAATGGGAATGTTACAGAAAGGCAAGTGAATACGTATGTGTATATGATAATGATAATGATATACAAGATATCTATCTAGCATGTGTAAAAAGTGTACATGTAAAAGTATAAGTAAGCAAGAGTAAATGCAACCAAGATATATAATATGTTATGGATGAGACAGAATGGAATGCAGTGTGAATGATAGGAGCCATGTACCCCCGAGTGGATGTGTATGCATGAAGTGAGGTTAATTTGTACATTCCCCTTAGTAGTCAAGAATGAACCGTAAATGAGAGTGCATAATCAAGAAATGAGTCATATGTATGTTTGAAAAAGATGTGATTGTTAAAGCACACAGAGTGAACGAGTGAGTGATTGAACATATGAGTGTGGTGAGGTCCATTCAAGATATAAACCCTTAGCAGTCGAGCATGGACTATGGAACTAGAGTGTGTCATAGGGTAGTGAGTACAACATACAAAAATCTAGTAGATTTTGTGATAAGAGGATGTCGAATGTGTATAATGTGTGTTGTGTGAAGTGTGTAATGTGTTGTTTGCACATTAGAGAAGGATGTCATGAATATGTCACTATTGGTGAAGTTATGTTGAATATTTTGATAGAAATTGATTGTGGGCACATTGAGTGTGTAATGTTGTGTGTTGAGAAAGATGTGTTATGGATATGTAGAGTGTGTAAGTTGTGTGTGTTGATTACGCGTAAGAAAGATGCATCATGTGATGTAAGAGGGGTATGTTGTGAAAGCGTTGATTGTGTAGTAAGAAAAAGAGGATGTGTTGTTATGATGTTGAGGTTGTATTGATAGATATGCATGAGAAGAGTGTATTGTAAGTGTGAATGTGTCACAAGTGTGTTGGTTATATAGTATGTACAAAAAAGCTATATCATGAATGTGTAGAGTAGATGTTATGTAGAGATGAATAAGTGCAATGTGAAATGTGTAGTGTGTAATGTATAATATGCAAGGTGTATTGTGTAGGATAATGTGTAGTGTGTGGTGTGTGAGGTTCATCTATATAGTATGCCCTCAACAGTCAAGTGTGAACCAAAGCATGAGAGTGTGTCATCGGGAAATGATGATATGCACGTGTATCAAGATGTGCATGTTGTAAGTGAGAGCCTAGATGTGAAATGATGAGAAAGTAAGAAAATTGATGCCGAGAGGGGAGAAAAAAGTATGATGCCACCCCAAGTGTGTGATGAGAAAAGAGATCAAGTAATGTCATCTAGGAGGTCATCATTGTCATGATCAAAACCGAAAGGTAAATCATCGATACATGATAAGCAATAGTGTTGGGTTGATCATGTAGTGAGCCATTACGGTGAAGGTTATACATGCCCATTGCATATTCTTCATCAGTGAAAGGGGGTAGTGGACAACCATGTGCATACCAACGTGTAAGATTTTGTGAATATCTAAGAAAGGAATCATTGCAAATGAAGACACGACCAAAAGGCATAGGAAATGAAATGTCAATATGATCAGGATCTAAGGTGCCCCCAATATAGTCAAGCCAAGACTATCCAAGTATAAGTGGACTAGAATGAGGAGCGCGTGCAAGAAACACTCGTGCAAGATAAAAGATTTAAATCCCATAAGCAATAATAATGTGAATGAATCCATGATAACGATGAGGATCATAGGGTGGAGGAAATATGTCATCAATCTGTAAAGCCTAGCCAAGCCAACCCATCATGTGTGCATATAATGTCATCACAAGTAGGATCAAATGGAATATGCTCCCAATAAGAATCATTCATGAAGAGTATACATGTGAAAGGAGGTTGTGCTAACGATGGTTGCTCATGATACGATGATGGAATGACATCTCGATGTGTGGATAGGCCCTTGATAAAGTACCATAGAATTTTTAGTAGTGGGTGGGGCCAATGGCATGGATGAAACAACATCCAACATGTAAATAATAGCTTATAAGTTAGGAAGATGATCCATAGGTTGCGTTTCATTAGCCAGTAATGATTGTGGAGTATGGATCATTATGGTGGGATCGTGTTTGTAATATTTGAATGGTTCATGATTAATAACAATGGTGTATTCAATACCCTCATGTAATAATTTGACACATCGATGTTCTATGGTAGGTACAACTTGCATGACATGAAGCTATGGACTACCAAGTAAGTAATTATACCAACTGGGAAATCCATGACAAAGAAAATTGTATTAAGGGTTTTTGGCCCAACAATAATGGGTAAAGTAATATGGCCTATGCATGGATGAATGGAACCATTGTATGCATGAAGAGAAAGAGATGAAGGACTGACATTAGTAGTTGAGAGACCTAAATCCTTAAGAAAGGTTAGAGTGCACAAGTTAAGTTCAGATCCATTATTGACTATAAATTACTTGACACCAATATTATGGATGCACATCATGATGTATAAAGGAGGATCATTGTCAAAAGCAACAAGATCAGCAATAAGATTAGCTCAAAAATAAATGTGTTGAGAAAATGCATCTATAAATGTGTTATAGACTAATTCTAGATGAATGTCAAAAGGAACACGAGTAGTAGTCAAGAGAGTGATGATCTTAGCCCTTAGCTCAGGATGGAGGAGTAAGAAATCATGAATAGAAATATTCATGATGAGAGGATCTTAGAAATATGTAAGAAGTGAAAAGAAAGATCCTAAGTGTGTTCAAAGAGGTCGGGTTCACCAAAATGATTAAGCAAAAATATGGAAATATATGCCTAATTTGATTTCTATTGTAGCAGTAAATGAATAATCAATTAAATACAAAAATTAACCCAAGAAAACTAAGCCAAAATATATGAAACCCTAAGTGCAAAGAAGAGGTAATATGACTTAGATATTTTACAATTATTCTTAGACTATTTGAAGTGCTGACTAGATGAATAGAGAGGAGAAACGTCACACATAACCTCAAAAAGTGTGCGAGCTGATGATATGCCTAAAATGGGGCACCTAGGGAGGGATAGGGGTGCACGCAGGTTCCCTATAACTATTTTTGGGTTCCTATGTATGCGGAAATGCACGGAAAACCTCCTCTGAGTGGTTGCGAGGTATTCGCTATTGTTCACCTTTGGTCATTATGAGGTTGCACAATGATCACCGAAGTCATTACAAACCTGCAATAAAATAATGACCTGCAAAACCCTCAAAGAGACACCAAATCATAAAAAAGAAAGATGAAGAATGAGGAGTTAGACATTATTTAGTGTCACAATGTTGATCTTATGACTGAGCACTAGACTACATCTTAGAACAATATAGTTCTTTTTGTTTGTGGAATCGTGCCCTAGGTGGCTCTTGTACTGTCACACTTGATAATAAACAAGTAGTTATATGTAAAGAAATGTAATATATGTGTGCATGGAATAAAATCAACTTCCTTCCTATGAAGTGTATGTATAATGAACAACCCTTGTGTCCCTTGGATGGTGTTAGATGGATGTAATGGATATCTTAAATGCTTGATGGATGCAACCTTAGGTGGTGATAGCTAGTGATAGCTAATGTTTAGTGCTTGGTCCTTTATTATGATCACATAACTTTATATTTATATGATTCCTTTACTTGAATTTTGTAATTAACCCTGAAAAGGTTGACTACCAAAAATATAAGATGCTCAAATGACTAGAAAGGATTTGGAAAGTGTGAACAAAGTATACTGAGGTCATCAGTTCTAAGAGGGGATGAGGGCGCCTGACACTGGCATCCTGGTTGGGTGCTAGTGTCTAGGATGATAAATGCCGAGATATAAAAAGGAAGACCGAACAAATAAGGGTGCACTTGACCAAAAGTGGAAACAAAAAGAAAAGAAAGGTGGCCAAAGACATGGGTTAATTAGTACTTTTATTACTTAGGAATCATATGAATAGTAGTATGCAATCAAGACTAAATAGTTACCCAAAGTGCGTGATTTTGTGTCTACAACTACACACAATCTTACTTTGAGGTCTAAAGTGTGAAGAATTTCCTTATTTTTTCTATAGTTTAATGAAGATCTTGTAATAATAACCTAAAAATGTAACTTTAGATAAATTAATCATACATGATGAAAGTTAATTTCTTAAGCCTTGGTGGAAATCTTCTATCTCTGTTTCACCTTACTTCAAGATGGCTAATATGAGTTTGAGCTAAGTTGTAGCTACTATTAAATCTGCATAAGTGTTTTACTTTTCTTTGTGAATCTAGGTGTTTACTTTCTAAATCTGAACTCTTTTTATACAATCATTTTTAGCTCGATTGGTTGTATTTTGCAAATGTGAAGGAAAACATTACTTTGCTAGCTATATTTCAGCCCTTCCAAAATACATACTTGATGTGAATGTTTTGAAAATTGATGAAGAACTCTAATTTTTGTACTCTCAAACTATATGGTTGTAGTTGCATATTGTGTTCCAAAATGTTTTAGATGCATTTTAAGATTTGGAAAGTGATATTCCTTCTATGGGCTGAGTTCTTGTGCGTTGTAGTAGACCATACATTTACAAGGGCATGGTTTTTATGTATTGTAACCTTGTATTTTTGTCTTTGCAACCCTCATCTCATTCTGAAGATCATTTGAAATGCATTATGATTTGATCATTTTCAACTGTTGAGATTTGGAAGTGTACCAGATTTGATAAGCCAAATACTTAATTTAAGGATTGAAACTTTATTGTTGGAAAACCTGCTTTATGAAAATAAATTTTCCTTGCAAATGTATGGCTATTCTATTTTTAGACTACATTTCTTGCCCTTATTTTGTGCTCAAGAAAAGATGATTTTCATTTTTGATGGTCTCATAAGTCATCTTTATCCTCCATGAATGTAATCTTTACAATTCTTAAAAATGCTTTTCTATATCATTTTAGTATTCAATTTTAGATCTTCATTCTGAAAACATGGTGAACACATGTAGTTCGTTCTTCTCGAAAGTTGTATTCTCAAACCGTGTTCTAATACTCGTTACATTTTTGAATTACATCTTGTGAGACCATCGTTTGATTGCCATATTAATGAGAAAATGGAAATTTCATATTCTTTTTAGATATGAAATATGGAACAAGATGTTTTCATTTCTACAACTTACTTCTAGTATTTACATACATTAGAAGCTGAAAATATAACGAAGATGAAGAAAATCCCCGAGCTTTATCATCTTATTGTTTTCTTCTTTTAGGAATAGAGAAATAGTGGATCAGGATGGAACATGAAATACGAGAGGGGATCTAATCATCTAGGTAATGGCGAGTCCTTTCTCTCCTTTATATTTTCAGTTTCTAATTTATTTGCATTTCTTTACTTTCATTTATTTTTCATGGATTGTGTGAGAAAAATGTACAATTATTCTTTATGAATATAAAAAAATGTTCATGCAATAAATTTTATTTTACTTCCTTTATCTTGTTGTAATTACATATTTAAATGAACATCTGGAAACTTTAATTGTTTGATACATACGTGTATAATCACAAGGAATAAATGGTAAATTGTTTATACCTTTTTAATAATTTGAAACTAAAACTCGAATCAATGAACAAATGATCACCCCTTGTAACTATACTTTCCTTTGATAATTTCAAATGTGTAATTTGAATTCTTGCTTCTCCATGATGATAAATTTTGATGTACGATGAGTTTCCTATCCTTATAGAGATCTTACAAGTAGTCTTGAATGGTAGGGGATGATCTTGATGAAGATGATAATTGGAAAGGCCTCTATACAAGGATTGATCATTGTAGATCAACATGCCTAATGTTATTAGTTGCATGTGTATCCGCCAAGTTACCACTAAACCCGAGTGACCCAATTTGTTTTATACCCCTATACCATGATGACAAAAATGGTCAACATATTAATGACTATGCTAAACTGATTTCCTACTAATCAACAAGAACCCCTAATCTATTCACTTTCAGCCATACAAAACAATCTGAAACCTTCATGTAAGCTTGACCAAGCATGCCCAATGCCAAGGAAACACGCTCAAGACTGAAAATACTATTTTTTTTTTTGAAAAACAATAACTTATGCAAAATGCACTTGGAGGAAAGAAAAACTCCTACAACTTGATGGAAAATCATACATGCTCCAAGTGAAGCATGCAGAGTGTGCACAAGCACTTGTTTTGCAGAAAACAAATTTACACTAACCTACTTTAATCGGCTTAAAATGAGAAGTTAAACAAATCGATACATGTAGAGAGAAATAACTTACCTTTCTCTCGAAGAGGAAACCATGAGATCAACTTGACAACTAGATCACATGGAAAAAGTGGAAACATGATTTGCACCTTAAAATTTTCTCAAAAATATTAGTACATAAGATAAAAATACCTCTATCGAGATCTATAATTGATTAAGGAGGTATCGGGGCTGACTTTTGAGAACATGAAGCTCTTCCTTATGCTTTGATTTAAGCACAACTGATGATAATGCTGGTCTTAGTCCTAAATCAACCAAGTATCTAATTAGGCATGGTATTATCACAATTGATAAACTGTCCTCTCGTGATCTTCCCTATTTTCTTGCTCTCCTCTTCATTCTTGAGCACATTTGGAGGCTGATTTGAAATCATCCCGCTTTTATAAATTGATGTATCTCCTCCATGATTATTGGTTCAACAATGGTGTCCTAATTTGTTTTCTCATTTTGATTCACCATGAAGCTTGAAAGGTCAAAATCATCCTCCTGCTCATCATGAGGAATGATCTGGATAACATGATCCTCTTTGATGTCCTCCTCCACGTGGCTATTTACAATTTAATATAAGTTGAGTTTTGCTTCAGCTTCTTCATTCTTATCATTATCCTCATCCAACAAACAAGACATGAGGATGAAATCATCTTGTTCCTTGTCACAAGGTAACTCTAAATCATTAACCCTTCCTCTCATTAGATATAAAATTTTTCTTCATTCAAATGTGATTCATGATCACTTATGGGAAGATTTTCATACATGGTTAGAAAATTTTCATCCTATAAATCAACAATTTTTAAATAAAAACATGCAAATCAAGGCCTATAACTGAAACATTTTCTATACTAGAATATAGTACAACCTCAAGATTGCTGATTTGAAACTAAGAGTCTTCTGCATGCTCATTCAAAACATCATATGTACCTTGTAGCTCAAAATAATGGTGATTTTTTCCCCTAACCTTTTCTTTTTGATTTGAATCTTGCTGCTACTCTGTAACCTCCACTTCTTTCTTACAATCGAACTTGAAACCCATTTATTCAATTTTTCTGTATATTCATATCTACTAGTTTTTTTAGAAGGATTCCATCCTTAACTTATTTTCTTATTATCTCCTTCCAAAATTGGGCTTAGGAATGAGAGAGGAGGGGTGTGTTGGGTCTCAACCTGATTTGTCAATGTTTGGACAATGGGGACGAGTTCAAAATCTACTTATGGAGGAGAGGGGTAGGAATAGAAGCATCGAGAAAGCTTGGAATTTGATAGCTAGGTTGCAATGGTTGACAAGGAATGGGCATTGGATTCTAATGGGGAAGGTAAGTGGGAACTTCCCATTTATAGGTTTCCTCAAAATTATGCCTATCATCGTCTAATGCTTGCAAATATGTCATACAATCAACCAACTGAAATAAAGTGTATTGTATTACCTCAAACCTTTGTTGTGGGATAAAAACTAAGTATAAGACCTTCCAATTGATAGGGATGCTCTAAACCAGGATGTTTAGTTTACAAAATTTGTAGTTTCTCATTCTGAGTTTGCCACATCTGCTCCAATTTTTGAATACCGCCTTAAAAATATTACTCTTGTGTAGAATTTCTTCCATAACCTACATATTGCTATTGTTGAACATCATAATGATTATATAAATAACCACGTTGATTTGTAGGGTTTGGACCATGAGCATACTCATTATGATAAGGGTCATAATACTAATATGAAGGAGGATATGGGTAAAAAGAATGTGGATTTGAATGATACTTCTACTCGAAAGTGGGGAATTATGATTGCATGACCTCATAAAAGATGGAAAAATGGAAAAACACGTATCTTTGTTTATGAAGATGGGATTTTTGGATTAACAAAGTAACAAGATCTGTTTTTAAAAATACCTTCAAAAGGTTGAAATTTTACCAAGCACAAATCAAACCTGGAAAAATTATAAAAATAATAGACCAGATGTTATGGAACACTTGCAAAACAATAATATGAATTTGTGGTCCCACTGGCATGCCAAAAACTATTATCACTCCAAAGTGCACCCTAGATGAAGAAGTACAAACAACTCTTCACTTCAGTTGATACAATGGGAAATCCTCGAGTTGTGGGTGACTTAAGTTGAGGATAACCTCCAGAGCAGGATGGTTCCCTAGGATAGATCACCTAAAATAATTCTCTGGTGGGGTTAAGGGAGAGAAATAAACACAAAATTAACAAAAACATGTAAAATAGGTGATACACCAACGTTTTGGGACCTATGACTACACAAAACACACTTAATTCGATAATAAGACCGATAAAATTCACTTTAATTATTGTTTGATGGATTTTACACTCGCAGAAGGCATTAACATACACTTAAATGACTTTCAAAACTTACAAAACAACTTAATGGAGGTGTTGGGAGGTTATGAGCATGCAAAGGAAAGAGATTATTCACTAAAACATACCACAAAACCACTCTAACACACTTCACAAAGTCACAGTTGGAGGAAAAATAGTCTTTATATTGCTTCAACTAGGTACACAAATACATTACTTTGCATAACACAAGTGTGCGAATGAATCAACACCCCTTATTTCTTACACAAGCAAGCTACATATAGCATAAGTACACACCACACAACTCCAAAAACAACACTGGAGACAAAAAATCATGCACTTTAGACATTATTTAGTCCTGGTCTCATGCTACTATTCATATGGTTTTGAGCGAAGAAAGTACTAATTAACCCTTGTCTTTTGGCCATTTCACTTTGCTTTCTATCGTCAATTTTGACCTCCCACACATACTTGCGAGTCTATTTTCATCGTTTCCCATTATTTTTACCTTGAATGGGACACGCAAGCTAGTAATGGGGTGATGACAAGTGCCTTGGTCCCAGTCAGGGAACCCTGATCCTTTTCCCACTTTATTGCCACTTTTTGGGTGCTTTCTAGCCAATTTGTTTGAACACTTTATATTTTTATGGTCAGCATTTTTGGGGTTAATTATGAAATTAGAACAAGAGAAGCACATAAATATAAAGTTTTGAAACCATAATAAGAGACCAAGCACTAGTCACTACTATAATCCACCTAGAGTTGCATCCATTTAAGGAATCTAGAGCTCATTTGCATCCATCTAGCTCCATCACAAGGCACAAGGCTAGTTCATCTGTATCACACAAGCATATGATGGAATTTTATTCTATTCCATCCACCATTCTATTACATTTTCTACACATAGTTATTTCTCTCTACTTTCACAAAGTGCGATTAGCATAAGAGCACCTAGGACATATGGGTGCACACACTTGAACATATAACTACATCGGTCTAAGATGTAGTGCAACAATCGATTAGTAATTCCACCATTGTGGCGATTGAGGACATTCTCGACCCCTTCATAGGCATATTTAATTTTTTAGGTTTTGATTCTTGTCTTGGGGTTTTGCAGTATGTTCTTCATCTTTGATTACCAGTGACATATAATGTAGTACAACAAAGTTAGTGTGACATATGACAAAGTATTCGAGATCATATAATGACCTTGGAAATATGGTTTTTGGAACTCCCTGCACATACCAGGTGCCTAGAATGAATAATAGGGTGCCCATAGTTTCCCTAATACTCTTGTAGGTGACTCGAGTCCATTCAAATTTCCCATATCAGTAAATTTTAGGACCTCAACATAGTCATTTCCTCCTCCTATTTCTCCAGTGATCTCTATGACACGATTTAACAAGGTTTTCAAATCAGATAAGCTCCTTCCATACCTTCTTTGCATATTAGGGTTTCTATTTTCATTAGTCTAGTTGCTTAGGCCACTTTATATATTTATTTATTATATTTATTTACTGATGTTCCTAGTTAGATTAACTACACATATTACCACATTTTAGTTAATCATTTTGGTGAACCCAAACTTCAAATACCCTTTCTCCTTGGGCCTTTTCTTCATATGCCTATCACTCATAGTGGTCATTTTGGGTCTTTTAAATATTGTGAGCTTCCTTCATTCACTCATAGGGTTTCCAAACCAATGGCTGATATCCCTAATTCTATAGCTACTACTAACAATCCTTTAGATAATTCACACAATGTCCCTCTCCATGAAATAGAAGCATATGATAGTGATAATTCCTATGATGAAGACACCAATGTTGACCAAGATCAACTCAACACTATTACTAACTTTTGACAAGATTTGCGCAAAAATCCTACTCATCTCCCTCATGTATTACATGCTCTAACCACTACTAATAAAACTCATGAAGCTTCAACCTTGGTGCTTTCTCATTCTTCAGCTCCCATGGTCTCCACTCCACCCACTTATGTTTTTGCTCCTATTCTTACAACTACTACTCCCATCACTCACCCTAAAGACGCCTAATATGCAACTTGGATCTTCCTCGAATGCTCCTGATTTAACATCTTTATATTAGGATTTGTAAAATCAAATTCACCAACTCTAATTCGCTACTTCTCATGCATCCCCATCTTTAGACTCTACTTCATTACTGCATACCCCTTTCGCACCAACTATATCTACCTATCCATTGCCACCTAATTTCATCTCTCTAAATTACCCATTTTTAAAGGCCATGGTGACCCACAAGAGCATCTCCGAGCTTTCCATGTAGCATGTCTTGACTATGCAGATGATCACACTATACTCATTAAGATTTTCCCTCGTAGTTTGTAAGATTATGCGATGCATTGGTTTTATGACCTCCCTGTTCATTTGGTAGTCTCTTTCACACATTTGGCTGATACTTTCCTCACTCACTTCTCTATTAACATTGGCTCTAAGATATCCTATGCTCAACTTGCACAACTTAAACAAGGGTCTAACGAACACCTGTCAGATTATGTCTTGCGTTATAAAAAAACTTAGCTAAGATGTCTAATATACTTGTGGATACCAAACTCCAAGCTCTCCTTCATTTGATCAACTTTTTCATACTCTCAAGCTGCATGAAACCAAACTCTTAGTTATAGGAAAGCTTAAGTATCAAGATCACACATCATCATCTACACGATTTCAAGGTAAGTCAACATTCAAGCCATTTGCAACTAAATCCTTTGATACAAATGTCACCATCAACATAGTATCTACCACTAAGGAACTACAATCACAACCATTTAGGCATAGCTTCTCTAGGTTTAGCATCCCTTTGTGAATTTGTTTCCACAATTGGTTGATAGTAACCTTATTACATTACCTTCCCTCTACAAGTTGATCCATCTCGACCAAAAGGGCATAACTTCGATGAAAATTCCCATTGCGACTATCATCAATGTGTAGGACATTCCATCGATCGTTGCTTTCAACTATGATTTCTCATCCAAGGTTTGATTGACAAGGGTCAAATTGAGCTTCTAGAATCTACACAATCTCCACCTATCAATGAGAATCATAAGCTCAAAATATTTAATAACCCTCTACCCAAGCATGATACAAAGGTAACTGACTCATCGACTAATCATGTATATCACACAATGCCTTCTCTTGTATCAGGGACTCTTGATTTCTTAGTTGCACATACTGATGCTTCACCACCGATCATCTCTTTCTCTAACCATGATTATCATGCAAATTTCACATCTAATCACTTACATATCATGGCTGATCGTTGTACATTCTATTCCACTTCTTAAGGCTATCGGTTATCCTCTATCACAAATTGAATACCCTATGAACAAACCCTTTGGTGTCATCCAACTACATGTTACGGTTGGTCCTCTTACTATGCTTGGTGCCTTTCCTTGTTGGAAACACAGTTGATGGGTGTGACATGCTTCTTGGTCTCAATTAGATTTTCGGTCTCAATCTATTATCTCTATGAATAATTTGTGACTTAAATTCATCCATAATAATCAGGTTATTTCTATTGATGGTGTCCCTCCATCTATTCCATGGTCATCATCTCCTTGTACATCAATTAACACACCACCTACATTGTTTAGCATATCACACTCTATGTTACTCAAAGCACAATCTACTCCTAGTTCACCTACTCGTGCATTGTCTACATGACCTCACCACTCCACTAGTCCTACACATAGGTATCGGCCAATTCCTAGGACCATTACAAAATATCGACATAGAGCGCCACCTCGGTTTATTCCATGTGAGTGTCCATCACCTTCATACTCGACATTATGTAGATCCCCATCATCGATAAATTTTTCTCCGTAAGGATCTTCATCATATATTCACCCATCACATGCACATAGAATTCATTCACCAACACAACATCTGTGTTATATACCATCACTATTAGAGTAGGGTCATACACTTTCAAAACGACATGCATCAGATGGAGGAAATTCATCTTTCAATGAAATTGGATAGTTCATTCATTTACACAAACTTGGGGGCATAACATATAACACCCCCAACCTAGTAGCATCATCCATCACATAACATAATCCTAACATACGTATATAGGATCCTCATCACATTGATCACTCATCACACTTATACCAGTATCATCATTACCTAATGACACACTATTGTGCTTTGGTTCACACTTGGTGTTGAGATCATACTACACATGAATCCCATACACGCACGATAGGTAATACACATTAAGACTCTTCACACATCCTATGTCATACATCACATACATCATATATTTAGGCTACATCATTTCGACCATTACATATTTACATATCGGACATACTTTATATATCATATTCATGTTCATCATACATATGTGTCACACTCCTATTGTTTATGAGTCTAGCATCAAATAATATTCATCCTACATACTACATAACGTGTACCTTATACTTTTAATATATATATACACATATTGCATTGCATCTTATACATCGTACATTACACATTCTACACATCATATATACATATATACTAGGGTTGATTATGCACTTTGCATTTCATCTTACAACATTACACATTACATTCATCATATGGTCATCCATACTCATCACATAGGCTACACACATTGACTACATTGCATCTACATTTCATGTGCATTTTACACTCTCAGGCTATCTATATATCTTACATATTTCATCTTGCATTATGTCACGTAATTCATGTTTTCACACTTCTTTACACTATATATATCATACAAAACATCCTTATATTCATCATATTACAGGTAAAGGGTTAGCATCTCATATTACTCATCCTCCATACTACATCACATGCATTTTTCATACTATTTGCCTATTTCCACACATTGCATTCTAACTACTACACATATCACACATTACATACTCATCACATGGTCGTTTATTCTCATCACACATCTATGTGATGCACTCATTACCCTATGAAAAATTTAGTTACTCGATCATTACTCGATCGCCGAGGGTTTGCAAATCAAATGGACCTTATCATTATTACACATTCATCAATCAAACTTCTACCATATGACATTACTAGGTTGGTGAAATACACTATAGGTTAAATGGTCACCTATTCCTTCATTTTGTAATGGTATAAGCTTAAGGATACATCACAACTCACTCTATTCATCTCACCATGATATATGATTCACGCTACATCATCACACATTCATTTCTAGGTCGCATATTATCATCACCTTTGTACACATATACATTCATCACAACACGTTAGACACAACACACTATTTGACCATTTCTCGATGACACACTCTCGTTTATGGTTCATTCTTGATTGTGAGGGGGGAAACCAAATGAATCTCATAGAATACATTTCCATTCATTTGGGGGGCACATGGCTTGTATCGTCCATCTTGCATTGCATTCCATGCATCCACAAGATATTGCATATCTTGTTTGGTTTTACTTTTTCTTGCATTTGCTTGTATATGGTCGTTTTATTACACATCCTAGTTAGATATCTTATATGTCATTTATCTATAGCATCCACACATGAGAATTCACATCTTTTTCTAGTTTTGATCGTAGATATAGGTTTCTTACATGCAACATAAATGCTCGCCTTCTACCCATCCTACATTGGTCTTTAGGGGCATCCACCTTCGTCTCTCACAGGTGCTATTGTTTCATTTTTTACTTAGCACTCTATTTTATAGGGTTATACATGCTTTTGACATACTGGCTATCTTTCTAACATGCTAACGGGTGCTTCATGTGTAGCATTTGTTTTACAGGATTATTTTCTTCCATGGCTATCTATCATTTGTACTGTCTTTTTTGTTTGCTATTATATGCGGACCTTTCCATATGTTTAGTGTGCACACTTACTTTTTGTATGCGACCATGATGACCTTGTATGTCTTACAACATCATGAGTGATGTCCCATGTTTACAGCCCGCTTGGTGTGGCTTACTTTGTCTTCTTGCGTGTTTACACTACTATATTTCTTGGTAGCTTATACACTGTTTGCATATATTACACATTGTCTTATACATGCATGCTTATTTGTACTAACACTTGTTTTGGCTAGCCTCTTATTTGTGTGTGCCTTGGTTTCTACCAAGTGCTTTCCTTTCCCCTTATAGGGTAGAGTTACATATTTTATCTGGTTGGTTCTCTTTTGGGGCTGCATTCTCCTATCAACGACGTCGTATGCACCCCCAAAGATGTGGGAATCATTTGGGGTTTCACATAATATAAAAATCTCTATACCGGTACATCGGTTTCTTTTCTACCTTTGGCATTGTGGGTACAGTTCAGTTCAGTTTTCACCCTTGTCATTGTGGGTTATACAGTGAGCGAGTTCACACCACTTTACAAAACCCATAAACAATGGATTAGGACATGGTGTCCTTAGAATTATGGGGAGCACTTAGAGGCTTGGAGGTTATAGTGGGTGTGATTCCCTACACTACTTCAGCCAGTGGCATTGGATTACCCAAAAAATTAGGCAATACAAAGATCTCTTCACATATGATTTAAGGAAGCAATTAAAGGTTGAAGGATATAATAGAATTCCTCACACTTCTTTGGCCTATGGCGTCAGATCACCCAAAAAATCCTGAACATGATATCCTTGTTTTACACCGTTTCTCTTATCATGGATTAGGTGTATAATTTCCATTTTTCATTTGTGTATTTTACATTTAAATACATATACATGCATATTTTTACATGCATTTTTACATATATACATGCATATTTGACTTCTTGATCGTCTTCTCCTTGCAGTCCAACCATATGAGAAGTAAGTGGTTAGTAAAAACCTCAACAATGGGGGAAACAACAACAACATTTTGTGGCAACACACACTATACTAACCATGTAGGTACATTACACACATCAGCAACTACACATGCATTTCCACCCTAGGTTCACTCTCATCACTTTTTTTGCACTTTTTTATCTTTAACTTCCACACCCCATTATCTTTTTATCATTCCACACTTTTTCTAGTCCTTCGACATGTTTTCTACTACAATCTTCATAGAGACTGTGTACACATCTCTATTTACTTTATGCTACTAAACTTTCTACACACCAACCTAAAGTGGGGGAAATGTAGACACAAAATCATGCACTTTAGACATTATTTAGTCATGGTATCATACTACTATTCATATGGTTTTTGATTGAAGAAAGTACTAATTAACCCCCATCTTTTGGCCATTTTTCTTTACTTTATATCATCACTTTGCCATTCTCCCACACATACTTTCCCAATTTGTTTTCACCATTTTCCATCATTTTGGCCTTGATTGGGGTGCCTAGGCTAGTATCTTTGGGCACCGATGGGCACCTTGGTTCTAGTCAGGGCGCCCTGATCCTTTTCTCACTTTCCCACCAATTTTCGTGCACTTTCTATCCATTTGAACACTTTATCTTTCTTGTGGTCGACATTTTCAGGGTTAATTATAAAATTATAACAAGAGAAGCATATAAATATAAAGCTATGAAACCATAATTAGGGACCAAGAACTAGAAACTACTATCATCCACCTAGATTTACATCCATATAAGGCATCTAGATCTTATTTACATCCATCTAGCTCCATCAAAAGGCACAAGGCTGGTTCATCTACATCACATAAGCATAGGAGGGAAGTTTATTCTATTCCATCCACCATTCTATTACATTTTTTACACATAGTTATTGCTGCCACATTGTCACAAAGTGTGATTGGCATAAGAGCACATAGGGCACGATTACAGACAAAATTGCACATAGAACTACATCAGGTTTGAGATATAGTGAAACACTTAGTAAGTCCACCATTGTGGCAACTAAGGATAGTTTGACCCCTTCATATGCATATTTATTTTTGTAGGGTTTGATGCTTGTCTTGGGGTTTTCAGAGGTCTGCATTCTTTATCTCTCGATTACCAATGACATATAATGCAATATAGTGAAGTTAGTGCAACATGTGGAAAAGGATTCAAATCATGTAACAACCCTATAAATCTTGTTTTTGGACCTCCTGTATAGACAAGGGTGCCCGGAGACGCAAACTAGGGCACCCACAGGTGCCCTAATACTCTCCCAGGCACCCCAGTCCACTCAGATTTCCCAGAATCTACAAGTTTCTGGACCTTGGCATAGTCATTTCCTCCTCTTGTTTCTCCAGTCAGCTCTACAACACAGTCCAACAAGTTCACCGAATCAACTAAGCTCCCTCCAATCCGTCTTTGCATATTAGGGTTTCTATTTTCATTATTATAGTTTCTTGGGTCACTTTCTAGATTTATTTATTTCATTTATTTACTATTATTTACTGCTGCTCTTAATTAGATTAACTACACATATTACCACATTTTAGTTAATCAAACACCACATAAAACCGACTAGTAGGGTAATTGGAGACAAATCTAATATTAGACAATATTTACATGCACAATTTGACCCCCATGAATTAAATACATTTTTAATGAAAACATGCCTATTTTTAACATGCATGAGGTAATAAGACTAAAAATAAGCTTGAAAATTCTATTTTGGTCCTACTTGAACTCCTTATTAACCCTAGTCAACATTCTCCTTTGCCGAAGCGAGGTAATGTATGGCCAATTTGGGGAGATTAAGGTAAAATAAATTTAGTTTCCTTAGTCTTGGCATGAATGAATAATGATTTGATTGTTACTTATGGGCATGTACATGGTTTAGTGATGATTGATCACTTTGACATTGGATAAGTAGTAAGCTAGTCATGGATTTTTTTGATCTTGGCTATTTTAAGCTTGGTATGCGTGATGAAGACAACCCTTTTAACTTCCATCCCACATGAAATTAGTTAATAATGATTAAAACATTGCAAATACTATGTTGTGATGAACCTAAGAAAATAATATAAGGCTTTTGACTTTAAAAATAGTCAAATAACTATGGTTAGAGTATCTAGGTTGAGCCATTAGGGTAAAAACACTAAAATTTTCCTCTCATTTTGCATTTGGGCTTGGAAAGTTCTTAAGGCTGGGAAAACTCTTGAAAATTTCCTCTAATGGCCACTATGATGATTTTTGAGTTGGTTTTGTGTATTTTTAGCTCAATGTTAGTGCTTTGCATCACTTTGGCTCTAGAGTTGCTTTGGAGATGTGGCTACTTCGCTATGTTTTTCATTGACCTTTGGGGTTTTGAATTTGCTTGCTTTATTCTCATATGAGATTGAAATGTTTGCACTTTGAGCTCATTGTGCTCGCTTGGTGTATTGGGAGTATGGGTGGGTATTTGTATATCCGTGTTGGGGTTTTCTACCGGCTTTGTTCTAAATGTTCTGGGTTGGCCATGGAGAGATCTATTTTCTTTGTATGGTGGGTGGCCATTTCTTGTTCTTAGATTTGTTTTACTTAGATTTAACACTTGAGATTCCTCCCTTTGGCTTGTGCATTGTCTTTGATTTGTAGCCCAATCATGGCTTTAGCTCACTTGGAGCTTAGTGATTTCATAGACCGGATATGCATTGCATTTTTGGTCACCATGATTTTGAGGTTTAGATCTCTTTATTTTGGTTTATGTTGGTGGGCTTTGTGGAGTTAACCCTCTATTGCCAACTCACAAGTTATTTTGCATCATTTTGCTTTGTTGATCTTGTGCGAGTTCTTAGCACACTCGGACATTCTTGTTTAGCTTGATCCTATGGAAATCTCGGTGGATGGCTCGACTCAAGCTTGCTATTTTGACCCTTGGCCGCTTCGATTTTAGCTTAGTTTCATTTTGCAACATGGGTCAAGTGAACTCAAGTGTTGCATCGTTTATTTCATAGCTTGACCTTTTTCTCATAACTCACCACTTTCAACATCGATCTCACCACATTGACCATAAACAACTCGTCATTATATAAAGGTAAGCATGTCATGAATGTTCCAGTTTGTTGTTGCATTGAAAATGGGTAATTTGTTGAAATATATATTATTTCATTTTAAGTTCTTAGAAAGATATTTGTGAGAAACATAACTTTGGTTCTACTTCTATGTCCTCTACAATGTTTTATGTTGGTACATCGTGAATGAAATACACCCAAGATGATTTTCTATTTTTTAAGGCAAGTTCTATGAGGAAACAGTCTACAGTTTCACTATGGATGCATAGACTCCATATTGTTTTAAGAGAAAATCATCATGTTTTCCTTGTTCTGCAATTTTTCCGTTCTTCACCACCGCTATGAGATCCGCATCCATAATTGTTGAAAGAAAATGTGCAATAACTATAATAGACATGTTTATCATTACATTGTCTAATGCATATTGAACTATGCACTCTGATTCGACATCCATGCCATTTATAGCTTCATTTAAGAGAAGTATCTTAGGATTTTTAGGTACTGCTTGTGTAATTATAATCCTTTGTTTTTGGCCTCCGGATATTTGGGTACCACACTCTCTCACCATTACATTGAAAATATGAGGAATCTTGTCAATAAAGTTTTGTTGCATGTTTTTGAGGTAAACGTTGTTCCAATACTTGTTTGTTTATTTAGTGAAATCATACTTAGATTTAACCTTTACCACCTGTAACCTCTAAACTCATACTACACAAAATCTTACTTTGAGGTCCAAAGTGTGAATAATTTCCGGATTTGTTCTTAAGTTTAGTGAAGATCTTGCAATAATAACTTGAAAAACCTCCGTAACTTTAGATAAATTAATCACACATGGTGAAAGTGCATTTATTAATCCTTGGTGGAAATTTGTTGGTTTGTTTCACCTTACTTAAGGATGGATAATATAAGTTTGAGCTAAGTTGTGGCTGCCATTAAATTTGCATAAGTGTTTTTCTTTTCTTTCCAAATCTAGGTGATTGCTTTGTAAACATGAACTCTTTTTATGCAGTAATTTTTACCTATGATTGGTTACATTTTACAAATGTGAAGGAAAACATTACTTTGCTTTTTGAATTTTAGCCCTTCCAAAATGCATACTTGATGTGAATGTTTTGAAACTTGATGAAGAACTCTTATTTCTATACTCTTAAATTTGTATGGCTATAGATGCATATCCTATTGCAAAATGTTTTAAAAGAACTATAAGATTTGGAAAATGATATTCATTTTATGGGATGAGTTCTTATATGATGTAGTAGACCATTCATTTATAAGGGCATGGTTATTATGTATTGCAACCTTATATTTTTTCTTTACAACCCTCATCTCGTTTTGAAGCTAATTTGAAATGTATTATGATTTGATCATTTTCACCCTATTAAGATTTGGAAGTGTACCTAATTTGATAAGCCAAATACTCATTTAAGGACTATTATTGTTGTAAAACCCACTTTATGACAACTATTTTTCCTTGTAATTGTATGGTTTTTCTATTTTTTAGAATTCATATCTTGCCCTTATTTTGTGCTCAAGAAAATATGATTTCCAATTTTGATGGTGTCATAAGCCAAATTTATCCTACATGAATGTAATCTTTACAATTCTTGAAAATGCTTTTCTATATTATCTCGGTATTCAGTTTTAGATCTACATTCGAAAACATGATGAACACATGTGCTTTTTTCTTCTCGAAATTTGTATTATGAAACTACATTATGATACTCCTGACATTTTTGGAATTTCATCTTGTGAGACCATCATTTTCTTGAAATTTTGATGAGAAAATGGTAATTTAATATTTTGTTTAGATCTGTAATGTGGAACAAGATGTTTTTATTTTGACAACTTACTTATAAGATGCACATACATTAGAAGATAAAAATATAATGAAGATGAAAAAAATACTGAGCTCTAACATTTTATTGTTGTCTTCATTTTAGGTACGGAGCAGCTTTGGATTAGGATGGAGCAACAACTACACGAGAGGGGATCCATCCATCTAGGCAATGATGACTCCCTTCTCTCCTTTACATTTTTATTTTCCAATTTATTTGCATTCCTTTAATTTTAGTTATTTCTCATGGCTTGTGTGAGAAAAAATGTACAATTATTCCTTATGAATATAAACAAATGTTCATGTAATAAGTTGTCTTTTTATTCCTTTATCTTGTTGTAATTTCATATTTAAATGAACATCTGGAAACTTTAACTGTTTAATACATCTATGTATAATCATAATGAATAAATGGTAAATTTTTTGTACCTTTTTCAATAATTTGAAACTGATAAATGAATAAGTGATCACCCCTTGCAACTGTACTTTCCTTTGATATTTTCAAGTGTGCAATCTAAATTCTTGTTGGTCCATGATGTTCACTTTTGATGTATAATGCCTTTCCTATCCTTGTCAAGACCCTACAAAATTCTTGAATGGATGAAGCATGATATTGATGAAATGATAATTGGAAAGGTCTCTTATATGAGGATTGAACATTTTAGATCAATTTTCCTAGCTATTAGGTACTTGTGTATTTTCCCAAATTTCCACTAAACCTGAGCAACCTGAAATTTTTTATACCCCTATACCATGATGACCAAAAATGGTCAACAATACCTAAATCACCTATAGTACATGCGGGGGACAACCCACCTTCTATGTAGTGCTTCTTCTTAGAATGTGTTACCCAAACACAAGCAAATTTAAAAGATGATGTTATGTAAAACCATTCATTGGTTTGATGAAATAGGAACCTTTCCTCAATTGTTTTGGAATTTCTAGTATGTGAACTCCTCTTCTTTGTTGATCCATGATGGTAATTTTTTTTACCTTTTATCCCAATACTATCCTACATATGGTTCTCAATTATATCAAACTCATCACATTTATCATTAGTCTTGTTCTTGGGAATTTGATCTTCACTTGTCCGGTGCTCCATGGTCATTACCCCTATGGGATGATTCTTGATAGGAATTTTGAATTATTCCATATCATTAATGGCCTCTTGCTGACTTCTTGGTTGATCAATACATTATCCTTTCTCATACATTATCTCATCAAGGATTTCATGGGATGTGATAAGCTCCTGCGTGATAAATATATTATCTTCATACATGAAACTATTTATGGGAGATTTAAACATATCATTTTATTTTAATTCATCTTGTATATAATATTCTTCTTTGAAAGGGGTAAATAAAATTTCATCTCCACATTCATGTGCATCAATGGATGTTTCTATTGACCAAGTCTCTTCATTACTTATTGAAGTTAATGAACTAGTAATAAAAAAAAAGTAACTCAAAATAAGGAGGGTTTATGGTACCTCTAGACGATGATGATATGGACAGACATACATGATGAATACCTCCCTACCGCAAGCTTGGTGATCTACACAATAAAGAACACTATAAGGAAAATGGATTATTAGATAGGATGGAGGGTTTCCTAACTAAGCCAGTTCCAAGAAGTGTGAAATTATTGGGATGGATGCAAACCCTCTTGTAGATAAGATAAAGTGAAATATATGATAATGGATCTGATAAAAATATACAAGATCTAAAGAATAACAAAAATTGGAAGTTGGATCTAAGATAATAAAAGTATATTTGATCTAAATACGACAAAATAAACCAAACCTGACAGGGGTCGATGGTGACCTGGGGTTGCGGCAGAGGGGTAGTCAATGGAAACTAGGGCTAGATGAAAAAGACCTACACCAAAATAGACCTACAAGCTCTTAATTGGTTGGATCTGAGATGAACTTAACCTGCAAACAGATCTAAACCAGACAGACACATCCAAAAAGACTGGATCTAAATATGGGTGAACGGATGTAAGAAAATTAGGAAATGGAAAGGTAAGTGGTATGAATTTGGATTTGGTTGATGGTGACTAGGGAAAATAAATGGAGACCGGAGATGGAAAAAACATATATGATATGTCGATCAAGAAAATGATAGAGTATGGATGACAAAAGGAATGGAAGTAAAAATAAAGAAGGTTGAGGACCTAGATGATAAAACCAAACCAAATGTAGGATGGCTCGATGATTATTAGACTAGTTTGACAATGACATGGAATGGTTAGGGTTTGAATGAAATGGGGTGGAATGAAATGAAGACCCGTAGATAAAACAAATGGCTAAAAGTGGTTTACGTAGAACACATGATGGTAGTTGAACTTGCACAAGATGTTAGTGGAAAATATATGTAACAATATAACAATGAAAACACACAATATGCAAATGTAAAATAAGTCTCCCTAAATCACCAAAATTAATGTAAAAAGCTCAATAAGTCTCCAAGATGGGTATAATAGCTGCAAAAGCACTCAAAGTGATAAAGAAAAGATCACAAGATAGCTTGAAAATATCAATGTTGCATCCTTGAACAAGGAGGAGTGAATGAGGCTATATAGGGTCTACGAAACACGGGTACATCATCGGTGACTATAGAGATACATTTAGGTAGTGGAATGATGTCCAGATCAAGGCAAAGATGCCCGAATGAAGTGAGATTAGGGTTTATATGGATATAGACGATCTAGGATTATAGATGGAATGGTAATGGGTACGTGGATTGTTGAGATGAGTAAATAAAGGCCATAGATGGGTAAAATCATTAAATGGAGGCCTAGGGATAGAAAATTAGGGATGAGAGACAAATTAAGTGAGGATTACGATTAAATAATGATGATTTAAAGATAATTAAGAAAATGATTTAGGGAGAATAAAATAATGAGATGAGGATTAGAGTTAATTAAGGATAATTAACATAGATGGAATGGAATAAAATGATTAAAGGTAGGAAATAGTAATTAGTAGGATAAATTGAATTTAGGAGGGAATATGAAATTCGAATGGATGACCATGAAGAAAAGTGAGAAAATGTGGGGTGGAGGGTGGTGATACCAAATTTTGGTGTCTACATTTACCCCTTTTTGATGAGTGGTTTGCGTTGGGCAAGCCATAAGACAAAAATGAGAAGGATGAAAAAGATAATTGATTGGGTTCTCCCCTCAAACTAGGGGTCAATGACACAAAGGAATTCGATCACGAGTTTGAAAGAGATAGATAATGGAAGGATGTAAAGGATGAGGGAATAAGATATTCCAAACTATTATTAAATAAAAATTAAAAAGTAAAATAAAAATATGGTTGTGATTTGAATCACTCGGGTAGGAACAAAGGGGTCTTGAGTGTAACATCTTTGGCATGATCACATACTATGATGACTTCCATTTTTGACATTACAAATGTTGACATGTGATTTGTCTTAGGAAGGTGTATTATTTTGAATTTGGAAATCATGTTTGCAATGGATAAGTTATTATTGTACTAGAGATTCATACTTGCTATAATTCTGTTTACTTGGAAATGAAGTCATTTTGCTATGTGATCTGTAAGTTGTGAACCTGTATTGTTGTTTTCATACTTACCTTATGTTAACAACAAAAATTGAATCAATTCCATTGATGCAAGGTATGCTTTAGTTCTTCTTTATTATCATCTTGATAACTGACATTCTGAAATGGATAGGTAATGAGGAATTGAGTCTTGTTTTGGCTATGATTACGGGGAAACCGGTTTCAGGTGTCCTTACTTTGCATCATGCTGAAAATGGTGAACTTGGACCTCCTTGATAAATAATTTATAACGTTGAATTGATTGAGAAGATTAAAGGTATGTTAAAGGGCTATTAAGGAAAATACCTTAGCCTTAGTCGGAATGTTCGTACTATGTTAATTTTAACCTATGGTAACTAAGACCTATCTGGGACCTATTGCTAAACTACTAAGGTTGATGCCTTAACCTATGTTGTGATGTCCTATCCTATATGGATTCTAATCTAAGGGTTATAACCTAACCTAAGATAGTATACTTTATGGTTATGGAGTTTTGAACTAACCTAAGGAAAATACTAATGACCTAAGAACTAAGGTGGAATCCTAACCTAATATTAATCTAACCTAAACTATTACTAAGTGAAGAAAGGGGAACCTAAGGGTTACATGGAAAGTGGGAAGTTGGTGGCGATGGTTTCTAAGGTATTTATGGGAATTGATTTCTGTTGTCACATCTTAAATCTACCAAGTTTGGCGGAGGCTTGGAAGGTTAGTGGGATGCCTGGCTAACATCATTACCAAATATAAAATGCATTCATATTTTTGAAATGGAACCTCACCAAATTTGAAATGGCAGTGGTGTAGGGAAAGAGGAGGGAAAGTGGCATTCAATTCATTTAATGACCTCGATCACAGTGAGGAAATTTCCTAGGAAAGAGAAGGAACAAATTTTGTGGGAAGTTGTTTGGTCATTTGCTCTTTTTGGTTTTTCACTCTGCATGAGGGTTCTGGTTCTTTAAACCAGCAATTATTTTTTTATCCTTTGTGATCTTTAGCATCTTTTGAGCTATTTCTGAACTTGTGGAAGTATAAGGGAAGCAGGAAGATTTGGTTGTTGACATTGTTTTGGAAAGAAGAGATTTTGGAGGCTTGGCTGGAAGTATTCTGCAAATCAATAGGAAACTCTATCAGGCATGATAGGCTCTTCTCATTAAGTTGTTCTACTTTTACTAAATGTCTTCATTAAAAGAACTCTGCTCTTGGAAAAAAATGGGTTTTGTTGGAATGTTTATTTTACATTCATGCTTGTGTATTCTTGTTGTATTCTCTTGCTTGAATTACTGTTTGAAGAAGATTCGATATGGGTAGTTTCTTTGATGAATGTTTGGGTAAATCATGCTTTATCTTTTGTTAGAACTGGAATGTTGATAAAATTGTGAGAACTTCTATTGCCTGTGCCAAACAAATTAGGGAAAACATTGTTGATAAATATTTTATATGGGTTGTTTTTCATTTGCTGGAAGAAGTATGAAATGTGATGTCTTCTGCTGAAACATGAATTGTCTCGAATCTTGTTGTTCTGTTGAGATTATGCTGAAACAGTTGTTTGGATTCAACACTTTGTGGATTTAGTTTTGTCTTGAAATGACAGTAAACAAGATTTACTTTCCTGAGTTTGAAATGACTTGTTTTTGTGAGCTTCTGTGGGTATGTTTTGAAGAAGTTGTAAGATGTCCCCACTAACTAAGGATTTTGTTTTAAACTGTTCTCCCTTGCTCGAAGTGTGATAAAATGTGATTTAGCTTCTTCTGAGACTTTGTGATGAAAATGTGTTTTCACAACTGCCTGTCATGAAATGATTTGTTATTAACTCTTAAATTTGATACCCACAAATGAGTGTGGTAGGATTGGGGGCTCTTAGTTGAACTTTGGATTATTTTAGTTTTATTTATTTGAAGGAATTGGGTTGGAACGTTACAGTTTTCTCTTTCTCCTTTTGAACCCAATGTTGAGTATATGTATTGGGGGTTAAAATTTATTTTTCTATTCCCCATTGTATTCGAATATGGTTAGAATCCTTCCCTTCTTAACTAAAGATGATTCCTTTTATCCCTGAGAAGTTGGGAATATGTGTTACTTGACTGTAATCTTGTAATCATTTCCTACAAGGATGATTAAGCTTTACTTGTAGAGTTTGAAGCTATTAATGTTGGATGAAAGTGAATGATCCATTGTTGTTTGATACTTCATGTATAGTTGTCATTGAATTCATTGAATATCTCCTTTAAGTCATAGCTAATGCGTTACAGTGGATGTTTTTGTTGTATGTTGAGAGAAACCCATATTCAATATCTGACTTGCATGTTGCAGTCTTATATTTTAGTTCATTACCAATTAGTTTTATGTTTTCTTTATTCAATAAGAGTTTAAATATCTCTTGATTGGTTCCGTATCAGTTATTTTATTCTGATATACTTTTCCTTTCTGGGAAAGAATAATGAGATCCTCTCTCTCGACCTTGTTGTTGACTTCTCTCTCTTTCTTGAGTTGTTGAATACAATGTTATTTTTGTTGAACCTGAAGGAAGACTTAAGTTGTCCTCCTTTTTCATCTGTTCACCTTTTTCTTATCTATGTTACTCTTGTATGGAGCTGAGTGGTTAATGGAGGGTAAACCTAAACTTCTTCTCCTTGACAAATAATTGAAATTGGGATTTAAATAGGAAATTAAATTGGAATTGAAATTGGTTAGTATCGGAAATAAAGGAACTATTTCTTTAGGATGTTGTTGGTTTATCCTAAATTCCATCCTTAAAGATCGAATGAATTTGATTTTAGATATTATATGTTGAATTATGTTAAGGCTATGCATTGTAGTTCAATGCTTCTTGAAAACTATTATATCTTTGGAATTATTAGAATAGTATCTTCCTTTGATCTAGTTGCATGAATCAAGAATGAACTATAGATAACTATAGTAAGAATGAGATAAGTAATTTAGATGAAGTATTACTTATCTGATGTAATTTTTCTTATGAAATCATTGATTGAAGAGTACTGATTTGATCATGATCTTTACTTAATGTAATGTGGTTGCTCACTCTATTCTTCCTTTTATGATCCTTATTTCTTTATGAGGCATCTATCTGAATTGCCTTACTATTTCATAAAAGAAGAGTTATTTTTATGAAATAGTTAGTTGAAAGCACATTGTTTTAATGTTTAGTGCTTATCATGCTCAGTTTAACGAACTAACCCGTGCTAGCAATTGTTGTAGATGGATTTTGTAAGTGAGAAAAGAAGACAAGTTCTTTATGATGCTTCTTATGTTTGCCTAAGGGTTGGATCTTTTATGAGGAACCTTGATTCTTATTGAAATGTAATTGAAAAAGGGAAAAGTTGTATTTCTTATTTGAGTTTATTAATGTTGATTGGCATAAAAGAAGTTTGGAAGGATTAGATTTGTAAAAGGTGTATTTTACTTTGATGAATGGAAAAAGGGTTGAGTGTTAATTATACTTGATGTGTCATTCTCTTGGGGCATTCCGTAAAAAGAAATTTACAAACCTTATTCTTATTATTTCATGTTCATGTCTATTTTGAACTTTTTCGGTTGAACTTAAGATGAATAAGTGAAAAGGGAATGGATATTCTATTCCTTAATTAAATGCAACTTGTTAAGTTGGAATCCACTATTGATCATTTAACTAAGTCATTATACACATTAAATGATGATTATGAAAGTGAAAAATCATTATGCTATCTTGTACAATGTAGTAGCTTGCAATGAATCCCTAACTAATATAGTTATAAGAAAAGGCAATATTCTGCAAGGTTAAGCAATCTGTTAAGACCTTTTGGGAATCCTACCCAAATGATATTCGGAAGGAGGGAAGTATGCTTCCTCTTATTAAATCAAAATCAGAACAAGGTAATTGAAAAAGAATAAATACATATACAATAAATAGACTTCATCTTAATGAAGTCTATTATAAAGGAATCTGAATTTGAATTCAATCATGCTTAAACTTGGTTAAGCTAAGTAAGTTAATCTTATTGTTGGTATGCTGATTTTGTTTGTAAGTTTGAATCTTAAAATAAGATACTAAGGAATGAAACACAAACCTTCGGGAAAGAGGTTTGGATGCAGATTTATCTACATGGTAATTGCTAATCATTTATGTTTAGCAACCTTAATGATTAAAGAAATCAAAGATTCAACAGGGTTACTAAAATTAAATCTTAATTGAGAAGATAAGTAAGTAGTTAACTTCTTATCTAGATATGTACATCTAGATGAGATGATTCTGTAGGATGTTGATACACGCCAACTGCAGTACCATGCCATCATGAAGACTTGGGTCTTCATGAGGGCACAATGTTGCAGCTGACATGTCACAACACCCTTCCGAATTGGATCATCTAGATTTACATAAACTCATACTTGACCTTGGTTATACTCTAGGTTCATTTAGGAGCATGCTTTTGTATAGGGGGTAACTCACGATGACTTAGGGTAACTAGACACATGCAATCAAATTGGGTTGATTGAGTATGTCTATGTACCCTTAGTCACCATGAGTGGTTCTCTATACCAATCTATGTTGCTAACTTGGGTTAGGGTTAAACCTTGGACCAAGTGGACTGACAGGAGTTAGTGAAGACCATTCTAGATAATAGATGAAGTGGGGTGAAGGATGTATTCCATTTGATGAGTATGTCATCTAGGAATATGAACATGCACAACATGTGAAAATCTTTGGCCAAAGTATTATAAGTTCTTAGTTGCGTTGTCCTATGTCACCTAGTTTAAGATGTAAGATTTCAGATGAATATTGGTAACAAATATTCAGATAGGCCTCTTAAATAGAACACTTCAATACCTAGAAAAGGGTAAGAGAACCAAGTATACTTAGTATACAATATATTAAGTTAACATGAGAGATCGGTAAGAAACCGAGTCATGAAATGAGAGATCAATGAAACTCCGAGTCATGAAATGAGAGATTGGTAGTTCACCGAGTCATTAAACCTACATATGGTTATCTATTATGAGATTGAATGGCATGGAATATGTGCTCTATATTGTGATTATTTAGAATAGAGAACATTATTCAAAAATTAGAATGTGTGTTCTAAATTATTATTATTTAGAACAGAGAACATTATTCAATTTTTTTCCGCTTGTTCTAAATTCTTAAAATGGGAATGTTACATCAAGGAGATGACAACAATGTCATATGGGATTGTGAATCAGTGAAAACCACTATAAAATGAATTAAAACCAAGGAGAATCCACATAAATGGATGCGCAAGATATGAGACCAGTGGGTTAAAGGTAGACATCGAGTATGCACAAGTAAATGCAAACAATGGTCGAGATAAGAGTCACAACAAGAATAAAGGGGTGGGATCAAAAAATATGCATCCAGGGTGGGATGAAAAAGGTTAAAATAATGGTGCCCCAAGAGGGAAAACAAGGAATGTCACAAAGGAAAAAAGGATGAAAAATAAAGATGTGATGGATAGTGAAGGTCAAGTGGGGGCATAAAAAGGATGAGATATGGTGCCCCCGAAGGGAACAAAAATATGGCCAAAAAGTGGACTTAAGATGAGATAGATTGGATGAGAAAGTGATTTTGATATGGATAGATAGTTGTTAGTAATAAATAATGGACACAAATGATATAATGGATGCAAAAATATATTTAAGTATGGATGTGAGAAGTGTTATACTTAAAAGTAAACACATAGTAATCGATGACATGGTTATATTAGGAATGATGTGATCATGATAAAATGTGAAAAAAATGAGATAAACGAAATGTAACCATAGAAAAGAGTGTGCAAGGAAAAAATGCTTTAAACCGGATAAGAGGTATACAAGAAAAAGGAGCCTCTTAAGGCAATGCACTTGCAACCAATAACACATGTTAACATATAACCAACGATAGGTAGTTATCCCAAGGAGTATGTGGAAAGTGGAATTATAGATCTAATGTTAACATGAAATAATGGGTTTAAATATGAATTATACGTGGGAAGAGAGGTTCTCCATTGGTGGGCGTCCCTAGGTCTATGCCTAGCTCGGGTGATGGGGCACAAACTGATCAATGCGGGAAGTTTGCTATAAATGAGAATGTTGATAGATGCGGGAAGCTTTCTGAGGATACTTGCTTTTGATTTTTATACTTTAATTTATGAGATAGAATATTGATCAATGCGAAGCCTTCACTGCCATGATATAAAGGGAGTAGCCATCCTTTGAGGGAGTGGTCTACTTTTTTTTGCTTTTTTTTTTGACTTTCCACAATTTGCATAAGGATAATATTTGCATGATATATGTCCTTGAGGACCAGTCTATAATTTTTGACTTTTAGATGCTTTTATGAATAGATTTCCTTCGAGGGATTAGTCTATTTGATTTTGAATTTTTATGGGGAAGAGCTGAAGATATATAGGTAAACCACTTAGAAGGGGATAATGAATGTACAAATGACACCTGTGGACCTTTAGTGTGGTTCCAATAGGTGAGTAATAGGGTGATAGATGTAATGATCACAAAGTTATCACCAATAAGGAAGAACCTATCCATAAGAAATATGCTATGAGAAGAGTTGTGGTGCCCATATTTAAGGTCATAGATAGGAAAGTGACGATAGAACACATAAATCCAGATCACTATGGTGAAAGGTTGAATGAGTAATAATTTATGGATGACCACTAGGATGACTAAGTTCATAATGGTAGGTATACTAATAGTAGAATGGACATAAGTAAAATGCATTAAGAGGTTCTATTTCAGTTTACCATCAAGGGAAGCCAAACAATAGGCCTAGACCCATACTTATGAGTGATAATGTAAGGTCTAATCTAGTTGGGAGAAAAATTTCCACATTGGCTCCTTTCTAGAGTAGTGATATTTTGATTTTATTTAAGGAAAAGGTCATTGATATTAAAGTCATGTTCCTTGATATGTTTATTGTAAGCACGTTTGATGCACTCTTGATAGACATGATTATGTTTAAGAGTGAGAAGGTGACGTTTTTCTAATAACTCAAGCTATGCTAGATGCTCTTGGTGATAGTCTACATCAGAGATGAATTCCTGAAGAGAAATGCACAAGTATGGGATTTGGAATTAAAGAGGAAGAATGGCCCTCGGTGCCGTAGATGAGAGAGAAAGGAGTGGCACTCGTAGAGGTGCGGATGCTAGTCCGATAAGCCCAAAGGAAAAAGGGAATATGAAGATGCTAATCATGAACATTTTATTAATAGTCTTGGCAAGGATGTTGCAAAGAGTCTTATTAGTGGCTTTGGCTTGACCATTAGCTTGAGGATAATATGGTGATGAGAAGCTAAGATTGATGTTAAATGAGTCACAAAGCTTCTTGAGGTCTTTGTTTTTAAAGGACTTTGTTGTCCATGATGATTTTATGAGGAATACCAAAGTGAAAAATGATGTGATGATAGAAAATTAACTATTTGATTTGCTTTAGTTGATGTGAGTGGAATTTCTTCCACCCATTTGGTGAAGTACTCAAGAATGTGATGATGGAATAATGGCATTGAGAAGAACACAGATTGATGAGGCAATGAGGTCAAGTCCCCATTGTGAGAAAAAGGCCAAAGGTCGAGTGGACTATAAGGCCTGACTAGGAATGTAGATGAGATTGGAATGTTATTGGCATTTGACACATTTCTTAATGTAATCACAACAATATTGATTAAGAGAGGGCCAATAATAACCCATGTAAAGAACATGCTTAGTGATAACCAAACCACTAAAATGGCCACCATAGATATTGTTATGGACTTCTTGGATAACTTGAATGGATTCATGGGATTTAAGGTAACAAAGCAAAATTCAATCAACTCATGCTGATTGTAGAGGATGCCACCAAGAATGACATAATAGTTAGCACGTTGAAGAAAGGACCTCCTACCATTTTTAGATAAGTCAGAGGGGATAATGGATTGGGACAGATAGTCAAATATTTGAGAATACCAAATGATCACGAGGGTTAGTATTAACATGGTTGATATCAGGGAGCTCATGAACATGAGATGATTGATCTTGACACCGAACAACAACTTAAAAAAGTTTTATTCTTCCGGTTCCAGGGATGAGAGATGCGAGAGATGTCATAGTGTTTATGAAATGATTAGATGAATGAGGGATATTCGAAGGGTATAGAAATCAAATTCCTCAAGGAGGAAGTCAACAATGTTCTTATAATTTTGAAGGATGTCATTTTTACATTGATAAACACCTTTGACTTGATTGATGATAAGTTGAGAATCCCTGTAGATATCAAGGACCTCAACGCCAAAAAGATGACATTTTCAAGGCCTAAGATGAGAGCCTCATACTCAGCCATATTATTAGTGCATTCGAAATTAAGCTTGTTGGCTATAGGAATAGAAGTTTCCCAAGGAGGAATGATAATGACACCAGTGCCTCCCCTTTTTAACACTTAGATCCATTAAAGAAGAGAGTAATCTTAAGGGAGAATAATCTTGTTGAAATTTTTGATGGATTCATTTGGAAATTGTTCATGAGGAAGGTGATTATCAGAAAGAGGGGCATTAGCTAGTTGATCTGTGATAACTTGGCCCTTGATTGATTTTTACGAGATGAACTCTATGTCAAACTCTGGTCATGAGCATGAGCCATTGAGTGATGCGATCACTATGATAAGATTGGAATGCATGGTATTAAGAAGATGAAAGCTAGTGATGACATAAATCTTATGATTGAGAAGATAGTGGTGAAGCTTTAAGTAGTAAAGAAAAGAGTACAACATATCTTTTTTCAATGTAGTGTAGTAAGTCTCATAATTGTGAAGGGTGTGAATGATGTAATAAATTACTGCTCCCTGTCTTTCTCATCATGATGTGCCAACATGGCACCTAAAGCATGGTTAGAGGAAGAGACATAGAGATAGAAGGCTCTCCTCACGTGGAGGTGTAAGAAAAAGAGATAAGAGATACAATTAAGGTCATCAAAGGATTTTGGAAGTTCATCCCATCTAAAGTTGACATCTTTACAAAGAAGATGATGAAAGGGTTGAAAATGGTTAGAGAGTTATGAGATTGAAATGACAAATAGATTGAAGGTGACCTTGAATATTAAAAGTCTACTTCAAGTTAGAAGGAGAGGGCATCTCAAGGATAGCCTTGATTTTTGTGGGGTCAACTTCAATACCCTAATAGAAACAATGAAGCCAAGGAGTTTACTAGTAAGCACTCCAAACACGCACTTGGTTGGATTAAAGAAGAAGAAGTGGATAAGGCATTTTCAAAAATGAATTAAAGGATATCAAGATGATCACGTCAATGCTTGGATTTACCCAAGAGGTCATCAACATAGTCCTCTATAGTCTTATGGATGAGATCATGAAAGATATAGGTCATGGCTCATTGATAAGTGGCTTTGACATTTTTCAAAATGAAGGGCATAACGTGATAACAAAAGGTCCCCAAGGGGTGATGAAAGAGGTCTTATGTTGTTCCTCTAGTGTGATAAGGATTTGATTATACCTAAAGAAACCATCCATAAGAGACAACATCTCATGGCCATTATTAAAGTCTACAAGCTGTTTGATGTTGGGAAGAGGAAAGTCATTTTTAGGAAAAATGAGATTTAAATCTCGACACTCAATGTAAATGTAAAGCTTTCTAGATGCCTTAGTGATGGGGACAATGTTGAAACCCATTGGGGATAGTCAATGGGGATGATGAAGTTGGCAGAAAGGAGGCATTGCATCTCCTCTTTAATAGGAAGGAAACTCGAGGGTGCATGTGGTGAAGCCTCTACTTAAATGACTTAGCGTTAGGAAAGGTGACGATGTTATGGAAAACTATAGATAGATCGAGGCCTAACATGTCAGAGTAAAACCATGTAAAGGCTTGGATATGGAAAGAAAGAAAAGCAATGAAGGATTCAAGCTCATTTGGATCAAGAGATTGATCCACTTTGAGGATGGAAGGCTCTTGAGGAGTCCTTATGTTGATGTCAATGGTGGATTCATTGAGAAGGGTGGATGTGTTTGGCAGTAAGGACTTATGAAGATAAGAATATTTTTCCCCATGTGGGAAATGATGACATCATCATCAAGTGTAATGGAATTTCAATGGTAGGGAGTCTTCCTCTATCATTTCAGATGTAAAAGAGGGAGGGACTGAGTTTTTTTCACATTGATAAGTCAATAGTCCCAAAGTGATGGTGGAGAGACTAAAAAAAAGTTGGAAGCGATGGACATGGTGTCATTCATATCTATAGCTATGTGGGATGGAGAAGATGAGGATCAATGTCCATGAGCATCATAAATGGTGGAAGAGGGTATGTGATTGTTCTTTGAATCCTAGTCTAAATTTTTTGTGGGGTTTGTGAGATTTATCAATGAAAAGGTCATGCATACCTTGTTCATAATGCCCCATTCCAAATCCTTTCTAGGGCAATGGTAAAGATAGGTATGGATGAAGGAATTATTATAAAGATAATCAAAACCATTGGTATAGAGTTTCATGTGTGATTGAGTGTCGATGTGTGAAGAAGGGTGATCAATGCCACCATAGATGAGGTTGGTGTGAAGATGAGGTGGAATAAAAGAAATGATGTCCCGAAATTTGGTTGATACATGAGAGCTTTATTGGGTCTTCCAAGTCTTTGAGGTGTGGGAAGGATCGTTAAGTGTGAGAAGGTGATACTCCCCCAATGAAAGGCGATCCATCACTTTGTCTAAGGAGTTATCATTAGGGAGCTTGGACGCAGAGACAAATGAGCTAGTGGATTCTTTTGAAGGGTCATGTTTAGGAATGAGGACACTTTGGGTCAAAGTCATGTTACATTATTTGAAGTGGAGAGATTTTCCGAAGGGAGAGTTATAATACTCATGTTCGTATTTGATGCATCGATGGAGGGTAGAAGGGACACAACACATGGCAGTGAATCCAAGGTCATCCAAAAGGACATTATATTGAAACTCCCCCTCTATGATATAGAAAATTTCATGGAGGATATTTTCACCAACGTGGATGGAAGAATAATTTTACCTAAGATAGGGGAAATATCATCATTAAATCCATGAAGGACCATGGGTGATTGGGTGACAATGGATTTAGGGAGCTTCAATGATCAAAAGTGTGAGATGAAATGATGTTGATGCTAGCTCCATTGTCAATCATAGATTGAATGAATGAAGGTGTCATTAATACGGACCATGATGAAGAGGGGAAGGTCATGTTCTCTGGTGTAATATCTAGAATTTTGTGTTGTCAAAGGATATGGAGGATAAATCTACTAGGGACCCAACAAGAGATGTAAAGGGTTATGCCTCATCATTAGGAGTAGGGATACACTTAAGAGCTTTGATGAGGGCTTACTTATGGTCTAGGGAGTTTTGAATGAGCTCGTAAAGTGAAATCCTAACTAGGACTAGTGAATTTGCTTTAGAACACTCCATTCAATAAGACCAGGCTGAGGGGAAGCTAGGATAAAGACCTTAGGTTTTGATGAGGAAGGTGGTGGAGTAGGCTCACTAGAGGGAGTGGAAATGGTGACTTTGGATTTGGATTGAGGGTGATTGGAATTCATGGGGATGGGAATGAGTTGTGAGATGAACAACATAAATATAGAGTGGAGGACCTTCTTTGGGAGAAGTTGAAGTTGGAGGTGGAATGACGACATAAGTCTTAGATGAATGAGGAGATTTGGATGTCTTAGTGGATGAAGGTTGGGATGAAGGGTTATGTGGTTAGTGAAGAGTTGGTTCCTCCTCAACAAGAAGGTCATCATCATTGATAAGGTTATGAATGATTGTTTTGAAGAGCTCTACAATGTTCCATGTCATGTCCTAGTGCATGATGATATGCACAAATAAGGTTGGAATCAAACCATGAAGGTCTTGGTGCATTTGGATCAAATGGTTTGATAGATGGAAGAGTGATTGTGGAAGCTTGGAGTAATTGATGAAACATTGATGTGTAATACCCTATGGGGAAGATGGAGGATGAAGTGGTTTTATGAATAGTGGATGAAGGTAAGGATGGTTTGGTTTGAAGTGGTTTCATGGAGCATTTTGATTTTGTCTTAGGTTTGGAAGAAGATGAGGATGGTTTTTGTGTCTTAGTTTCATTTTTATTGGTGGTGATTTGGAGGGTTTGGATTCAGATTTGATAGTGGAAGATGTGGATGGTTTGAAAGGGTGTTTGATTTAGGGGACTATTTAGGTTGCATTAACTTGTTGATAATGGGGTTTTAGAAGAAGGGGGTGGCCCTAAAATTGAAGGAGATTCTCCTAAAGATGGTGATGTGACACTAAGTTTCTTAGGAGGATTGGTATTAGGAGAAGGAATCTCTAGCCGTTTATGTGGATGTGTAAGAGACTTTTGGATGGGCATACCAAGGTTTTTAATTTTCATTTGTGAGGGTTAAGCCTTGTATAAATGATGAACATATTTAGCTAGAGAATCCATGATGATGGGACTTAGTAGTAAGGTTTGTAATATTGAAGGTGGGAGTAGTTTTTTCATGATGCATTTAACAAGGTCTAAAGGTGTGGAAGATGGCTTAGGTTTTGTTGATGTTGAGGTGGTTGGAGTTGTAGATGTGGTGGAAGTGTCATTTGTAGGTGCATTGATTATGGGAGTTTGAATAGTGTATGTTTCAAGGGGTGGTGTAGATATAGGTGTAATTTCAGATGTTGATGTGGGTGTAGTTGTGTTAAGAATGGGAGTAGGTGTAGATGTTGAAATGGGTGTTGAAGTAGTTATAGGTGAAGGGGGAGATACAATAGATGAGGGTATAAATGATGTAGATGGAGGAATAGATATGGTTAATTCTAATGGGGGTGTTGTGGTTGTGGTCATAGTTGAAGTTGTGATTATAGGGGAGAATCCGAAGTGGAGGTAGGTGTAATAGGTGTCAAGATGATGGTTTTAGATGGTGGTGTTGGACTTTGATCTATAGTGTTGATGATATGGGCATTAGGTTCTGCCTGTGATGTGGAAGGTTGAGTCTAATTGTTGGGTGAATGATTAGGGAATGGATTTTTAAAAATGTCCAAATATTGATTGGGTGGTGCATTAGGATTGTCTACTTAAAGATCACTAGAGTATATAAGATTTTGGAAAAGATCCTTGAATGTACGACACTTCTCAATGTCATGGCCATGGATTTGGTGATATTTGAGTAATGTTCTTTGTGGTACCATGTTGGCTTAGGATGTGATTCATCATATGGTCGGATTGGGGGAATTATAATAAGGTTGACCACTGTCATCAACTTCTCAAAACTAAACTATAAGATTCCCAGAGAGGGTGTTGGGGGAGGATATATTTCTAGAGGCTCTACTTGTGAAGTGGATGAGGATTTGAACACAATGGCAATGGTGGTACTTTTGGATTTATCATTATACATGGAGGATTTGGTGAACTCATTTGTTTTGGGTTTATTTGATATAATTTTAAGGTGGCATTTTCAAGGGCGTGACAAATTTCAAGTTTATGAGCCATAATGAATGAATATTTAAAGGTTTGGAAATATTTGATTTGAAGAGTTGAAGAGATGTGCTTCACACAAGATCATGAGAATAATTCAATAAGTTTAGTCTATGGAATGTGAAAATGATAATTGGTTAATGATTTTATGCCATCGTTTGAAGAAATCTACGATAGATTCATCGTCATCTATCAAAAATAAGATGATAGATTCTTATATATATTAATTGAATGGAGGAAAATCAGTGATAGTTGAGAGTTAAATAATGAGTTCTATGGGTAGCCATTCTATGCAGGACCACAATGCTCATAGGAAAGGGATCATTAGAGGGTTGAGATGTCAGGGATGAGATTGTGATGTATATGATGTGGATGGGTTGGGTTGTTGATATATTTGGTAAGTTTGGGGATGTGTTGGTGTAGGTGGAAGTGGTTGATGAGGAGGAATATAATTAAGGGGTTGTGATTGGATTGGTTGAGATAAAGCTTGATGTTGAGATATGGGGATGTGGTAAGATTGATTTGATTGAGTTAGTTTTTGTGAATGGGAATGTTTGATTGATTTTCCATGGGGTTGGTTGGGATGTAATTGATAGGTGGTTGATGATATTTGGATTGGTTGAGTGGGGAGTATGTATTGATAAGCACCTTGTTGAGGAGGTTGGTAAGTTTGCATTGATTCATATGGTTGAGGTTTAGAGATGATAAAGGGATCCCGATTGAAATTAGCATGGACATGTGATGTAGAGATGAGGGTAAGGTTGTATGATGTTGTTCGGATATGGGAGGAAGAAAGTGTGATTCTTGAGAAGATTGAATAGGAAGACAAGTGATTGTGGTAGATGATGAGGTGATGGGAATAGAAGAAGGGATGGTAGTGTTGACACGAGGAAAATTAGGAGGGATGGGAAAAATAATTGGGTGGTTTGATGATTATGAGGGATGGAAGAAGATGGTTGGTTAGGATCAAACTCTTGTTGGGCCCTAAAAGCTCACTCATGGCTCTAGGAAAGAAAATGATGAGTTAGGAGGTAAGCACTTGGGTGGACTCCAGATTAGAATGATAGGAATAAATTTGTTGCAAGGGAGGTCCATCAATGGGAAGGTTGGTGGTTTTATGAAGAAGGTAGTCATGGAGGGCAAACTAGATTTGTGTCAAGAAGCTCCTGAAACTCCACATATCCATGAGGGATGAGAGGAGGTTCAAAAGCATCAATAGAGGTGGCCGAAGGAGGCGTGGCTGGTCTAGATGGGATAGAATGGTGGTAAAGAAAAGGTTGGTCTTGATGTGAGTGTGAGATTGATCCAATTGAACCTCTTGAAGAGGTGGGATGGTAACAATGGGTTGAGTAACCATGTAGTAGGAATGACCAAAGGGGTGGATGTGAGGATGGAAAGTGAAAGTTTATTGGATGGTAGCAGTGGTGGGAATTGAGATGTTGTTTGATGTCATGTTTTGTTCCATTTGTTTGGCTTGAGATCTCATAATAACTAGCATGAAACAAAATAAAAATATGATGATGGTTGATTAAACAAGAAAGTCACACAACAAGTTTTTTGATTATCTTGATTATTTTAAGATGTGAAAAAAAGAAAAAAGGGCTTGATGGGTACCTAGGTAATGGAAAGCTATGGATGGTTTCAGTATATTTTTTGTGGAGTCCTCAATATACCTGAAGGTATGTGAGGCCCAAATTTGTATAGAGTTTATAACATGGCCAGAACACCACAATGGCTTTCCTGTTGGGTGATGAAATCCCAACAGTTCCACTTGTTAAGGAGTTTTTGGATGTGGACATTGGTTTTTGTGTTTGGTTATGTGTGATGAGTGAATAAAATGTGTTAAACCCCTCCTTAGACTAGATTCTCAAGCAAGAATGAAATGGTTATTTTTTGATCTAAAAAAAAAATGGTGATTTGATGAGAACAAAATGCAAGAAAGGAAAGTATGATGCAAAAGGAACAACTAAGAAAAAAGAGGAATAATTGGAATACACTTTTCATTTTTATCTGATCTTCAAAATAAATAAGAAAGTGAATGTAATTCCAAGAAATACAAATGCAACATAAACAAAAAAGCAAGTAAAATATAACACATATGTTCCTTCCTTTCAAGGTTAGTGGAAATGAAAGAAACAAAATGAAAATAAAAAACAAATAACAAAACTCACCTTGAAAGGGTGGGTTCCACCGAGCATGCCATAATGTTGACCAAGTTTTTTGTTCCTATCCAAGTTAATGAACTAGTAATAAAATAAATAAGTAACTTGAAATATGGATGATTTGGATACCTCTATATGATGATAATATGGATGAATGCAAATGATGAATACCTCCCTAGTGTAAGCTTGGTGATCTGCACAAAAATAACACTAAAAGGAAAATGGATTAGTAGATAGGATGGAGGTTCATAACTAAGTTATTCTAAAAGTGTGAACTTCCTTGGATGAATGTAAACCCTCTTGTAGATAAGATAGAATGAAATCTATGATAATGGATCTGATAAAAATATGCAAAATTTGAAGAAAAACAAAACTATGGAAGCTGGATCTAAGATAATAAAAGAATATTTGATATAAATACAACAAAATAAACCAAACCTAACAAGGGTCAATGACGACTCTGGGTTGTAGAAGGGTAGTCGATGATGATCAAAATTTGGATGAAGAAGACCTACACTAAAAAAACCTACAAGCTCTTATGTGGTTGGATCTCGAGATGAACTAAACCTATAGAAAATATGAACTAGAGATAACACACTGTAGAACAAATGGATCTAAAGATGGGTGAAAGGATGTAAGAAAATTAGGAAATAGAAAGGTAAGTGGTATGAAAATGGATATGATCAATGGTGGCTAGGGTAAATCGATGGTGACCAAAGATGGATAGAGTAGATTTGATATGTCAAACTAAAGAAAATGATAGAGTATGGATGGTAGAAAGGACTGAAATTAGAAACAGAGAAGATTGAGGATGTAGACGATGGAAGCAAAGCAAATTGCAGGATGGGTTGAAAATGATCAGAATGGATCAACGATGACTTGGACTTGTTAGATTTTGACTAAAATGGGGTGGAATGAAATGAATACTTGTAGAAAAAACAAATGGCTAAAAGTGGTTGACATAGAACACATGATGTTAGCTAAACCAACACAAGATGTTAGTGGCAAATATATGCAACAATATAGCAATAAAAACAAACAATATGCCAATATGAAAGAAGTATCCCTAAATCACCAAATTTGATGTATAAAATATACAAGAAGACTCCAAGATGGGTATGCTATCTACAAAAGCACTTAGTGATGAAGACAAGATCACAAGATAGCTCAAAAATCTCAATGTTGCATCCTTGAACAAGGAGGGGTGAATGGGGCTTTATAGGGTCAACGATGACCATGGTAAGTCACCGATGATTGTAAAGAGACATCCATTTTGGCGGTCGAATGATGTCTAATTAGAGTCAAAGAGGCCCAAATGAAGTGGGATTAGGGTTTAGATGGATATAGATGAGCTAGGGTTGCATAGGGAATGTTAATGGGTAGGTGGATGGTTGAGATGAGTAAATAAAGGCCATAGATGGGTAAAATAATTAAATGGAGGCCTAGGGATAACAAATTAGGGATGAGAGAAAAATTAAGTGAGGATTAGGATTAAATAATGATGATTAAGGATAATTAAGAAAATGATTTAGGGAGAATAAAATAATGAGATGAGGATTAGAGCTAATTAAGGATAATTAACATAGATGGAATGGAATAGAATGATTAAAGGTGGGAAATAGTAATTAATGGGATAAATTGAATTTAGGAGGGAATATGAAATTTGAATGGATGACCATGAAGAAAAGGGAGCGAATGTGGGGTGGAGGGAGGCGATACTAAATTTTGGTGTCTACAGTTTTAAGAGGCTTATTGAGTTCATCCTTTTGATTTATATCATCATGAAACATTTACATATCAACTGAAAAACTAGAATTGGCCTCATACCTATCCTGTATATCCATGGCTTGAATTAAGATTTCAAGACTTAGTTGAGGGTCCTCTATCACATCTACAACCTCTAAGATATTTTGCAATGACCTTTCCTTTAGCTCTTGAAGACTCATTGAGAACTAGCCTTTCTCCTTCATGATTAACATCCTCTATGAGAGGCTTGAAAAATTTACTATTTGTACATTCATCATCAAGGGAATATTCTTCTTCAAATGGGAAGGATAAAAATTCTTCATCATCAAATTGATTTGCTGATTTTTCATGCCCAAATTGATTAGTAACATCCTCCTTTTCTGCACAAATTGTCATTTGAGGACTACCTTCTTGCCATTATGGATGCATCTATTCTTTTTGATCCTCATCATCATAAAATTGAAAGTGAAAGCATATACCCAATGGAAGGGGTATAATTGGACTAATCAAGAAAGGAAATTCCACATCTTCCTTCGAGGCTACAAAGTAATTATGATATTTTGATTCTTGGCATACACTTTCTCTTACGGCCTACATTCTCTTTGAGCAATGTATCTCATCTTTCTTATAGGAAGTAAATTTTTCATCACACCTTTGAATGGTATTGTCACATACGAATAATCAACCTTCATTACTCCACCTATCTCTTGACAAAATTTCTTATTGAGAAAGATGCCATATGCATCCGAAATGTCTACCACAAGTATTTTGGGGCTGAATTTCTTATCTGGAAAGTCTATGAGGGCGAACCGAGAATATTTAACTCGGCATGATGAGGCGAACTTCCTTAGTATCCATAGAATAACACCGACTGTTATCGGTGCAAGAGTGAGGCTAAAAATTTTACAAATTACACTAGAGGTCTTGAAAATATTCAATAGATTTAAACCTTTCTTCAAAGTTTGTTTTGATATCTTCCCGATTAGTGATGGATCTAGATGGTATGAAATAAAACCACTCTACTATCTTTTCTTGGAGGGATTCTACAAACAATCTCACAACAATATCTTTGTATTCAATTCCAATAAATCTGCATGATGTGATTAGGAAGAGATGTGTCCTTCGGCAATTTGTTTTCCATCACCTTTGAAATTTGGAAATTTCTTGTGGGAACTTGTCGGTAGATCATGAAGAGGAGGTGTAAGAGCAAGTGGACTTGTATTCCTTCCCCATGGGACAATTGGTTGGGGTATTTCTTTCTCTTATGCAATTTCTTCTCCTTATTCTCTTTCTTTTGAAAATTCAGAGTTTAAAAGTGGGTAAAAGGTAGGAGAATTTGGAAAAAGGGATGATTTAATAAAGGTTCTCAATAGAAAGTTTTATTAAAGGGATTGCAAATTTTTGGACTCTATGGAAATTTATTTTTGGGATTTTCAGATTTCTAATTTCTTTGGTTTTTGGAATTTGTTTTTGACTTTTGGTTAATATATTGAGTGAAGAATATGTAAAATATGCCCCATGGTGGGTGGCAAAATCAAGCTGTTGGCAAAATAATTTGTTGGTTCAAAACATTGTGGGATTTCACCAATGCTCTCAAACTAGGTCCTTCTCGCTTGAATGGGGCAGCTCCACTTATTGAAAACAAGGAAACATATATAAACTACTCTAATTACGGGAGGCCTTATGACCAAGGATCACACATGAATACTTCCCTATACCCATGGAAAAGTGTTTGTGTGGAACACAAGGGAGGAATTATGAGGGAGAAAGGTGTGAAGTGAATAAAAAAGAGAATATTTTTGCAAAATAAATAGTATAACATAGTTTATTGTTTCAAAACCAGAATATTTCACTTGCATAAATGAGAAGACACCATGAGAATCAACAAGGAACAAAACACACAAAGCACAAATTCTTAATGCATAACATTCAACAAGTACATTGCTCATGGAGTAGAGTTGAGATGGAGAGGAAACATAAGTAAATGATTTAGAGGAAATTTGGTCAAATATATCTAGAAAGAGTATGAGAGATAGTAAACAAGATCAACCATCCTTTTACATTAAGGAGGTCATCTTATTTTATAGCTTTACATCGCAACTCTTTATCTACCGCCCACATGAATTTTCATGTCCTTAACTTGTGAATCTTCATTATCCTAGAAAGAAAAAATTAAGTACCCCTCTTATAATTTGAGGAAGTAATTTTACATCTTGAAAATATTTCATTTTAACTTAAATGAATAGGAAAAAACATCATGATCATGTACAATGAGGAATTAGATTGAAGGGAGTAGAAGTAGAGCGAGAAAAAATGAAAGAGGAGATGAAGAATACTAAAAAAATGGACAAAGATTACTCCTCCTTGATGAAGATCAGATTTGATGGTGCTGAAGATGACATAATAACTAATGATGACCCTCCATAATGATGTACTAACAAAAACTCGTAAAGACCTTCGATACTTTTCCCTTTTCAATACTCTCGAAATGATGAACCTCTACAACACTGCTTAGACACACCGAGAAGATAAGTGATGAGAAATTGAGGAGTATACCACCAAAAACTGGAAGATGACTTCCCTCATTGATAAAATCCTTCTAATCCTTGATACACTATCACATCTTCATGATCAACCATTCACATGGGAGATAGTGGATGCACTTTAATTATGTCGCCACAGAGCATTGATGAGTGAAGCAAGAAAAAATCATTCTAAGTCCAAAGTGAGGAAAGGATAATGAAACCAAAATCAATTTCATCCACCAATTGATCATGCATTCCATGTGAAATGAATCGAAATGGCCTTCAGGACAAAGTTGGCATTTTCCCGTTTTGGCACTTTTTGCTCACCGCATCGAGGAATGTAGGAATTGACTTGAAAACAAAGAGAATATCCTATGAGTGAAAAGAAAATTGTAGGATGTGTGAAGGATTGAAATATGACCACTTTTAGCCCATTTCACCCATTTAATATTTTTATAATATCCATCATTATTGCCCTATTTTGGCCAATTTTGTCAATCTTGCCAATTTTCGAGTGTCTTGATCATGGGGAAATGAAATGAGGAGTTTGGATGTAAATTTTTATCAAAATTAATATTTTTAGTAGGTCTTCCCATGAAGGCTTAATAAAAATATAAAGTGGTATTCTTGGTGTCAGATTCAAATGAACCCACTTGGAGAAGTTTATGTTTTTCATTCTATGCCTTTACTCATATTTTTAAGGGATTTCAATTGCTAGGATTGTGTAGATATGATAAATGGATATTTTGGATATTTCATGGAGATGTAGAAAATATTAGATATCATCAATAGAGGCTTGATATCATTTTTCTTGAAGGTGTTTTTGCAAGGAACTTTAAGTCCAAATCTTATGGAAAATAGGGTAGGGGTTTATGATATATGAGAAAAAAGGTGTTTCTGAGAGGGGTTTCATGGTGAAATATGAGTATGAGAAGGTTGCAGAAGAAATGGAGGGAGGTGAAAATTTAAAAATGGATCCAAAATTCATAACCAAGAGTTAAAAATTCAAATGTTAACCATGGTTGAGAAATCTCACCTTAAACCCACTTGCACACCATCTCCTTAACCTGTGCCGAGAGTGAGTTGAGACTTACCAAATGGGTACATGAGCCTCTATTTCACCTTACCAAATTTTTAAAGTGGTTTAATGGTGAAAAAGTGTAGCAATAATTAAAAAATTCACCATGGCATCAACCAACATGAAGAGGGGGACTAGCTTCGCATTACGTTGAGTTGTTAACTTGTCCCAAAGTGAACAAGTCATGAGTTTAATTTCCTAAGAGGGTGAGAGAGAAAGGTGTCATAATTTTTTGAACCTGATGAAATTTTGAACCGGGTGAAAAGGTAAAATCAGGTCTCCAAAGTACACCAAGGGTTCAACTCATCATGGAGGGGGGACATGTTTGAGTCATGCACACCTAACCGAATAAGTTGTTTTAAGTGACGAATCTTCTTCCTTCCTTGGGGTCACACTTTTTTCACCCATTTAAATTTTTAACCAGGTTTAAATGTGGAATTAATAATCCCAAGTGCAACATGGGGGTGTTGGAACATGAGGATGGGGCCATTTCAAGTTGTGAGTGCATAACACTCACCTAACCACCAAACAAGTCACTTAAGTGACAAAACTTCAAAACCATCATCCTCCTTCCTTAGGGTCATAATTTTTTTCACCCATTCAAATTTTCACAAATTTTAATGGTGAAAAGTTCACCCAAGGTGAGAAAATTTGACTCGGAAATTTATAAGTAACCTTGCCTTCACCAATAACTGCCAAAAATAGACACCGAAGAGTGAGTCTTTTCCCCCAGAGCTTCCCTGAGAGTTTCATGGGAAAAATTTATATGATTTTTACCAAAAATTTCAAAAGGAAACCAAAGGAATCAATTTCAAGAGAAAATTCTTCCTGAAACACAACATTTAACCCCTTTTTGATTCTCGCTCATGAGCGATTCCGAGAAGGTCTAATCTGTCACCAAAGAGAAAATTCCATTTTTGTTTAAATTATCACATGGGGAATATATAGGGTTTAATTATAATCACTTTTAATTTTGAATCAGGTCCCAAATCCTTTTGTAACTCCCATAATTCTCATTTTAATCTCCACCAGATCGGGGATCTTCACCTACATTATCAGGCTGATATCTCAAAATAATTATGATAAAATCTCCTAAAACCTTTTTCAATGTGAAGTAATAATTATTATATTTATGATGAGTATCTGGTAACTTTAGAAAAATAACTGAGGCTGTCGTAACATCTGGAACAATCTCACTACATTTTTCACTTCTTTCATTTCTATGCACTGTGCTATAAGTAACTGGTGTTGCACAACTTATTCCTAAACCATTTTTACCTCAAAAAATTTCCCTAGAATTCCTCTGATGATATCATAGCTCAGTTACACACTACTTAGAGGTATTATATCTTCTTGGTTCATCTCTAGAGGGTGCTCATTAGGTGCCAAAGTCCTGAAAATAGGCCTTTTTAGGCCTCTGAGAGCAGTTCCTTCAAAGTGGATCAAAATGAATCCATGAATTTCTTCCCACCAACTTACCTGCACATGAAACACACTTTAAAAATCTAATTATCACATCCCTCTCAGCCATGAAGGAGTTTACAAAGTCAGAAATTGGCTGGAGGGCAAGTTTACATTACCCAGTTTAGGGATTTTTGCATGTGGGCTTAGTTGTCATTGCAATTTTTTTGAATTTTTCATGCTAGAAATTTAACATGACAATAGTTCCCAAGTCTCCCAAAGGTCTCTCTTTCTTCCCCAAATTACTGAATCATGTCACAAAAAAATATTGTATAGATCTCCTTTCCCTCAAATTCGGTTTTTGAAATCTATTCTAGAATCTTATCCTAATCCCGCTCATTTCTCAAATTTAAACTTATATGCATTAATGAAATTAAAATAATTTTTCTTGATAGCTAGGATAATTATAGCTATCATGTAAATTTTTTTTTAGAGTAGGTATTTACCTTAGCTCATGTTCACCTAGGTACCTTATTTACCTTTATTGTATCTATCCTCACCCACTTATGTGTGTGGATATTTCTTTTATCTTATTTAGATATTAGGAGATATTATCTAGTTGTTAGGTATAGTTCTTTCCTTGATCTATGGTATTGACTAGATCCTTGATTTCTAGTTCTCTCCTAAATCTATGGTCTTGACTAGTTCTTTGATGACTAGTTATTTCCTTGATTTATGGCTTGATCTACGACCTTGATCTGGTTCTTAGATTGTTATTCCTTGATTAATTAAGGAAGGTCCATTCTCAATGTATTGCACCCATTAAAATCCTTAACCCTTGGTCATATGGTATGGTCATATGAGGGCTTAAAGCTTGTGATCCTCAATGTTGATTAGTTTTAGATAATTATGTATAAAATTTTCCTCCTCACATGTCACATCCTTTATAAATAATCTCTTCCATTTGATAAGATCCTTGATGATAATTTTTTATAAATATCACTAAGGTGATTGTGGATGCTTCATTTTGGTTCCAAGATGTTCTTCCTTATTTTTAATTATAGGAAAAACTATTTGGATGTCAACGTTTCTTCCAAAATAAGAAACATACATTACTAGTTATATTTTTGATGATGGAGGCAACTTCGGTTAGTATTAGGAGCATTCCTTAACTTCTTGAGTTTGATAATGCACCATTCGAGAAGATGTTCCTTATGAAGGTTTAGTAGCTAGATAAATTTATTGGAATGGAGAAATTTTGGAATAAGTGCCTCTTTTGAGTTCCTTCTCCTATGTAATATCTTTAATCACTAATGAACAATTTTACACCGGTGCCTAACATTATTATGGTAAGTGTACTTTTGATGATTTTTCTATCTTATTAGTCACTTTTTGAGAATAATTTGAATTTGATGAGTGCATATCATGTATAGTGAATTTTATTTAATCCTCTAAAATCAAGTTTATTACCTTCTAAATGAAAATGCATGAGCATTTTAGGAAGTTCATCACAATCATGCCCAAGGTTGTGAAGAATTGAACTCTAAATGTAATATAATATCCTCCCATGGAAGTGGAAAACATAAGGCTATTCAACAAGGAATCCCTCATATTGAGTTTAAGATTATTACATTTTTGTAAATACTACATAATATTCCCATATGTAACCTTATTTAATGAAATTTAAATCTTAATAAAAGGACTGAGATCAACTAGATATAATAGGAGCAAACAAGATCTATCATGTAAGAAACAAACAAGTGTAAAAATAGGGAGATAAGAGTGAATTATATTCTATTTGGATATATAAGATGATCCAGGTCTAGAGACCTAGTGAAATAAGCTAGATCTGGACTAGATACGGTTCATCTAGAAAATTGTGATATGAAACTCCTTTAGATAGGACCACCCAGAAAAGTATAAGACCTCCCAAGTGCTAGTGTCGGAATTGGGTAATAGTTTCCTCGGTAAATTATCTAGTCCTAATCTTCTTAGGGTCTAAACTTGTCATCTTCATTTTTATCTTTATCACTTTTAGTTCATTGTAGGCTTTCTTTGTCACACTTTAACCTACAAAACAAACCCTAACTACCTACACATGGCTCAAAAAAATAATAAATTAAATAAAAAGTGCATATGATTGATTCATACCCACCTTGGTGGCCACCCTAATGTGATTTTCATTGAGTGCTGCACTATATTTATTACTCTACGTAGTTCTTGTGTGTGATTGAATTATTTCCCTTAAAGCTAGGTTTCCAGTGTGCTACGGTCATACCAAGATAGTGGGATACAAATAATTTTACCCCAAGATGAATGCGTGATATGGAATTTAGGAATAACCCTCATATGTATCTCAAATGCAAACCTTGAATGTTACTCTTTCCCCAAGTAGTAGATAGTAAGTAATAGCCCAAGTTGTCCAACCCCTAATTATAGTGCATAAGTTTTGTATAGATATGACTTCTTGTTCTAATTTGAAACTTAGTGGCACCAAGGATGAAAAAAAGAATGAGAAAATACCCAAATTTAAGTATCAAATAATAATTTAGGAAAAAAATATAATAGAAAAAATCACTCGTAAGGGACACTAGCTCTGGGTGGTACTGCTGTTTTTAATGGGCAAGATTATCCAAAGCTAAGAAAAAGAAAAATAACAAGTACATGACATTGATCCCCGAGTCCTAACAAAAATGTGTATATATAATAAGTATAAGAAAATATCACAATCAAAACAAATCAAAGAAATAAGAGGAATGGGAGAAAGGTGTCATCAATGTCTAATCATCGTACTTAGAAAGCACGTATATAACAACATACTAGAGGCATCTTTGTAATATTAATAAGTGAATAATTTTGTGTCTACATTTCCCCCTTTATGATATTATATTAAATTCAATATCATAAAGGATATAAGAAGAAAATACCTGTAGAGGGCCAAAGGAGTTGTAACCTAGGTGTCTTGATTTAATCACAACATGACAAACCATTGATCACCATTTCGATCAATGTGAGGTGAATTTGTTGTCACATAAGGAGTCATTAGACAAAAAAATGTTATGGAGATATAAGGAATTTGAGACTTGGAGATTGAAGGAGGGGCCATGATTTATCAATTCCTAATTTTTTTGAAAAATCTACGGATTTGAACATCCTATCACTAGAGAAATAGTGTTGGGAGAGTATCAACTTTACTCTCCACTATGACACTTCCTTATAATATCTTCCACCATTGCGGACGGAAGTGGACCAATCGTTACTTACCTACTAGTCACCATAAAACCCACATAAAGTGGATAAGGATAGGAAATGATTTCTTGTTATCCCCACTTTACGAGGTAAGGGTGTAAACTAGGCCAAATGGAAAAGTTTTTGAAGTTGATTGGCTCCCAAGTAAGGTCATCTTAGAGGGATTTCAATATTGGTGGATTTATAATTTGGAAACAACATATATTGATTGAAGTATATCATTTGATTTAACCTAATTGATTCGAACCAAATTTGGATAGTTAAATTACCCCAAATTAGGTCATTTGAGGGGAAATTATGAGAAGCTAAGAAATTATGAGAATCGAGATAGTTTTGCACTTGAAATAAATTAATCACTATGATTCTCCGAAAGTCAATTGGAGTGTAGTATTTGATTGAACTTGATTGATTTGAACTAACTTTGGAGAATTGAATTGCCCAAAGTTTAGGTCATTTGGAGATGAAATTATGAGAATCCAAGAAATTGTGAGAATCTAAGATAGTTTTGTGCTTGGAATAGATTGAACTTTGTGATTTCGAGTGAGAAATTTTAGGATTTGAATATTGCTTTATGATCAATTGAAAATAGAGTGGAAATACACAATGTGGTTATATATTCCACATTGCAAATTTTCTTGAATAGTTCTAGGATAGGTAATAGGATAACCATGAATATTTTCCCCCTTTCGGAAAAGGGTGAGAAGTGAGACATCGAAAAATGAGCCTACGTAAAATTAGATAGAGTGTTTGGAGATGAGATAAAAACGTATAGAATAAAATAGGGATGCAAAGCCTATATCCACCTTGAATTAACTCACAAAGTTAGAATGATCACAATAAGTTAAAACAATCCCTTAAGGCTTTAGAACTAGCTATTTTAACTAATCCTCACACCCTTAAATCATGAAAATTCTTGATTTCTCACCTTATTTCATTTAACCAATCATTGCACTATGTCATTAGACCTTATCCCAAGAAAATTCAACCATCAAAAGGACACCAAACAATCGAAAGAGTTAATTCTCTCACTTTCTTACAAAACTACCTTTACCATGCTTCTTAAGAAAATTCCACAGTGAGTTCATGTCCGAATCAAACTACAACCACCTTGAAAAAGATAAACACACTTTTGAGTACCCTTTATGCCTCATAAGGCATGGGATAAATTTTAAAATCCAAATCCTTTTCTAAAACCTTTTTCACTCTCTCACTCTCTTAGGCCTAATTTATTCCTAGTAGCCCTCTGCTCCAAGGCTATTTTTAGGCATAAATTTTGAAAGAAGTACTCAATCAAAAAAATAGTAACATTTCCACGTACCCATTTGGCTTTAATTTTTGTGTAAAAAGTTTCAGTAATAAATTCATTTTAATTTTTTTCTAAAACCATTGTTTTAGTCTCTTAATTACGTCTCTGTCTTGTTCTTCCTACCAGAAGCATACTTGTCACACATAACACTTGTTTCCAAGATCTTCAACTCTTTTAACCTTCTTCAACAGTTTCTCAACTCTCCATATATGATGTGTATGAAATTCCAAGTCTCAATTCAAGGTATCAATGATTAACTCTCATATCCTTCTTAACAACTATACCTCTAATCACCCTCTCTGATTAATAAATTATATTTCAATACACAATAAAAATTTACTAGGACTTTAAACTTCACATTTGATCATATGATTCCTTTATTTTCAAGATGAGGATAACTAAGCTTCAAGCTTTAAAATAATGTCTATCCCTTCACAAAATTCTCCTTAACTTAAGCAAACAAGGCTTTAACCTGTCTTTCTATAGGCTTGATTTGATGTCACCTACAACGACCTCTTGGAGGAATAATTTAAATCTTAACCCCCAAGGACATGTGAGGTGGATAAGTTGTGTTCTTTACTCAAATTTCTTAAGATTTGAAATGGTGGCTAGAAATCCCAAAACATCTTTCTCTATCAAACCCTAAGAGGGTTTCTCACAACTTGAGAAGGGTGATTATTCAAATAAAAAGATATAAAATTGATTTCACAGTTGGAAACTTCTCCTAGATGTCTATATACCTTCTTTCACATTTTAAGGCTTTTATTCTTTAGAGAAATAGAGGAAAATATACACTTTGCAAGAGTTTACCTCACAAACACGTGGTTTCCACCTTCTACAAGTATGTGACAAACTAATTATCTCATTCACATTTCTTTCTCCTCTTTAAAACTTAAACCAATAACTTAACCATTTAAACCACTCAATGAACTTGTCACATAATTAATTGAATGCAAAATTTGGTTATCGAGTATATCCTCCTTGATCGTGCACCCACATACAATCATATTCTAGCAAAACCAAAGAAAAAATCCTCAACCCCCCACTCCTTGACAACTCTAGACACTTTGTAGTCAGTTCTTAGCTGCAAGGATGCTTCATAGATCCTAATAACCATAAATATATTTTAATACAAAGTAAATGAATTGATTAAATGATAAATCAATGCAACAACAAAGATCTTAACTAATTTCCACAGTTTGTTTACAAACAACCTCATACCAAAACCTTTCGAGTTCCTCCTTTATATTCTATTCATGACCATCAGAATGGTGGATCAACAAAGTTACAATGATGCTTAAATATGCTTCCACAAGCCTTACTATCGAAATATTTTCCTCTTAAGACCCTTCAAATTACATGTTTTGTCTTTTATTATAACATTAAAAGACCCATCTTAGTCTAGAACCTTAGGACCTAAGAACTAGGTCACAACCATGACCTTATTAGGACTTCTAGACCTCAATAGGACCTCCTACAACCTTATTACATGCTTGTATGCTCCAAGATCACATCAATACACCCAAATACAAGCCAAAATGTGTTAAGATTCAAATTTGTAGTTTTGGAGGGAAATTTCCAAATTCAAATTTGTGAAGGACTTGAACAAAACTAACACACCTAGATGACCCTAGATGATCTCATAAACCTATAAAAAACTGAAAATCCAAAATTTTGATGTTACCAACCATATTTACAAACTAAGAGCAATGATTCCGAATCATACTCCTAAGGGAAAAGAAAAATTTATGTATGCTTTGTGCTAGATTTTCTTCTTCTTCTTTCCTTATTTCGAGTTAAAGATGATCCTCAGGAAGTAGCCCTTGACTGAATGCCATCCATGCTTTATCTCTATTAGTTGTTCTTTATCTTCTACCAATTTCTTCTTCTTTAGAATTCTTATGCTCTTGATTAAGATGGTGATTCTAGGTATGTATATGGTATTTGGCACTTTAGGTCTGTCATCACCAATCCGGCACTATGATAATTCTTCACCGGGAACTCCTAGTGCTATGATTATTTACTAATGCACAACCTTTAGTTTGGTGAATGTAACTGAAACACAACAACAAACATAACACAAGAATACCATAGACTATGATAAAAAGGAATGATGATAAATCTGAAATATCAGAGTAAATTATAATATTAACATGAAATTGTTACAATCTCACCCATGAGGTACTTCAAGTGTTATTAACTTCACTTGCCTTTCACCAAGACTATGGGAGAAAATTTACAATTACACCTCTTAATGGCTTCTTCAACACACATTTAAACTGATGGCTTCCTTTGCACACTTCCTACAATATTTCTCACTACTTCCTTCTATGCTAAATGAGGGGGGTGGCCTCTTTATTTATAGAACTTCCAGGCTTATCCATCTTATCTCTAAGATAGGATAAGAAATCCACTATGACGAATCATATTCCATACCTTAACTCTTATCTGTACATGTAAGCTTATCTTTTAAGATAAGATAAACCTTATCATTTTACATGGGTTCCACATTTTTAGACTTTTTACACAAAATATTTATGACCTCACTTCTTGTCCTTATTACTAATATAATATTTCTAATTCCTAATCATGTAGACCCTACTTCTCTAATTACCCAAACTTTGACATTTTAACATTACCGGACCACTTACGACAAATATTTACTTTTTACCACAACATTCCTATTGTACTTTTGACTATTACCGTACTATACATTATTGGTGGCGTCGTACTGGTAGCACTGTTATCTTCTATCAGACGCTACTACTAATTATACTTAACAACATCCTATTCCTAATACATACATTAATGAAATAGAAATTACGGAGGAAAATTTTAGTGTTGACATCTTCCCCCTTCCTAGCTTCTACTCCGTCCTCGGAGTAGACTATTCTGGTGCTTGGAAAATCTTCAACTTGTCGTGGTTGACCCATTTCATAATAGGAGTGCCATCCAATTCCTCCAGTCGGTACGTACCATTTTCATGCACAACTGCTATTTTGTAGGGCCCCATCCATTTTGGAAGAAATTTTCTCTGTCTTCTTTTTTGTATCTGGAATCATATACTAGAACCAAGTCATTCACATGAAATGGAGACCACAGATCTTTTGATCAAAGTATTCCTTCTGCTTCATTTTCTTCTTATAGCTTGTATCCTTAGCTATTTCCCTCATTTCCTCTAGCAAATGAAGATGTACCAACCTTTCTTTTACTGAATCACTTTCATCCATTCTTTCATTTTTCATTACTCTGACTGTGGGAATATCAAACTCAATAGGAAGAACTGGATCAATGCCATAAGCCAACTGAAATGGGGAGTATCCTGTTGCTAACTTTGATGTTGCCCTATATGCCCACAATGCTTTGCACAAATCCTTTATCCCATTTATGTACTGCAATGCCGCATCTTTTGCTAGAATTCGACACAACACAAAATTTGTTTGTTCCACCTGTCCATTTGTGCTTGGCTTGTATGTTGTTGCCTTCCTGTGCTTAATAGAAAACTTATTGACTAGGGCTTCTACCACCTCATTAATGAAGTGGCTTCCTTGATCTGTTACAATTTCTAATGGACAACCAAATCTGGTGACAATGCGTTCATATATGAACCTTGCCACTTCATCCATGGAAGCTGTTTTCAATGGCCTAGCTTCAACCCACTTGGTTAAATAATCTATGGCAACTACAATATACTTATTTTGGCGTGAGGTAGTTGGAAGTGGACCTACAATGTCTATTCCCCACTTTTCAAAGGGACCAAGTGGAAGAATATGACATAATGGAGCTGATGAAGTCTTACGGTTACCATGTGTTTGACAAATATCACATGTCTTACAATAATTATAACAATCTTTAAAAAGAGTGGGCCAGTGATAACCTGCATCCAAGATCCTTCTTGCTGTAAGTTGTCTAGAGAAGTGCCCTCCACATGTACCATTGTGGAATTCTTCTAGCAGTTCCTTCCCTTGATCACGTCCAACTGCCCTCTTGTACTGTCCATCAGGTCCTATTCGAAATAATACTCCATGCATAATAGAATATGGATGACTAGCTTGAGTAATCTTTCTCTTAGTCTTTGCATTGGCACCATCAGGAAACTTGAATTCATTCAGATAATTCCAAATATCTATATATTCACTAGGGATTGTGTCAAGGGATAACAATGCTGTGCATCGGGAAATCATCATCATCACAAGATGATCCTAAACCATCATAGGCTCGAGAGAGTGCATCTGCATTGACATGCTTCTTTCTGGCCTATCTATAATATCAAATTCAAATTCTCGTTGCAAAATTATCCATCTTGCTATCCTCCCGATGGGTTAGGCTTATTTACAATATATTTTAGAGCTCGATGATCTCCGTTAAAACTATAAATTTCTGCCCTAGCAAGTAATTTCTAAACTTCTTTACAAAGCAAAAATGATAGCGAGCCTCTTTTTGATTTACAGAATTTACCTCAACACTGCTCATTTGTCTGCTCCCAAAGTAAATTGGATGTTCATTCCCATTTTCATCCTTTTGGCTCAAAGTACTTCCTAGTGCTGCATCTGAGGCATCAGTGTACACAATGAATGGCTTGCTCCAATATGGATTCTTCAAAACAGTGAAGACACCAGGGCTTCCTTCAATTGTCCAAAAGCTTCATGTGCCTTATTTCCTGGTTCATAAGTAACATCCTTCTTCAAGAACTGGGTTAGTGGCTATGCAATCTTTGAGAAATTCTTGATGAACCTTCTATAGTACCCCACATGGCCTAAAAATGATCTCAACTTACTTCTATTCATAGGAAATGGTAACTCTTTGATTTTTGAAACTTTATCAGGATCAGTACCAATACCATCTCTAGATACAACATGCCCTAACAAAATGCCTTTAGAACATCCAAAGACACACTTTGTAGGGTTTAGTGAGGCTTGTGCTTCATCTAACCTTTGAAATGCTATCTCCATTTGGTGCAGGTGGTCCAACTTACTCCCATAGATGCAAAAATCATCCAGAAATACTTTGATGAAGGTCCCAATGTAGGGATCGAACACCCTATTCATCAAATACTGGAATGTTGCCGGAGCATTACACAACCCAAAAGGCATAACTCTATAAGCAAACATTCCCCAAGGAGTGGTGAACGTGGACTTCAACTGATCTTTTTTTTGCTATACGAACTTGGTTATAGCCACTATATCCATTAGCAAAACTATAGCACTCCTGGCTAGTTACTTCGTCCAAGATCTGATCTAAAAATGGAAGAGGGTAATGATCCTTCTTTGTTGCTTTATTGAGATTCCTGTAATCAACACAAATGCGTAGCTTCCCATTCTTTTTTATTGAGATCACAATGGGAGAAACCCATTCTAAATCTTGACAAAGAAATATGAATCCCGCATCAAGCAACTTATCTATTTCTTCTTTTACAGTCTTGGAAAAATTAGGATTCATTCTATATGGCATTTGCTTTATGGGCTTAGCACCATCTACCAACTTAATAGAATGTTCTACCCAACTTACTTGACGGAGTTCCTTGTAATCAAAAGTGAATATGTGTATGTACCTTCGAAAGAGTTGGAGGTAGGATTCCTTCTCACTCTCCATCACAAAGATCACCAATCTTTATTTGTTGGAGATGATCATCAACTTCTTCTTCGAGATAATTTTATGGGGTCATGAGTTGGTGTGGACCTGGAAGGATATCCATGACTGAAACATCAACCTCACTTTCTTCATCTTTAGTGTCCACTTCATTGGTACTAGAGTAATCAGAGGATGTCCAATCATCAGTTTCATCACTTGAATCCACTAGGTTCTGCCTTATGATGTCGAGGGATCACGTTTATCTTCACCCTCTCTCTACCACGTCCAAGTGTCATGAAACCTTCATTCCAGTAGTTTCTTGCATGAACTCTCCTTAGCCATGGTCTTCCTAGCAGCATTGGGTACGCATGCAGCATTACCATTTTTCATCACCCGAAAGTTTACCACACATACAACACCCATAATGATATTACAACATTTGAAACTACACCTTCGGTTTAGTTTTTCCCTTATTTAATGAACTTAACATAAGTGTTGAAGGGTGATCAATTTTAAACCCAACATATTCATTAAAAATCGGTCATTACATTAACTGCAGCACCTCCATCAACTAAGACATCATGAATTGAAATACCATTACATAATACCTCAGCTTGTGGAGCATAGGGATCCGCCTCTACCTCCAAAATAGGGACCTCAACCTCCTTCCTTCGTCGAGCATTGAGTCCACTTCGCAGCTTCCGCCTCTTCTCAAAAGACATAGCCAAGAGTAACCATATGTAATAATTGCAGGCCTTTTGGACAAATCTTCCAAGATGGAGTATGGTCCTTGCCCCTGTGAAATCAGAAAATCCTGCACACCCAACTTTCTTCTCCTATGTTTCTTACTAGTTTCTCCTTTCATCTTCTTAGGATCATTTCCATCTTGATTATCTTTTTCTTTCTTTCTTTTTGTTACAAACACATCTACTTCATTATTTCTGCTCTTATCTACTACATCAAAAGAATTCACAGGTGCTTTTCCTTTATCATTATCTCCTTTACCAGATGTAGAAGCTCTATCTGGACAATTATACTTATAATGACCCTTTTTATAACAACCATAACATACAACTTCAGAAATATTTCTTTTTGGACCTCTATCTCCTCCCTGAGAACTAAATTATTTTCCTTGAAGAAGATTAATAGTTAACTGACCCATCTTTTTGAGTAGATCTTCATACTCAATAGATCTACTAGGAGAAATATTTGTGCTTCGGGAGTGGTTGTGGATTCTTGACCAAAGGTGCTTTGGTGTAGGCTCTACTTTAGCAACAATTTCTTTGGGCTCCTCTTCCATGCTTTCTTCTTGCCTTCTTGCAATATCCTTTGCTTGTTCAATGGTAGTTGGGCGGTCATACTTTACTCATTTTCTGATCTCGGCTTCATCCCAAGAATGAAGTGCTTACATAAGAGATTATCCACGCCGCTCATCAACCCATCCGCTAATCCTTCCTTCCGGATATGGGCAACGAGCTTCCTCCTTAGCTCTAGAACACGAGCATGATAATCCCTTATCTTCTCCTTCCTCCTTGGGATAACTTTGTGATCTCGATCATGCGATCTCGCATATTTCTCGTTGTTCACCAAATTCTTCAAGAAAACTTTTAGTTAATAAATCCCATGAATTTTCACATTGTCACCTAGTGTTTCAAACCACCTAAGTGCTGAACCATCCAAAAAGGTAGGAAAAATTCAGTCCATTGTTCCCTTCTTATAAGGCCATTACAAATACAAGATCGTTTAAACTCTTGAATGAAAGAGGAAGCATCTTCATTAGATTGAGCTGAAAAAATAGGAATCTTCCCCATTTTCAAAAGTAACCACCGTAAAATACCAACCCACAAGTACAATCAACAAGACTTATGTGCACAAATAATTGGAATCACTGTAATAGAAAGTGACTTTACACCTTTCTATAGTAAAATAGAAATGACCATGGTAACTGTGGTAAAACTTGACTTACTTCGGTAAAAACTGACTTTACTGTGGTAAAAACTATTCATAGTAAAAAGTGAAGTTATCATGCGGTAAATACTATTCATGGTAAAAGTGACTTTCTTTGTGATAAATACTATTCACAAGCAAAAATGACTTTATCATGGTAACTACTATTCATTCAAAATGACTTTACCATGGTAACTACTATGCATAGTAAAAATAAGGTTACCCTCCAATTGATTTTTGACTAAGTGGGAATATCTCTCCAGAAAATCCACCAACGAGGAATGGTCCCAGCAACGGAACCAAAATGTCATCACCAATCCGACACTATGATAATTCTTCACCGGGAACTCCTCGTGCTATGATTATTTACTAATGCACAACCTTTATTTTGGTGGATGTAATCTGGAAACACAACAACAAACATAACACAAGAATACCATAGACTATGATAAGAAGGAATGATGATAAATCTGAAATATCAGAGTAAATTATAATATTAACATGAAATTGTTACAATCTCACCCATGAGGTACTTCAAGTGTTATTGACTTCACTTGCCTTTCACCAAGACTATGGGAGAAACTTTACAATTACACCTCTTAATGGCTTCTTCAACACACCTTTAAACTGATGGCTTCCTTTGCACACTTCCTACAATATTTCTCACTACTTCCTTCTATGCTAAATGAGGGGGTGGCCTCTATTTATAGAACTTCCGGGCTTATCCATCTTATCTCTAAGATAGGATAAGAAATCCACTTTGACAAATCATATTCCATACCTTAACTCTTATCTGTACATGTAAGCTTATCTTTTAAGATAAGATAAACCTTATCATTTCACATGGGTTCCACATTTTTAGACTTTTTACACAAAATATTTATGACCTCACTCCTTGTCCTTATTACTAATATAATATTTCTAATTCCTAATCATGTAGACCCTACTTCTCTAATTACCCAAACTTTGACATTTTAACATTACCTACCACTTACGACAAATATTTACTTTTTACCACAACATTCCTATTGTACTTTTGATTATTACTGTACTATACATTATTGGTGGCATCGTACTGACAGCGCCGTTATCTTCTATCGGACGCTACTACTAATTATACTTAACAACATCCTATTCCTAATACATACATTAATGAAATAGAAATTACAGAGGAAAATTTTAGTGTTTGATGTGTCTAAGTATGTACACTAGATTCATGGTTATATATGATGCCTTCTCATCCTTCATGACTATTAAACTACCTTTTTCTTCTTCCTTTTATCCCTTTTGAGTCATCTCATCCTTGTATTTTGAAAACACTATATTTTTCTTGAAAGGATCATATTTTCTTAACTGGTCCTTTTATTCCTTAGTTATCAATCCTATATACTTAACACTTAGAGATAAATCAGACATAAAATTAATCTATACGACCTTTCTTGATCTCCTTTTGCATCCCATATTGGTTTCCTTCTTGTTCTTGCACTTTCTTGGCTTCTTGGTATGCTTTTCTCCGCTTTCTTATCTGTTTTCTTCTCTCTCAAGATACAATTGCTTCCTTTATTCATCATACTTTGTCTCTTTCTAAAATTTTCTTAAAATTTTAACTCATAAGAGCTCATCTTGGTCTTCTTCTCCTTTGATATCTATAAAACAATCTTTCCTTTCACCTTATTTTCTCACTTGCTTTTGTAAATTGTTTTGGGTTTGCAATTTCCACTCTATCTTCTTCATGCCTTTCATCAAATGAATCACACCTTCATTCATTCCACCTGTACCTATTAAATTAAAGATCAAAGAAATATTAGATTAAAAATAGGAGGCTTGCATGCCTCATCCACCTTCTTCATGGCTTGTTTTTCCTCTTCTTCACTCATGGATTCTTCACACAACATTTTCATTGTAATTTCCTCTATCTTTCTTTTATTATCACCTCTATCAACTTCATCAACTGATTATTCATTCAATAGACCTTCTTGTTGGTCCAAAAGCACTTTTCTATGTGCTTCTTCTCTCTTTCTATCATTTCTCTCATGTTTCTCTACACCAACTTCATCTTTCTTAACCTCCTCTTGTCTTGAGACCATATCAATCTCTCCACATACTTGATATCCATCATCATCAAAACCAATAGTCAAATTCATATTATGAGGATTAACAACCCTAAGTAGTGTATTTTTCACGCTTCTCTAGTTTCTACCAAGAATTTCTTAGTTGTCATCATCATAACCAGCCATGTTTGTGGCTCTTGTTCACCTGTAATGGGAAAAAGAGTATGCCTCTCTCCATTTGACATAATAGTGTAAGTATTCTTTTTACCATCATGCATTGATTTCCTATCATATTGCCATGTTATTCCTAACAATACATGACACATCCATAGGTAAAAATCACACAAGATCTTGTCCTTATATATTCCAATATGAAATTCTACTTGAAATTATTCCCTAACCAAGACATGATGTCCTTTCTACATCTAAGATACTTGATATGGATTAGGGTGCATTGTTGTTTTCAGACCCAACTTATCTACCATTTCAAAAGAAACCAAATTTTCAGTACTTCCATTATGATCATATTACAACATTTCCTTAGTTTTACACTTAGTTATAAACAAGATTATTATTTGAGTTATATTATGTACCACCTTACTTGGTTTTAATATAAATCTTATGAATAAAAGAGACCCACGTTTACATAGAAGATTAGGATCAACATATTATTTAACCTTCTTCATCCTTGTATCCATCTTAGGGTATTCATATGTCTTATGTCATGCAAATCTTTGACACTTGTAACATCTTCCTACAAACCTGTACTCTGTTATTTGTCCCATATCTTTTCAAGAGAGTCATCTCTACTCTCATTCTTCTATGAGTTTCCTCCATACCTGTCAAATTTCTCATCAAAATCTCCACCATCTTTTCTATCTTCTCTTCCCAAGATGGCCTTCTCTCTTCTTTAACTTGCACCATCTTATCTTCTCTTTCCTCTTCTATACTTTGTATCACTCTTTCCTCAAATTTTCCAAACCTATTTTCCCACTCGATACTAAATGATGCAGATCCCGAATGTATTTTGAATCAACTAAAAATTTAGAATTATCACAAAAAGTTAAAGCAATCCCTTAAGGCTTCATAACTAGCCATTTTCTCTAATCCTCACTCACTTAAACCATGCAAATTATTGATTTCTCACCTTGTTGCATTTAACCAATCATTTCAATATGTCATTAGACCTTATCCCAAGAAAATTCAACCATAAAAAGGACAAAAATAAATCAAAAGAGTTAATTCTCTCACTTTATTACAAAACCACCTTTACAATGCTTCTTACGCAAATTCCATAGGTGAGTTCATGTATGGATAAAAATACAACCACCCCGAACAAGATAAACATACTTTTGCATACCCTTTATTCCTTCCGAGGTGTGGGAAAAATTTCATAAGGATAATCCTTTGCTAAACCCCCTTTTCACTCTCTCATCCTCTTAGGCCTAATTCATTCCTAGTAGCCCTTTCCAAGGCTATTTTAGGCATAAATTTTGAAATAATCACTCAATAAAAATAGTGACATTTTCCAGCACTCCATTTGGATTTACTTTAAAATTTTAACTATGAACTTCTTTGCAAAATTCTTCTAAAACCATTATTTTAGTCTCCTAATTAGGTCTCTATCATATTCCTCCTACATAGGAAGAAGACTCAGCACACACATAGCACTCATTTCTAGGATCTTTAAATCATCTAACATTATTCAATAGTTTCTTAACTCTCCAAAGATGATGTGTATGAAATTATAAGTCTCAATTCAAGGTATCAATGCTTAACTCTCATATTCTTCTTAACAACTATACCTTTAATCACCCTCTATAGATGAGTAGATGTTATGTCAAGATACAAAAGAAGAATTTCTAAGGACTTTCAAATTCACATTTGATAATATTATTCATTTATTGTCAAGATAGGGATCACTAAGCTTCAATATTTAAACTAATGTCTATCCTGTCACATAATTCTCCCTAACTTGAGAAAACAAAACTTTAACTATCTTCTATAGGCATTATTTAGATGTCACCTACAAAGTGAGCTCTTGGAGGCATAATTGAACTCTTAAACCTCAAATAAATGCGAGGTGGATAAGTTATGTTCTTTACTCAAACTTATTAACCTTTGAAATGGTTTTTAGAACTCCCAAAACCTCTTTCTCTACTAAACCCCAAGAAGGTTTCTCACAATCTTGAGAAGGGTGAGTTTTCAAATAAAAGACTATAAATTTGATTTCATCATTTAAAAATTATCTCACATGGTTGTATACCATTCCTTCACATTTCAAGACTTTTATTCTTTATAAAAATTAAGTAAAATATACACTTTTCAAGAGTTTACCACACAATCATGTGGTTTCCACCTTCTACAAAGTGTCCTGTGACATACTAATTGTCTCATTCACATTTATTTCTCCTCTTCAAAACTTAAACTAAGAACTTAACCCTCGAGACACCCGGTGAACTTATCACATAATGAATTGCATGCAAAATTTGGTTATCAAAGTATATCCTCCTTGATCGTGCACATACATAAAATCATATTCTAGTAAAACCAGAGAAAAATCCTCAATCCCCACACTCCTTGAAAACTCTAGACACTTTGCAGTTAGTTCTTAGTTTTAAGGATGCTTATTAGAGCCTAATAACTATAAATATTGTTTAACATAGAGTAAATGAATTTATCAAATGAAACATCAAAGAAAAAACAAAGATCTTAATTGCTTTCCATAATTTGTTTACAAACAACCTCATACCAAAACCTTCTTCGAGATCCTCCTTTGTATTCCATTCACAACCATCTGAATGATGGATCAAAAAAAGTTACAATGATGTTAAATATGATTCTATGAGCATTTCTAACCGAATCTTGGCCTTTTAAGACCCTTCAAATTACATGTTTTATCTTTTATTATAACATCAAAATGCCCATCTTAGTCTAGAACCTTGGACCTAAGAACTAGGTCATAAACATTACCCTATTAGGACTTCTAGAGCTCAATAGGACATCCTACCACCTTATTACATGCTTGGATGCTTCAAGATCCCATTAATACACCCAAATACAAGCCAAAATACCTTCAAGATTCAAATTTGTAATTTTAGAGGGAAATTGCCAAATTCAAATTTATGAAGGTCTTGAACAAAACTAACACACCTAGATGACCTCCTAAACCTATAAAAACACCGATAAATACAAAATTATGATGTTACCAACCATATTTACAAGATAGGAGCGATTCTTCTGCATCATATAGTTAGTGGTGACTGAAATAGAAAAATAACATGTGACAAAATATAGGAAGTATGGTAGTTAACTGTTCCATGCTGTAGACATCAAAGATATGGTTCTAAGACCACTTACAAACTAAAAATTATATGGTAGAAACAATATTGGTGAATTATTTGTCATGAGAAGGACAATAACTATAGTAATTGTAGTGAAAATAAGATATTCTATAAATAGTAAGGTTGGAAAACTCAATAGGGATTTCATTTATAAATTGAATCAGTGAGTTTTGAGCTCTAGATTACAACAATTCCACATTCATGAGAGGCGATCCCAAAGAGGTTCTAGAGGGTCATAGAGGAGATATCCACCTAGATAGAAGATCAACAAGCAAGTATTGTGTTTTTTTGAAATAGACTAGGTAGTACTATAACAATTTTGGGCCATTATAGCATTTATTTACATTTTGAGAATTTTGGTATTTATTTCCAAGATGGAGCCAGTGGGGCCGGTTTTGTCCTTTGGATGGTACCATCCAATTATAGGTGCCACCGTTATAGTACTAGGCGGTAGTTTCTAGGATTCGGGTGTTTCCATCTAGTGGTTTGTGTGAGCTTTGTATCATGTGTTTATGTGACTAAAACACTAACTTAGGGTCCTGTTTCATGTATGTGTGTGTGTGTGTTTGTTTTTGGAGAAAGATACCCATTCAAGGGATTTTTTATAGGTAAATTTTTTTCTACTTTGTTGGCATTGGGATTAGAGGAGGATGATTGGGACATATTAAATCGTGCAGTTTGTGGCACATCATGAAATTGGGGGAGGTGCATGTACGCACCAAAAATTGCATGTGCTACATTGTTGGAAAATAGTTACAAAAGTCCCCAATGATGATTCATGTCCTTTCAGAAGATGTTTGAGCTCCTAAACCCATTCACAGTGTATATTTGTAGCCTAGAATTTGTTACTTAACTTTGCCACACTTTTTTCCAACTTTCCGCTTCATCATGTGCATGTTTTGGCCTTTAGTGCTAGGACCGCCGCCCTGTGTAGGGTGGTGGTCTTGAGAAATTTTTCTAGAATCCGTCATGTGTGTTTTTGACATGCGAAACTTCACTTAACTTCACTTTTAGGATGCGTTTGTGAACCAAATTTTCTAAAAATAGTTTTGATTGCTTGGTTCTCCTTCCCTTTTCTATTTTTGAATAGATTTAGTTAGTTGGAACTGCCTCTTCTTTACTTGTGCATGAAGGAATATCCCATTCCCAATTCATATATATTCCATGCTTATATTCAAACAAAAGTCTTGAGAATTTTATGTATCTTGCATAGTATAGCTGCCATAGTCCTCGCTAGAAATTACATAGCCAAGCTCTATTCACTTGTGCTATCTCTCTTCTACCTACATCAAACTTAATGCCTTCAAGCTACCATTACTCAAGCACCTTCTCCTACTATTTCCTTTGCATTCCCAATTCCTTAAACTCATATAGACACATAGAGAAAGAAATGATAAACTGAGGGGACACATTACTACATAGATAGATTTACCTATGTTCAAGTGAATTCTAGGTTGGATTTTTTTGATTTCCTTCATTCATTCATTGTTACATCATATCAAATAGAGTAGGAATCAATTCATTTCATTTTCAAGTAATTAATCAATTTCCAAGAGGGTTTAAATCATTAATAACAGCTCTTGGTGACGGATCCTCTTCTTCCCATCCCCGTGGATCTGAAGGAGAGAATATTTGTAGGAGGTTGTCTACATATCATAGATCATTTGGAAATGTTATTGTTTTTAAATTAGTTTAACTTCAATACACTCAACATAGGTGAATAACCACACCGGGTTATTTTTCTTATTTAGTTTTAGTGTAGAAGTAGATTTGATTATTTATAATAAAAGTAAATTGTTGTTTGTGATTGTAATATTTCAGTTTTGTGATTTGTTTAGATTAGTTTCCTTTCAAAAATAACATAGATTTTTAGTTTCATCTTAGTTAATTTGGAAACTTCAAAATAGATCAACACTTAGATCCAAGCCAAACAAACCATAGGAATTTATGCCACCCATTCATAGCCTCTAAATCTCACCTTGCCAAATCAACTACAGGAGATCACACTACCAAATCTTAGTCATTGGTCCTCCGATAGTTAGCTATCCACACATTCAACATCGATCGATCTCGGAACGACCTCGGGAGTTCGAGTGCGGTTGAAGGTTGGATGCCAATTTTCATCTATAAAAATTGGTGAACTCGACATGAAGGATTAATTCCTTCTTGTTTCCTCTTCTTTCATTTCTAGTACACCATCTTTCCATTTCTTCCCGTATTTTGGTAGGTATTTTATATTTTGTAAAATATGTTTGGAAGAGAGTTTGGTGTGTAATTTGGATCGATAGATATTACACAAACGTGCAACCACAACAGCCCCCTTCTCTTTCAAGGTGGGGTGACAATTACACAAGCAACATTCAAACCTCCCCTAGTTACACTTCAAACCCCATTATCTATGTAAGGATGGAGGAGGTTGATCAATTGTTAAACATGCAATATAGTCAACCCAATGCAAACCACGTTGTTATCATAAATGGAATAGGTTCTTACAATAGAGTCTTTTCAAGACCTCACATTGTCATGCAATCAAAAAAAGATGATACATTCACATGAATAGCTAATCCTCTTCATCAGATAGATGAGTATTTGGATAGAATGAAGGCTACAACCTTTGAGATTTTAAATGCCTATCCTAAGATTCTTACTTCTAAGGAAGACAATAATTATAACATTGAACAATTCATGATAGGGTATCATGAGCCTACTCAATCAAACCCTATGCCACAGAACCCCAAAAGGGACTCAATCCTCTCCCAATGATCTCATTTCTACTTTAGTAGGGAGGATTAGAGATCTAGAAAGTGCCCAGACTTCAAAACCAACACATGCAATAGGGAAGAACATGGGATATCTAGTTGACAACAAAGGATACATCCCTTCCAACAAGAAACCAACATAATATCTTGTACAACAAGGTTATTGGGTTCATTCAAATCTAAGTGATCTTCTCATAGAGTTAGACACACAAGGGATGGGTCGTCATCCTTCTCAAACTTAGCCTATGCTCAGGATGGCCAGAAGTACATTCTCAAATGTGGCCACAACAGGAAATGTGACGTTCCCTTGTCTTACACCCACTAGTCCATATCCTGGTACTATCCCATCTTACATGCATATGTATTCAAAGAATCCCTAGATGGAACCATATACCATTCATGCTCCCTACATGCCATATCAAGGGACCCCATATGTTCCTGTCAACACTTATAACGCAGCTTATCCAACTCCCCCTCCTCCACCTCCTCATCAAGGATATTCAATGGTGAAATCTTACACAATGGGTACATATACCAAGTACTTAAAGGAGCCTCTTGAATTCACCATACATGGTTTCATTCTTCCACACCCATTTTGGATCTTCCAAAATTTAAGGGAGAAGGAGACCCGAATGCTCATATCAAAGCCTACACTAATATTATCAAGGAATCAATTCCTTGGGATGCTATAATGGCTAATATATTTCCAAAGACTCTAGAAGGAATCATATTAGATTGCTATTACCGTATTCTAAAAGCTTCTATACATTCCTTTAAACATCTTGTTTCGAGTTCATCAAATCATTCAAAATGAACAAGTTGTTGTGTAAAGCGATTAGGAGTTCTGCACATTAGATAGGAACAAAATGAATCTCGCCCATTTCATCCAGATATGGTGCCAAGTTATTTATTCCTCTGCAAGTGCACCCATCATGGACCGGATGGAAATTTACGATCTTTTCCTTCACTCACTCAATCAAGATACTAGGGAGGAAGTCCAAAAGTTTCCTTTTCGTAGTTACAAGGAAGTACCTTTGGAAGGTGCACTTTTAATTGAACAAGACACTATTGATAGTGGGTGTAAGACCTATGGTTCCAATGGGAAAATAGTACCCCCAAACCGAATAATGAAAATTATCAAAACAATGGTGCCAACAACAAAGGAACTAAGGGCATGAATAAAATCATGGTACTACCATGAATAGTGTTACTTGGTCAAGCCAAGAACGCTAGTTTTCCGAACAATGGTAACACTAAAAATAACAACACATGAAATCAAAGAGATATGAAACTATGTCATCTGTCAACATAGTTTATGTAAATCATCTCGCCACAAAAGTAGAATAAAATCCAAGGCCCAAACTAGTATAAAAACTCTAGCCAAGGGGAAGCGAATCATGGATATAACAACCAATTTCAAGACTACAACCGAGGTTATAATCAACAATAACAAGACACTTATTAAAGGATAAGTGATTACTACCCTAACCTATACTATGTTTTCCATAAAGTTTGAGGTTATGATGATAGGACTTACCATGATTACGAATTTTTTTGCAAAGACTTCTCGAAAACCAAAGGCATCTCTTTACCAACATGTTCCTAGCAAATCCTGAAACAAACCTGCAACATAGTCATACCGAACTTGTCATAACTCAAAATTTTAACCCTAAACATCTTGGGGATTCCCAAGTGAATCCTTAGAATATAAACAAGGGAATTCCTACAGGAAATAATGACCGTGAAGCCTCAACTTATGACAATTCTCGGGTTTCTCCTAACCTTGGTTCAAATGATAATACAAAAATCTTGGGATTAGTTGAGATAGAGGTCGAGCATGAAATTAATGCAATGAATTAGATGAATGAGTACATTTCACAACCCTTACCAACTCTTTCCTTCCCACATGTTCCTACAATCACAAAACTAGTAGGAGCCTAGGATTTGATATCAGATTTGAACAAGACCTTTTCTCACATTTTGTTTCTAGATTTGTTAAAGAATTCACCTATGCATCATTTTGCATTGCTCAATGCACTAGGTCTTGGTCATCTAATCCATGTTACGCCACCTCATAGCACTCAAATAAACCATATTGACTTTGACATACATCCTCCGGGACATAATGATAGGGATACTGGGTTTGTTTTTGATATAGAAAAGATGCCATCTGATGCTAAAATTTCCTGAAGAGGTGATCTTGCCTTACTTTTGCAAGTCTGAGTTTATAATAATTACTTTTAGAGAGCCATGATTGATGATGGGGCTGCTATAAATGTGGTTCCCTTCTCTTTCTTGCAGAAGTTGGGATATGGAGAGAAAAATTGTTCCTCTACAAGAAACACGTTACGAGGGTACGATAGTCTTAAAGCGACCTCGATTGGAACCATAGTTCTTCTAGTCACGCTTGGTCTAAAAACCATCTTGATAGAGTTTTACATTATTGACAGGGAAACAAGTTATAACATGATCCTCGGGAGACCCTAGATTCATCGAATGAAGGCTATCCCCTCTACCATGTTCTAGGAGATTAGATTCCTCCATTTGGGGAAGGTCTTCATTGCTTAAGGGGATCCTAAGCCCTTTAATATACACTTAGAAAACCTCAAGAAGAAGAAAGGAGTCCATACAAAGTATGAACTTCCTGTGAATCAATTGAAAAAACCACCTCCATTAAAAGAGTTAGTCCTAATCACCTCGGATGTTCCGAAGGCTGAATTCGTTGACCCAAAAACATTTGAGGTGGAAAAAATAGATAAGGGTAAATCAATATCTATGGAAGTAGTGTCCACTAAGACCACAACTGAAAGTATGAAATGATTAGAGAGTGACGATCTGATTTTCCTCCCGTTTGAACCACATGGGATGCGTAGTGTTCTTGGTTTAACATCTCTTCCCTCTGATGACCTAGGTCTAGGTGTGAGAATGATAGAATTAAAAATTAAGAATGGAAATTTTAGATTGAAAGAATTCCCATTAAAACCATCTATGAGGGTTGTTCTATTATAAAACTTGGTTTTAACCCATGTGTTTCGAAACTAGGTTTTCCATATTCATGGGGCAAGGCCTCATCATTTAACAAGTGTCACAAGTAAACACAATTCTCTACATGAGAAAATAAGGCTGAGCAACATAGTCATGCTCACCCACACACCATGTCTCAAGAACATGACAAAGAGGTGCACAAACACCTCTTTTAGACAAATGATTTTAATGATTGGACATATACACTTATGGGAAAGGGTTTTAAGTTTAAACCTAGAATGTTAGGCCCTTGTAAAGAGAATGGAAATTTTGAGAATCATGGTTCTCCACTTGTGTACTTTTAGGGGTGAAGAATTCAATATTCATCAAATTTCTTCACCTTATCTATCATGAAATGTAGTTTCACCTACATTTCCATATGTACATTACTGCATCTACATTGCATTTTCATCTCGCGATTCATTCTATACATTTTGTGACCAAGTGACTTATTCTTATAGAAATTCCTAAAAACATCTAAAAACATTGGAAAAACATTCAAATCATATCTCTTCAAATCCTCATGGTTTCATCAATTGTTTCCAAATCTTTTCATCAGTTTAGATAAGATAAGATAAGCTTTGACAAAGAACCATACCAAAGCCTCGCATACTTGGTTCTATTTGTAGTTTCTTCTAGATTAGGCATCTTTTCCTACAGTTTGTTCTAGAAGCTTCACAAAGATCACATCTATCCCATATATGTCTCTTTGGAAATAATAACATTATATACATTTTTCCTATATAAATATGTCAAATACAAAAACGCAAGAATTTTTTATTTTACACATTTCTTTTCCTACCAACCTTTGGTGTTGAGCTTGCGTCTTTTACTAGTGATGCGGGGTTGGGAAAGGAGAGAAGTGCCCTTACTCACCTATGATTTGTCCATGGGGAAAGGTGTAGGGGGTCTCTTTGACAAACTTAAAAGTTAGAAATAGTTCATTCAATTAGTGTGAAGTCATAAATCAAAACAAAGTGAGTTAGATGTTCAAAATTCCAAAAGAGTTTAAAACCTCAAAACCAGATTTTTTCAGCCAAGTGGCCATCTATGGATCTAAGTCTAGATAAATTGGAAAGCAAATCAAATTCTAATATATGAAGAAAAATTGAATAGAATGAGGTTTTAGTATTTCAATTTGGTTTTTCCAAATCCTTGTCTTTCTCTCATCATTACCATTCAACAATTTTTCATAACTTGTGCCTTTTCTGGCTCTTGGTGTTGAGCCCTTGCATCTTACTAGTTGCATGGAGTTAGGAGCGGGGCAAGTTCATTAACTTATCATATCATTGTATCACCATGTTTTTCCAAAACAACACAAAGTACCAACAATTTATTAGAGAAACTAAAGTTCAAAATTACAATGTGATTGCATTATCATATATCAACATTACGAAACACAAAAAGAGAAATCATTTTGTTAACATTCATGTCCACTGCATACATCGAAAAGCATATAAAACAAAAGTTCTAAACATCTAGAGTACACATGCAAAGTGAGCCAAGAGGAAGTCAACTCAGATAACAAGAATTACCAAACCAAAAAGAAGAGTATATATATCATAATAAATCAAGTTTTGTGTACAATGCCATCATACACTAGGTGCAATCAAAACACTCACAATGAGCATGAAATACCAAAACATCATATATGCCTCACAAAATGGAGACTAAGCAATAAAGGGACTCAGTCTATCCACCTCTTTAAGGCCCCTTATGACCACTCTAGTTAGAGTCTCTTAGGAGTTCTTCTCAAAAGCATTCAAACAACAAAGGGCCAAGCCTAACACAAAATACCATTCCCAAATCCATTCCAATTCAACCATACTCAAAAATAAAAATGGTCAACATGGGCCCAAAGCTCAAAATCTCCAAATGGAATAAGCACAAATGGTAAGTCCTCTTGTTGTTTTAATTTAGTGTTTATTTTTTGATATTTTATCTATCTACACTTGAGTTTTCTCTTCATCTTGTAGGTAGTTAGAGTTCGAGACGGTGACATTTTAACACACAGGCATGTCGGTATAGCTTCTAACTCCCCATTTCGGGAATGCCATACTCGGACTCTATGTTTTACACCTTTTCATGGCTAAGACACTTCTCCGAGGGGGCAATATGTACGCACCCAAAATTACATGTGCTACATTGTCGGAAAATGGTTACAAAAGTCCCCAATGATGATTCATGTCCTTTCAAAAGATGTTCGAGCTCCTAAACCCATTTGTAGTGTATATTTATAGCTTAGAAATTCTTACTTAGCTTTGTCATGCTTTTTTCCAGCTTCCTACTTCATTCTATGCATGTTTTAGCATGTAGTACTGGAATGCAACCCTACTTGGGTGGCGGTCTTGTGACCCGCCTGCCTGCAGCAGGAAGTGGTCCCTGAGTGATTTTTCTAGAATCCGTCATGTGTGTTTTTGACATGTGACACTTCACTTAACTTCACTTTTAGGATGCGTTTGTGAACCAAATTGTCTAAAAATAGTTTTGATTGCTTGGTTCTCCTTCCCTCTTCTATAATGCCTCTTCTTTCCTTGTGCATGAAGGCATATCCTAGCCCCAATTCCTATATATTCCATGCTTGTATTAAAAAAAAGGCCTAAGAATTTTATGTATCTTGCATAGTATAGCTGCCACAATCCTGCTAGAAATTACATAGCTAAGCTCTATTCACTTGTGCTATCTCTCTTCTACCTACATTGCAACCAGAATGCCTTCAAGCTACCATTACTCAAGCACCTTCTCCTACTATTTCCTTTGCATTCCCAATTCCTTAAACTCATATAGACACATAGAGAAAGAAATGATAAACGGAGGGGACACATTACTACATAGATAGATTTACCTATGTTCAGTGAATTCTAGGTTGGATTTTTTTGATTTCCTTCATTCATTCATTGTTACATCATATCAAATAGAGTAGGAATCAATTCATTTCATTTTCAAGTAATTAGTTGATTTCTAAGTGGGTTTAAATCATTAATAGCATCTCTTGATGATGGATCCTCTTCTTCCCATCCATGTGGATTTGAAGGAGATAATATTTGTAGGAGGTTGTCTACACATCATAGATCATTTGGAAAATTTCTTGTTTTAAATTAGTTTAGTTTCAATACACTCAGCACAGGTGAATAACCACACTGGGTTATTTTGCTTGTTTATTTTTAGTGTAGAAGTAGATTTGATTATTTAGAATAAAATAAAGCTGTTGTTTCGATTATAATATTTCAGTTTTGTGATTTGTTTAGATTAGTTTCCCTTCCAACAGTAGCATAGATTGTTAGTTTCATCTTAGTTAATTTGGACACTTCAAACTAGATCAACACTTAGATCTAAGGAAAACAAACCACATGGAATTTACGCTATTTGTTGATAGCATCTAAATCTCCCCTTTTCCAACTTAGCTACCGGGAGATCACACTAATAGATCTTAGTCACTCATCCTCCTATAGTTAGCTATCCACATATTCAACACTAGCTTCTCAGTACAACCTTGCGAGTTCAAGTGCGGTTGAAGGTTGCATGTCAATTTTCATCCATAAAATGCACCATAATATGTATTTGATTACCGCACTCTGTGAGAGATGTTGTGTAGATACATGTACATTTTGGTTACTTACTAGAGAGATGAAGATGACTTTGGAGGATGTTTATAGGATATTACAATTTTTATTTATGGGATATTTAGTTCAGGTTATGCTCCTAGGTGAGAGAGGATGACAAAAGAGATCTGTGAGGTAAGATTTTAAAGGGTGTTAGACACATGGTAGAGTCATTGATTACCCTATATGACATAGTAAAATTAGGTGTTCTATGGTTGTGGAAGTTTATTGTAGTTGTGTTGGTATCATGTATAGCTATTTATGGAGGAGGGGTGTCCATATCATATATGATGCATGAGATTTGTATGAGTATAGAGAAACATGGGACATGATATGCTTGGAGCCATTACATGTTGGCTCATTTTTATAGAGATTTGTATAAGTTTACCTAGGAGGATTATGGTAAAGAGATTGGTGCTATAACACTTTTTCATGTATAGGCATATGCACATATAATAGTAATGAGGTCATTTGAGTGGTCCATGAGTGTATTTGGAGCAACCAAATATTTTTATATCTAGATGGGTTGGAAAAAGGGTCATGGATTAGATACCATTACATATAAGTCTATTTTGGCTAGGATGGGGTTCAATGTGATGATTTAGAGAATCTACAAGAGTTATGGTGGCTGGGGTGAGGATTTGGTGGAGTTATGTGTCTTGGGTAGGTGTGTTGTTAGAGGATATATTTCCAGGAGTGACCAAGATCTTTTAATTTGAGTGTGTGTCACGATAGTTCAGGATAGACTAAGATGTGCCTCTAGAGCCATACATATGACATAGATTTATGTTTTCCATGAGGAGATCAAGAGAGAGGCCATATATAATAGGATCCTAGTTATGCCCACTTTGTGCGAGATGAAGTTGATGTGAAAATAGTATTGAGTCAAGTGGATAATGCGAGGTGTACCTCGAGTCTATACTTATGGGTGGGTGGATTGCCAAATGGTGCTATTATTACCTATAGTGGTAGATACAGAGGAGAGCTACAAGGTGTGTAGGTAGGAGGAGGAGGGCCAAAAGAGTTCAAAACACCAGCCCTTGAGGACAATGTGGTGGTGGAAATATTTTAACGATGTAAGTAGGTTATATTGTGATTTGTAATTGATAGTGTGATTCATATTGAATATGTAATGTGGTAATGAGGTACTAATATGGTTTGGGCCTTGTAGGTGATGAGTATTGATGCATGATCGTGGATACAATGGTACACACATTGACGTGAAACATGCCACTATATTTTTGTGTATAAGGAGGGATATTGGAGACAATGGAGCACATCATTAGGGAACATGCTCAATTATTTAATCTCGTGGCGGTGGCGGTGGCCACGTGCATAGTTTTGTAGTTAGAGAAAAATGAGGAAAGATGGAGTTAGTGCAAGTGAGAGATTATGTTGGAGGATATGGCCTATTAGAGACTATGTTTGATATATACGTCGAGATCCGGGGATGATATGTAGATGCAAAGTGGCTAAGGAACCATCACTATGGACTCGGGTAGAGGATTAGAGGTGCCAGGATAGAGGAAGATATTTAGTGATAAGGATTTGAGTTATAGAGAAAGCGTAGTGACCTCTCGATAGTAATGAGGAGGATTCATGATATGTGATAAATTGGGCATTATCCTGTGATGTTATATCATGAAACCTTTCTAGAGATGTATACATACTATGATATTATTTTTGATGTGTACTTGTGTTTTTATGAGTAATTGATTAGATTTGATGAATATGTGATGATATAGTGGTATATATTGGGATGATGTTGTAGAGTAGACTATACATGTTGATAGTGTAGATAACATTGTGATGATAGATATTAGAATGATGATAGGCATGGATAGAATATGATCATCAAATTGAACTTATAATAGTAATGATAAAGAGGATGAAGATAACTAGGAAAGAATAAGTAACACAATATATAATGGCATATAGTTATAGAATAAACATGAAATCATGAATCGCTAAGGAACATATAACATCTAATGGGAAATAAGACAATGACTATGCACAAGTGGCTCAAATGATTTAGTTTCGTGAGCATAGGTACCAAATGATAAGCCTAAAGTGATTGTAGGAACAATCGAATTATGGAATGGTAAGTGCTTCTCCTTTGGGACCCATGTGAGTTGGGGTCAAAGAAGAAGTGGGGTGCATACCTCATACGTAGTTGAAACCGAGGGAGGAGGAGAAAAAATGACCTTATAAGGATGAAAGGTAGTCAAAGTAAAAAATGTTGGTGTGCAACATCGTAGTATGAGAGATGGTGATCTATCAACATGGTTTGTGTGAAAATTAATGACACCCTTGTCCTCAAGAAACTGAAGCTTATCATAAAATGCATAATAATAATTATCTCTATGACCATTAATCCTATGGAAATTACAGAATGGCCGGTTATAATTACATCGTAACCAATGAGGAGGATGATGCTCATTAGAAGGAAGACGGATCAACTTCTCATCAAGTAATGTGTGAAAAATATCATGAGGCCTAGTAGAATGTGATAAGTATAATGGTTCCAATTTAGGAGGGGGAGTGGAACATTGTAGAGGATTATAAAAATGAGATGAATTATCATGATTATGTGTAGTAGGAGACATGAAATGTGAGGGTGGTTAAATAGGAGGAAGAAAGGATGAACTTAGTGGGGAAGTGGTAGAAGAACTAGGAGCATGTGTAACATGATGTTCATTAAGAATTTATTTTTATAAAGCTATAAACTTAAAGAAAATATGTGTAAAATATTCACATGTATCATATAATAATTACTCTTTCAAAGGAAGAATTAGGACCAAAAAAATTGCATTTCTATATCAACGGGATGATAAAGCAAATGAAACATGTAAGATTTAAAATGCATGATATAATCATTAACTGTTCATTCTTTCCTTGGTGCAAATGAGGAAAATGCTTAGAGGTAACTTTAGGACCATTATCAGAGATAAATCTTCTAAGAAGTGCTTATTCTATATCAAGATAAGTACTAATAGATACACTAGGAAAATGATGAAACCAATTAGAAGCAATATTAGTAAGACTACTAGGAAATGCTTTGAGAAATATTTTTTCATTAGAATGTGAAGCCATAACAAATCTAAAATCCTTAAGATGCATATAAAGATTACCCGTTGCATAGAAAATTATAAAATTAGGCAAAGTTAAACCCTTAGGAAAAGTTGAATTGTAAATATTTTTAGTAATAAGATTTCCATTAAGATAATTATGATCAATGCTAGTATAATAGGTCATAGATCATGAAGGTGACTGGATCCTTGCTATCTTTGGGCCTTTGGGTATTCAAAGAAAAATGTGGTAGAGGTGACACACTTTGCTCTGGGGTGTTAGTATGTATAAGGAAAGAGGTATCAAATATATTTTATTAGAGGGGGAATCTCTTCTCGTTATCAATGCCATTAAAAATGATAATTACCACAATTAGGATTTGGGTAGCATTATTTTTAATATTAAGGAGCATCTTAAAGGTTTTGATACTCCTCGCCTTGGTAACACATGCACTGAGATAGAATTGCTAATGAGGGGGTACATTATAATGATTTCAAAGTCTATCATAAAGGTGACATCATCCCTGTGCAATTAATGACATTACACACCATGAAAAATCATAATAATTTCACTACCATCTATGCGAGCAAGGAAAATTGGCCCATTTTTGAAACAACAAGCTTGTGTTTGGATTTATTTCATTTTGGAAAGGTCATTTTAACACAAAATTTGTAAGAACTGTCTAGTTGGGATTCTAGAAAATATTTTGGCAACCATGGGAGGAGACAAAGTCAGGGTGGAACCATCTAGCCATGACAATATTGTGGACAACCCTTCTATGTGAAACATTCTCTGGGTTGGGGATTTAGAAAGTATATCATAAAGTTACAAGGGCATGATCCTCGTTAACCAAGGAGTTTGGCTTGGCATGGAAGGATGGTAAGGAAGTGGTTAGGGGTATGGAAATTGAGACCTTGGAGGAAGCCATTTCTTGGATTACTGGTATGGATATGGATGGCCTAAAATTTTTTAAGGAAATGAATAGATGTGAGCATGAAATTAACACCTTTTTTGTTGGCAAGGAAAAGGTGCATTACTTCACTGATGGAATTTTTCGGTCTTGCATCCTTGGTGTGTGGAGGGAGGTTTTCCTTCACATTATGAAGTATTTAACTTTGGAAGGAAAGTATCATAAGATTTACACTCATCACTTATCTCTCCTGAATATGTTCAGGCACAAGAAAATGTTAAGTATCCCTTTATTTTTGTTCATGTCTTTGACTACCTATGTGAAATATTTTTAGCGGGGTAAGGTGGATACCCCTATTCATGAGGGGCTCATTCTCCTTCTATTTCAAAATGGTAAACCTATGCCCCTAACCAAGGAGGAGGAGGATATCACTCTGGCTGAATGTCTTACTAAGATGTGCGAGGGAAAATTGGGCCATAACAGAGGTGAGGAGGGGAAGAATGTGGTGGGATCAAAGAGTTAGGAATCGGGTCCTCGAAAGGTAAAGGCAAAATGATCTCAGAAGCTGAGAAAAGCCACAAGGACTTGAAGAAAAAGTGTAGTACTTGGAGACTGTGGTTCAGGTCATGGAGGAGGAGAATTCGGTGGTTAGGAATGGTATGATTGACAACATCAAAGCCACCAATTTTTTTTTCTTGACCCAGAAGAATATTAGGGGGAAATCAATGGTCTAGATAAACTTGTTCAGGATATGAGGGTTTAGTTGGAAGTGGTTGAAGAGGAGCAGAGGAAAAGAAAAGGAGGACAAGGAAGAGACAAAGGAGTAGATGAAGTGGTCACCAACTTTGATGAAGAAGAGGAGGACAAGGACGAGACAAAGGAGGATCTTTGTGGGAGATGAAGAGGAGGAGCCACCTTAAAAGAAGCTACAAATCAGGCACAAAAAGGCAACTAAGACCATGGAGGCCAAACCATCCAAGAATTAAAATAAAAAATGAATGGTGCTGCTCCTGAACTTTAGGAGGTTTTTTGGTGAACTGTCTCTATTTTTGGTGTAGTTATGTAGTTTTTGTTTGTTGGTTGGGTTTCTAGACCTTGTTGTCTTGGGCTTAAGCTTGTTTAACCCTTTTTGTCCTGTTCCTCTTTTTTTTCTTTGTATGTGAGCTTTTACGTTGCTATCTTTCATGTACTAGCATGTGGGAGTCAATCCCTATTTTTACCCTATCTAATAAAAAATGATCATAGTGCTAGCATAATAGGTCATACTTTCAAGGGTAAGGGTAAGGGTATGGATATTATTTCTTAAATCACCTACAAGATGTATAAGAGACAAGAATTATTAGGAGGAATAACATAAACACTAAGCTATTCATTAAGGATTTGATTTCTTCCATTATAAGTAGCCATAGGGACAATATTGGGTTGAAAATCAGTCTTGAATCAACAAGTGGAAAACTAGGAATAAGAACATGGGAAGAAGAATCAATAGGAAAATAAGTTTGCACACTTTTATCAACAAGATCAGTAGAAGAAGGAATACAAGCAAAATGCACACTATATTTGGAAATATCAAGAGTAGAAACACATGCTTTACTAAATTTACTGATTTTAACACACTATGAGAAGGAAAATGTGTACTAACATCATTAGGAAGAACACAATATATGTAGGAAGAAATATATGACTTTTGAGGAACAATATTAAATGAACAATAACTTTTTGAGAAGAAGAAAAGGGGATCGAATATAATTATCAACGAAATATGGCCATCTTTAATGATTTGTAAATATTTAAGTGGAGCAGTAGAAGAGGTAGGGTGAGGACCATTTAGAATAACATCTACAACATCAAAACATGTATGAGTATCATAAGATTTATTAATAATACCCTCCTCATATGAAATGTTAAGCAAATCCTCAATACATGTATCATTTTTAGAAATAGAAGCAACATCACTATCGATTCACAAGAGCTAGTGGCCTTAATATGGGTAAGAGTACAACATCAAGACCGGAGTTGATAAGCTTTGTTAAGATAAGAGGATTTATGGGATGAGATGTAACAATAATATTTTACTTACAATAGATGGATGTCTTGTCTTGGGAAATTGTAAAAATAGGCTAAAAACCACTCATAGAAATAGGATCATACTTGGAAGAAGGAAGTTTGGGACTACAATTTTGTAATTTTTTTAACAAGCCCACGAAAAAAACACAAAATGAAGGATCCTAAGGAAATCTAGGGTTTGATCAATAAGTGGGTTCACCAAATGATTTAATTATATTTAAATATTAATTAGAGAATTGAGATCAAATAGATATAACAATAACAAGAAAAATCTATCACATAAGAAAAAAGCAAGTGTAAGCGATCGGGAGATAAGAGTGACTTGGCTTGTATTTGGAGATCTAAAATAATCCCATGATGGAGACCAAGTGGAAAAATATGGATCTGGAATGGATATGATTCATTTGGAACACTTGGATTTGAAAATACTTTAGATGGGACCACCTAGATAAGGACATAACCACTTGAGAACTAGTGTCTGGACCGGGTGCAGTAGTGTCTGGTAAATGCTATGGTTCCAATTCTTCTTAGGGCTTGAACTTGTCTTCTTCTTTTCTCTCTTTTTCATAACCACTTCATTATAGGGTTTTCGAGTGTCACCCCTGGACATATAATACAAACCCTAGATACCTACATGAGGCTCAATAAAACATTAGATGAAGTAATTAATGCATATATTTGAGTCAGATTGCCCTCGACGGTCACCCTAATGTGATTTTCTTTGAAGACTACACTAAATTTCAAAATCTATGTACACACTATTGTGTGTGTGATTGAAGTGTATCCTTTGAAGCTAGGATTCCCTCATGCTAGTTGCTCCAAGATAGCGGACTACAAATAATTTTCCCCAAGATGAATGTGTGAGATACAATTTAGAAATAATACCTCATATGTAGTGAATAATGCAGCCCAAATGGATTCCTTGAATTTTCTCTTTTCCCATGTAGTAGATAATAAATAATAGCCCAAGATGTCCAACCCATAATAATACTAAGTTATGTATATATATGAATTTTTTTAATTTCAACACTTAGTGAAACCAAAAGCCAAACCAAAGAATTAGAAAATATCCAAAGTTAAGTATCAAATGGTAATTTAGGAAAAAAACAGGATAGAAAAAAATACCTAGAAGGGACACTAACGCTCGAGTGGTAGTGTCCTTAATGGGTGGTACTATCCAAAAAAAAAAAAAAAAAAGAATAAGGACAAAGACGGGGATCCTTATGACCCAACCAAAAGGCATAAATCAAAGAATTATAATACAATATCACAATAAAAACCAATCAAAGCAATATGAGTACTAGTAAAAGGTGTCACTAATGTCTAATATTCATACTCATAAATCATGTATATAAAAACATATGAGAGGCCTGATGTAATATTAATACGTCTATAATTTTGTGTCTACACAACCATAACATTAAATTATAGTGTTGGATAAACAAAGTAGTTCAAATGTGAGGAAAAATTATCATTGAAAAAATTATAAGTACTTCCTTAGTCAATCAATATAGTCATCTTTTAATTTTTGAAGGAACCCACTACCTTGAGAGATTATTGGGTGAATATATATATATATATATATATATATATATATATATATATATATATATATATATATATATATATATATATATATATAGGTGCATTAATATTCCATAAGTAGTTTCGAATAGTGTAGAGAAGCCACCACATAGGTTTGAAGCAATCAATATAGGTTCAAGAGTCTAACTTCCTCTATTACCAAACATGCAAGGGTACTAAAACAATGTATTAGCAAAATCATGTCACTCCATGCATTTTGTAGGGTCTTCAAGTGAAAAATGGGATTAGCCGTATCATGTAAAACACACCACATCAAACTCCTAATACATTCAACAACATTTTATAATCTATATTCAGCCAACTATCTTTGTGTCAAGGGACACAAGAGCACATATAAGGGGTTGGATTTTATTTACATGCACACTTGCACCAAAACTAGGATAATTACATGAAAATTCATCCTACTTAGGGGGATGATGTGTAATTCCTATATTGCTTCAATAGGGGTTAACCATAAGGGTTAGTCAGTCTCACACACACATCAATTTATCCTTTTGTTATTTAATCACTTTATGAAGTTTAATGTAGGTAGCTCTAGGGTATTTTTTTGTATATCATTATAGGTGGTTTCAAATTTATGTTATACGTGATGAAATTACTTGTATAAATCTGAATATAAGCAACAATAGAACACCAAAGAACACAACATTACAGATAAATGATCTCAATATGCAAGTAGAATAACTTAGCCACTTTGGGGAAACCTCCAAACCATGAAATAAGACTTAAATGCTCAATATGATGATTAAATAATCCTCACTACCACCTATTTATACTAATCCTATACTATGGAAAAAACCAAGGATGACCTACTAAACATATGAAAGAGAGATTGTGTAAGCCACACGTTGGCACTACATATTTAATATAAGTTATAATACTAAGGGCGTAACATGCCCCCCCTTCAAAGCAACATTGTCCCCAATATTGAAAAGCCCTATATGTTTCTACAAAAATGCTTCATCCTCCCATGATGCATGCTCAATATTTATATTATTCTACTCAAGCAAGTAAATGGTAATGACTTTGGTCCTTAATATTTTGGTGCATGATGAAGAATACATTCAGTTCCAATATGATACTTCCTTCCTTATCAAGTTCGAAAGCATTGACTTGGTGGAAATGTTACGCCAATAAATTTATTCAAGCAAGAAACATGGAAGACTGAATGTATTTTACTTCTTTTTGGAGCTCAACTTATATGCCACACTACCAATTTTATACAATACTCGATAAGGACCACAATATTTAGGAGAAATATTATTATCCTTCTTTCGTTGTTTTAATGATAACTACTTATATGGATAAACCGTATAAAACAAATTCACCCTCTTCAAAGTTTTTCTCACTACGATGTTGATTGGTCTGTTGCTTCATGTGGTTTTGTGACCTTGCCAAATTCTCTCTAAGACTAGACAGTACCTCATGCTAGTGAAGAATGTGATCTTTGATTGATCTCACCTTCATTTGACCTTCAAGCTAGAGATGAGTGATGGAAGATGGTACCCATAAAGTTCCAGAAATGGATACATTTTGGAGGAGGTGTGAAATGAAGTATTATATGACCATTATGCAAGTGGAAACCATTACACCTAATGTTCTTTTTTATCTAAAGTAAACCATCGAAGATATCCCTCTAAACATTTATTTACCACCTCATTTTCCCCATCTGGTTGAGGATGATAAGACGAACTCTGGGCAAGTTGGGTACCCAAACAAGAGAAAAAAAAAGTCTAAAAATTTCTTGTAAATATTAGATCACAATCACTTACTATAATTTTGGGCGTGCCATGGAGATTCTGAATCTGTTTCCATAAATGAGATGGTAAGCTGTACTATCTATGAAAGGATGAGCCATGACATAAAAATGAGCATACTTAGTAAGTCTATCCACCACGACCATGATGATCCTTTTCCCTTCTAATTTAGGAAATCCTATGATGAAATCCATCGATACCTCTTGCCATCTCTCACTAGGAATAGATAGAGGTTGAAGAAGGCTTGGTGTCTTAATGGTCTCGCCCTTATTACATTGAAAAACCAAACATTCAGCTACAATTTTTGAACTACTCCTTTCAAAACCTACAAAAGTAAATCTTGTTTAACTCTTTGATAAGTTTTCAAGAACCCAAAATGGCTACCCAATGCAGAAAAATTAATCTCTCGAAAGAACATTGTGTTTTAGTGTAGATTTCTCACACAAATATAACCTATCTTTGTACCAAAATGTATCCCCCTTCCATAGAAATTATTTTTATATGGTTGGATTTGTTTGGATATTTTGAATGAGAGTATTTGTTGTTACATATTTCTACCATTCTCTCCTTGCTTCATCTACCCAATCTACCTTTAGTATAGATATGACACACAACAATGCTTCTACAGGGACTCATCCCTCCTAGATAGAGCATCAACAACCACATTTTCCTTCCCTTTCTTAGAAATAATCTCAAAGTCATACTCCAACATCTTAGTGATCCATTTTTTTTGCTCTTATGAGGATATTCGTTGATCTGTCGACACTAAAATTTTCCTCCATAATTTCTATTTCATTAATGTATGTATTAGGAATAGGATGTTGTTAAGTATAATTAGTAGTAGCGTCTGATAGAAGATAACAGCGCCATCAGTATGGTGTCACCAATAATGTGGAGTACGGTAACAGTCAAAGTACAATAGGAATGTTGTAAAAAGTAAATATTTGTCGTAAGTGGTCCGGTAATGTTAAAATGTCAAAGTTTGGGTAATTAGAGAAGTAGGGTCTACATGATTAGGAATTATAATATTATATTGGTAATAAGGACAAGGAGTGAGGTCATAAATATTTTGTGTATTTTATTTGTAAAAATTCTAAAAATGTGGAACCCATGTAAAATGATAAGGTTTATCTTATCTTAAGAGATAAGCTTACATGTACAGATAAGAGTTAAGGTATGGAATATGATTCGTCAGAGTGGATTTCTTATCCTATCTTAGAGATAGGATGGATAAGCCTGGAAGTTCTATAAATAGAGAGGCCACCCCCCTCATTTAGAATAGAAAGAAGTAGTGAGAAATATTGTAGGAAGTGTGCAAAGGAAGCCATCAGTTAAAGGTGTGTTGAAGAAGCCATCAAGAGGTGTAATTGTAAAGTTTCTCCCATAGTCTTGTTGAAGTACCTCATGGGTGAGATTGTAACAATTTCATGTTAATATTATAATTTACTTTGATATTTCAGATTTTTCATCATTCCGTCTTATCATAGTCAATGGTATTCTTGTGTTCGGTTGTTGTTTTGTTTCAGATTACATCCACCAAACTAAAGGGTGGCATTAGTAAATAATCATAGCATGAGGAGTTCCGGTGAAGAATTATCATAGTGCCGGATGGTGATGACAGATCTAAGAAGTATTTCAAACTATCATGATCATTTTTACCTTGAAGTGTCTACCCATCAAGTATTGGTCTCCATTGTTTGACTACACGTAATATTGCCATCATTTGCTTCTCAAAGGTATTGTCTCCATTGTTTGACTACAAATTATTTCCTTTTAGTTTCTGATCTCAAATGTTATGGGATGGCCTTCTTGCATGAGTACTTCTCCAATTCCATTTCATGAAGCATCGCATTCAACTATGAAGGTCTTGGAGAAATATGGAGTTGCCAATACTGGAGTGGTGCACTTTGGCACCTTAAATTTTTCAAATGCCTTAGAAGCTTCTTCATTCTAGTGAAAGGAGTATTTCTTCAATAATTTTGTAATTGGTGTTGTTATAGTGTTATAGTTTTTTTACAAATCTGCGATAGTACCTCGTGAGACCTAAAAAACTTCGTAAATGCTTGGACGGTTATTGGAACATCCCATTCCACCATGGCATGGATCTTGTGAGGGTCCACCTTAACAACTTCATGATATATAATATGACCCAAGTATTCTAGTTCCTGTACCCCAAAAGAACACTTCAAAGGATTGACATATAGTTGATGTTTCTCGAGGACCTCAATATTGTATTGACATGATGTAAATGTTTTCCCAAGATTTTATATAAATGAGGATATCATCAAAAATACCAGGACACACTTCCTTAGGAAGGGTCTAAATACTGAATTCATCAAAATTTGAAATGTGGATGGTGAAATATTAAGACAAAAAGACATCAATAGGAATTCATAATGCCCTTGATGAGTTTTGAAGGTTGTCTTATGAATATCTTTTTCTTTACTCTAATTTGGTGATACCCAAAAAAAAGATCTAGTTTTGTAAAATAAATTACACTATGCAACACATCTAATAAATCATTAATGACATGAATAGGAAACTTATCATTGATAGTGTACTTGTTGAGTTATCTATAGTCTAGACACATGCGCCATCTTCCATCCTTGTGACACACCATCACCATTGGAGCGGGATAAACACTGATTGTGGTGAATAATACCCGTTTCCAACATCTCCTCAATTATCTTCTTGATCTCACTCTTTTGCACATATGAGTATCTATAATGCATGATGTTGGGGTGTTGTCTTCTTGTAATTAATTGAATGAAATGATCATGCTATCATTTAGAAGGAAATACACTAGGATCCTTAAAGACAATTGTAGATTGATCTATAACCTTCTACTAACCAGGATGCACTACCATCATTAGTGGTTGAAATTCCATGGAGAATAATCATGCTACAAAACCTTTATCCCCATTCTTAAGAATTTTCTACATTTGGTGAGAACTAACCACCTGAGAAGGTTTTGCATGTAGTTCTCAAAGTTCAAATTATTTACCCTTAGAATAAAAGAACATGAAAAATTCCTAGAAATTTAGCTCTATGGTGCCCAAAGATTGAGCCACTAAACACCTAACACAATATCAGCTCCACCCATGGGAATAACAAATAATTTAGCCTTGTTGTTAGTTTATGATTGATGAAATTATGTGTGCTCCCTGAATCAATCAATATTGTCACCTTATGCTTCTTAAGATAACCCATGACTGAAGGGTTTGTAGAGTACTAATACCTAATAGAGCATGACATGAGATAGTGGGCTAGGGATATTCATATTCTTCCTCTAATTTTTCCACTTCCTCACTTGATGTTTCCTCATATTATTCCTCATCACCGGTCCCTTCAATGTAGAACAATTTTTTCTTAGCACATTTATGATTTGGTCCATATTTGTTGTCATAATTAAAACATAACCCTTTTTCTCTTTTATATTCAATTTGTTGATGTGTCAGCTGAATTGGCCGAGGGTACGATGGAGGCAAGGTGCTATAATATTTTATGTTAGTGAAGGAATTCTTTCTTTTGGAAAGAAAATTTTCCTCTGCCCTTTGTGCCATGATAATAAAATCAGAAACCTTGAGTGGATTAAAAATTCACACCTCATGCTTAATGTGGTCCTTAAGACCCCAATAAATAGGTCATTGAGATACTCTTTTGTAATATCCTTCACACGTAAGGAAAGATTTTGGAATTGATGGAATCTATCAAAAAATTGCTAATTAGATGAAGTAATTCTATGACACACTAGAACTATAGTGTAATTGAAGCTCTTCAGTGAATATTGTCCATGTGACACTTAAACCATTATTTTTCCTTTGAGCACATAACTAACGATACTAGACAAATTGGTCAGGTTCTAGATATAAGGAAGCCATGGTCACCTTTTGTCCAGATGGGATCTAATGGAGATCAAAGAAATTCTCCATTTGGGTAATCCAATTGAGTGGATCATTTCCATTGAATTTACGAATTTCCCCTTTTGGAATAATTCTCCACCATTAGTGAGGAGATCCACCTGAATGTGTAAAGGATCCTCTTAGAATGGAGTGATTTGGACTGTGTGAGTATTGCTAGAGGAACCCATATGACTGGAATTGGGATTTTTGTTTGTGAGAGCATGTGCAGTTCATACTTCATTGATTGAAAATCCATTTGAAGTTCACCTCTAAGGATACTTTTCAGATGAATAAGCTCATTATTGAGGCCATTCTTACTCACCATATTATTTACCCTTTCCTAAAGTTGGATTACTACCTCATATACTCTCAAAAAAGAATATTCTAAATCCATATATTCCTTATTTGGGGTCATTCTATGAGTTTCTTGACCTTTCCCTTGGCCTTGAGTTGATCTACTAGTCATGATGTAGGGTTTGGGACTCGGGGTAGACAAAATAGGGAAAAATTAGGGTTTGGGGTTTCATAAATTTACTAGATAAATAGAGGAAATAATAAATAAGAAACCCTAGATAATTTTTGGAAAGCTTTCCGAAAATATAAGAAACTTAGAAAAATTCCAAAAATTACAACCTAGGTAGTTGAATTATGAAAAAACATTAAACCGGTATAACTTTTTCAAAACAAGTTAAGAATGTTTAAAAATTGGAGAGGAGCTTACTTGGTGATTTATCCACACCAATTTTTTTTTCAAGAAAATTAGTTACCTATATCAAGATACACCGAACCTTCACAATCGGGGTTTGACGCAGATGCTAGCCAAGATTAGGCTCGATACCACTTGTAATAAAATTAATTGTATAAATATGATTTTTAGTAATAGTAGAACATAATATTGCAAAGAAATGATCTCAATATGCAAGTAGAATAGCTTAGCCAAGTTTCAAGGGGGCAACCTCTAAACCATATAATAAGACTCAAATGCTCAATATGATGATTAACGACTCCTCACTACCACCTATATATACCAATGCTATGCTATCGCCAACACCAAGGCTGACCTACTAAGCATATGAAAGCATAAATGAATAATATATGACAAGAAGAGAGATTATGTAAGCCACAAGTCAACACTACATATCAAATGTAAGTTATAAGACTAAGGGCATAACATTATCTCTAGAAGCAGAATAACAAGAACTATTTACATACCACCAATAAGTAAGTGGAGTTACAAAATCCAAGTTTTATGAAAATCGTAAACCATACATATCAGGTCCAAACCATACTACACCTCTTTGGGAGACGTATGGTTTTGTACAAGACCTGGTTTCTAGGAAATGTTCTAGAGATGAATCATCTCCATATTTATATTAGAAGTTTTGACCAATCTAAAAACCCATTATATGTCACTCTACATAACTAAGTATTTAGCCCTTTTTGTTTTCAACAATCGTTATATCAATTTGTCATAGTGAAAATTATTATAATATTTATTCTAAATTGTATGATTAATGTTTATTAATTTATTCATAATAATCAACCTTTAACATATCTTTAAATTTCTATTCCCCATCTTTTTATTTAGGATTTGTAATATAAACATTTGGTGAACCCGACCTTTATTTAAATCTATCACTCAAACCCTATATAATCCATGGTTTACGCTTCTTTTCTCTAGTATATGATCCTTTTCTTATATTTTTAATTTTTTTTTTTCTCTCTGTTATCATGAATTTTCAAACATTTTATAATATTTTCCTCAAACATAAATCCTTTTAACCAATTTTATGCTCATACTCATCTTGAGGAAGGGTCCGATATGTTGATTCTATTGACCGCATGGCCCAATCTCACATGAATGCTACTTACATTGATGTACAATATGAGGTAATTCATATTACTACATAACATCCACCCCACTTCACATACTCCCAAATGGATACTAAAGATAGTACAAATACTAAATTTGATTTTTGACCTGACTGTGATGAAACATGTGAACATCATAATGTTATGGTTTACAATACTTACGAGAGAAAATATAATAATGATGATATATTTTCTCACACTACCTTTACTATTACTACTAAGAATTCCAAAGGAAAGGGATCATGTAATGAATCTAATACTTAAACCCATAGCCTTCCCAAAGATGAGGAAATACACTTCAAATGTTTTTGCAGCATAGTCCTTAGTATATTGATACTATTTTACATATCGCTTAAGACCAAATCAAGCATATCATAGTTTCCTCACTTTTTGAGTCCATTCTCACATCTTATACTATAGATACATATATTGCTATATCCATGATGCCTATCACTTTTGGGAAACTAGTACCCCACATCATAGTGTTACTATGTATATTCCTATGTAAACCTCTATTCTTACATTACACACAAACACAAACACACGCGCACACACACACACACACACACACAGTCTCTCTCTCTCTCTCTCTCTCTCTCTCTCACACACACACACACACACACACACACACACACACACACACACACACACACACACACACACAACCATAGTGGCTTGAATTCTTCCTCTTGTAGAACAATATATATTGAAACCATTCGAATAGTTTTCAAGCCTGATTTCTAATATTACAATAGGGTGTCGATACCTCTTCTCATGTAATGGATTCTACTCAATTGCTTCATAACTCACTTACATCTGTAGTGGCTTCTTATCCATTATCTATGGTTTCTTCTTCTTCTAAGATTCTTATATTTTATGGTAAAGCTGATCCTATAGAGTAAATTCATTCTTTCCATGCCACTTGGTTAGATCATGCTTACATTGATACATTTATTACCAATGTTTCTGCTAAAATCCTCAAGGATTTGACTTTATAATAGATTTATGATATTCCCATTCATCAAGTTCAAGATTTTAAACATATAGCTAATCAATTTCTTACACATCTCTCTATTAATATTAGGAATAAAATTACTTATTCTCAAACATATAAGATATGAAAAGGTTTTGATGAACACATTAGTGATTATGCTTTATATTTCAACAATATGCTTAAAAATAATCTATCTAATATTGATCTTCAAGATCTCTTTCTTGAAAGACTTCTTTCCCCTTTGCAAGAATAATTTATTTTGGAAAGTTTTCCCATTTTATTACTTATGCCATACATTAAAATAGCATGAAGATAAGATTATTAAAATGAGAAAGATCAAATATACTACCAATAATCCCAACACATCTAATCCTAAGTTTCAAGGAAAACCTACCTTAGAAATAAATTTTAATAACAACAATACTAATGCTAAAGCTATTGTTAATACAATATCTCAAAAATAAAGCTTGATTACACGCTCCTTGATATAAATTCACATGATTACCATGTGAACCTCACCTAGTTCTTAAAAATTACTTGAGTGCAACATTCTATCTTTCCCTATGACTCCCAAGGTTGATACAAACAAGCTTCATAGTAAAATGTTTTATGCTAATGCGTTTTTAATTATCATAGATTTGTTTCCCATTCTAATATTCAACATGTTACGCTTGAATATGTTATATAATATATTATTGATGTTAATTATATTGAATATGATACTCTAAATGAATCATCCAAGCCTACTAATGGAAAAAATCTCAAAATCATCAACATCCAACTTCATGATCCCGACACTACTAAATCTAATTTAGAAGTATGCCATGCTCATAATTACACACCTCCAAATCATAGGATCATCATTAAATTATATTATTGGTACTATTAATACCATGGAACCTCGCAACTAATTAATTTTTGATGATATTGATATGACTCTTGATCTTATTTTGGATTCATTATACATTCATTCTTTTGTTGGACAACATCCTATACATAGTTTTTGGATCAAATGTAGTGCTATATATAATATGTACACTTTTAAGTTACTTGGTTTGATTGGATATGCTAAAAGAAAGGGACACTTTAGACTAAAAACAAAACCGGGAATGTTGTTATACCTTTGATAGTTGGTTCCACTACTACAGTTGTTCCCTTTTCATGTATTTGTTCTCTTAGCTCATGTGATATGTATCAAGATATGATCGAATGTAGTGCTATACATAATATGTACACTTTTAAGTTACTTGGTTCGACTGGATATGCTAAAAGAAAGGGACATTTTAGACTAAGAACAAGATCATGCATGTTGTTATACCTTTTATAGCTGGTTCCACTACTACGGTTGTTCTCTTTTCATGTATTTGTTCTCTTAGATCATGTGATATGTATCAAGATCACCCTTAGTTGGGTGATATTATGGATATACCATCTATCCTACATCAATATGTCAATTTAATTTACAATTAGCAAGTTGTTATAGTTAAGGTTATTCAATCTTAAGCCACAATACCTACAAGTTAGTCAAAAGCTCTAGTTTCTCCATCTACGACTAGTAAATATACACATACTACATCTAGTGGGACTCTATCTACTAGGACTAATATTAGGCCTTATATTGCACATGCTACTTCTAGTGGGTATCTCCATCCTATACCTCCTATTAGGTATTACATTTCACATGATTCTTCTAGTGGGTCTCTCCCTCCTAGACCTTTCTTTAGGTCCTCTAGTTTACATACTATTCATTATGACTCTTTACATCCTAGGTATCCTATGGTACATATAATGGATCCTACATAGATTATACAAGATCATGATTCTTCTACTATGACAATTGAAATCCAAGCCTCCTTCACCCTTTGGGTCTTCCCTACCTCATAATAATACCTTCATCGGGAAGCTCTTGTGCTACCTCCTTACCTTTATATATTGAATATAAAAATAATATAAATATTTAAATAGTCACACAATACACAAAAAATCAAAATTATGACATATGTAAGACCTATTTGTTAGATCTTTACTTTACATATGTTTTTTCAATATTGGTTTGATAGATACTATATTTTTCTAAATACATTTTTCACATAGACATTCACTAGGTATGTTTAGATTGATGTAGGAAACACACACATTTATACATGATGACATGTGTCACCTAGTCCCTTCATTGTGACTATAATCATTTGGGCATCACCCATAATATATATATATATATATATATATATATATATATATATATATATATATATATATATATATATATATATATATTAGTTAGTTTCACTTCCTCAATATGCTCAATTACTTTATATATATATGTTACCTTTTGGGATAATAAGGATAACATTTGTCCTGGTAGTGATAACCTATCTTGCTCAATGTGATTTTTCACTACTATTTTCTATACTTGATTATTAGAATACCTTTTTACCTATTTCTCTACCTACTTGATATATGTAGTCTTATCACCTTAATTATATTGTAAAATTTTTGCATCCCATGTTTGTGGCTCTATGATGCTATTGTATGTGACATTGCTTATTGGTATCCAGTGGTATGTCTCTTCATTGTGATTGTCTTGTGACAATGTGGGTGTCACAAATTTGTGGATAGAAGCCTTGATATGACTCTTTTAATTACTATTTATCATGTTATCCTGATTGAATATTGTCATTCCTTCATGCTTGTTTTATTCTATACACATATGCTATTGATATTATTTCTTCTTGTTTCTTTCTTTATTTTTGCATCTTGGCATCCACCATGTATAACCATATTGTAAGGATGAGATCCAAATGGTGGCCTCCACTATATCCTTCTATGTGATATACCTTAGATTATCATATTTATCTCGACACAAATACAAATTATTTCTTTTGATATTTATCCTCTAGTGATGTATCACATGTGCCTCAAAGGGGGGCATTCATCAAGTCATATTATACATATATAATTCTTACAAAGAGATTATATGAAACACACACACACACACACACAAATTTTTATATGTAGTAAATATCCTTAGAAAAATGAAAATATATAGAAAAGTGATAAAAACCACATTTGTACCGAGTTTTTACTAGGGAAAAAAATTATTATGGTATGGCTCATATTGGAATTATTTGTCTTTGAGGAAAATTCACAAAAATAAGAATGTTTACATTCTTACAAGAACACAAAAACTTATGTTACATATGACATAGTTTAGAGCATAATATATGGGTCATGAGTAATTAATTCCTTTTTCATTATACCACTTATATATAGTTGTAGACATATGGTTTTGGGGGAATGGGCATTCTTATCCTTTTATTTACTCAATATTTTCATAATCATACTCAACTATTAAAACATAAGGGTGTCATAGGAAATCAATTCCTTTTCAACTTAGTGCTATATATGAAAAATTGGGCCAAGATCCATCTACAGTGGTGTGGTCCATGTTGTTTCAAGATATCAAAGAGGATAGATACTTCGTAGACAATTAATTTTCCTCTATCTTTATCTATCTTCGAGGGTGAAAATATTTGGGTAGATAAATACTCTATACACTACTCATCCCTCTAAACTTTAACATCTCTCCTTTTTGGTATTGGTTCATGAGTACTAAAATCCTCTCTTACTCTAATTTATCCTTCACTTTTCATAATTTATCACCTTGAATTTTTCAAATACTTAATGCAAATAAGAATCTCTTAACAAAATAAAAGCGTGATCTTTTCCCTCTACAAAACAAACAGGGGTATTCCTTCCATGTTTTGCATTACTTTAATTTACTATGCATAATTTAAAAATTTCAAAGTTACAATAATTATGACATTTGAATTATAGTTCAATTTCTTCTATGGACATTGAATAAAATCTATATCGAAGGTTTCACCATGGGATGAGTCACACCAATGCAATGGACAAAAACTATCAAGAAAAGACAAAGCCTATGCACAAAATCAAGTATGATTTTCCCTTTAGTATGTAATTTTCAATTCCATACATAAGGAGAGAAAAGATAGACACTCAAATTTGGTAAATTATCCTTTGAAATGAAAAGTTTGAATTTTTTCCCATACTAGGAAAAATGTTCACATTTTAAACTAAAGTATTGTATCTTTATATATCTCACATGTATTACTAATCTATGTATATTTCTCTATCATTCATCCATGTAAGATTAATGATCCAAAGTAGTAATATATCCATAGGAATATTTCTAAGAATTCATATCTATCATCATTGATTGTTGGTCTAAGACGTGTATAGAACAAGGTCATGCCATAGTACAATTTGTGTTGACCTCTATAATATCATACCCCTTTATCTCACAATTATTATTACAATTTGAAAAAACTTATAGTGTTGTTTCATATTCCCTAGGTTAGCTATAACGTGAATATCTAGCCTTTGGAATCCTATATAAGTAAGTAAAATGAACTTCATAACTCAGATGAAATTCACATAAGAATACATTGCAAATATCAACATTAGGCAGTCAAGGCTCCCTAAATCCTCCAAAAGTAGTTTCATATTTTTAGAGTAACCAACACACATGTCTGAAACACTAAAACTAGGTTCAAGAGTTTAGAGTCCTCTATTTCCAAACATGTAAAGGTTCTAAAGCCATGTATTAGCAAAAGAAAGCCACTCCATATATTGCCAAATTTATTCAAGAGATAGATGATATTAGTCTTAGTATTTCAAGCACACTACATACACTATCACCATGTCAGGTACATTTTCTATTCTATACTTACCCTTATAGTATTTTTTTCTATAGACATAAAATTCCACATATGGGGTGGCTTATATTTTCATGCACACATGCACCTATACTAGGAGATCTAAATGACATTTTATTTACTCAAGGGGATATATTGTAGTGCTTGGATTGTTTTAGTAGGGGATGATTGTAAGGGCTAGTATAGCCTCACCCACACATGGATTTCTCATTTTGTTATCTAATCAATTTATTAATTTTGTTGCATGTATCTAGGGTTTCTAATTGTTGCATATCATTATAGGTAGTGTTGATGATGCATGTTCCCTAACGATTCAAAATGAAAACCATTTATAGAAAAGTGATTGAAAAAGAAGTTATAAAACCTCTTATACAACAAATCAAGTCCATACAATAGTTATACGATCTTCCATACATGCACAACTCTAGAGTTGAAGTATTTCTAGATTTAGATTAGCTTTTTTACCCATTTACACATGTAGATCACTTTTGTACCACTCCGCAAAACCAAGTATCCATCCCTTCTTATATTTTGAGCAAGTTTTAGATCATTTTATCAAAGTGGAATGTATTTAAATATTTATTTTGTATTATATAATTAATATTTATTAATTTATTCAAACTATTCAAAATTTACAAAATTCTTTACATTCTTAATTCCCCATTGATTTATTTAATATCTTAATAACAATAGCAAGGTTATTGTTTCTATTTAATTATGTCTTATTAAATTATAATGTGTATGCCTTGTAAGTGGCTACCAAAATTTAGAAAATTCACAACCTATATCATGCCAAATGTCTCTTAAATTTTGGCATGTGTTCTTTTTGTTTGAAAATTCACTAGAGTTTTAAAGTGACTACATATTAATTTGTTTATATAAAATATTTGGTCAAATTTGTTTTGGTGCATTTTGTGTCGTAACTAGGAGAGGATGAAAAGAATTTATGAAGTGAACTTAATAAATCCACGGGTTCAAGGCCATGATAAAATAGTGACTATTATATGAGTCCCTTTAATGATAAGACTCTATGGGGTTTCATGGTGAATGAAAGAAATGGAAGAAGATATAAATATTGAGACATATTATCATGAGACCTCACCACATGGATTATAATCATAAAAGGTCTAAAAATAAAAAATTTAAGGAGATTATAAAGAACATTATATAAAGCAATAAATCCAAGGAAGGACACATGAAACATAAAGTGAGAGGGAAAATATGGGACATTGATTTGAAGGAAATGTTAAGTGGACAATTGGGATATTCCATGTATAAAGAAAGGCCATGGATTCATATATCCGGAGATATATGTATACAAAATTTCCCACCATTAATTCATTATAACTGGAATTCTTGCAAAAATTAGGGAAGTGATAGAATCCCCTCAAACATAAATTAGGAATGAAGATCAACAATATGATAAACTATGAATTAAATGCAATAATTTTTAATGATTCTTGATAAAGAGAATCATGGAGTTTTCATAGAGAAAATATTTTTATACTTCAAAGATCAAGGTTGAGATTGCATTCATAAAAATAAAATTTATAATTAGTTTAGTTAGGGAAGTTTCATCATGAATAAAATTAGTCACTTCATAAAGAAATGAATTCAATTCAAACCAATTTTGAAGTCCTTTAACAGACCACAACAATTTTATTTACTTCTCTAAAGAAAACCAATACTTATCTCACTAAAGGTATTTAACATATATCAAACAATATTTTTTGATTGTTTGTTAAATTTTGGAAAGTTTATAACAGAATGTTACAACTTGGGAGCTTGCAAAGTGGAATTTATGGTCATGGAACTCTGTCACATCCTTAAACTCCTTATATTAGGGGATAACACACTTTTAATTCCTCATAAATTACCCTCTTATACCTCAAGAATTATGTTTAAGGATGTCATGTGTTAAGGAATAAAGACCGAGACAATAATCTGCATAAGAATATGTGGTTGTGGAAGTGTCTCTCTTTAAGAATGTTGTCTCTTTATCATCTAATGCCAAAAGTTTTCTTAAAGATGCAAAAGGATATTGACGTGTCCTTGAAACTTGAAAATTTACTCTTAATTTATGGTTCCCCCTTGAGGATCTCCTCACTCATCCCTTCCTAACTCCCTTATACCACTATTTGCCTTAAAAACTTAGGCCTCGCCCATATGAAAATGTCTATGTAAATGTAATATAAACTTGACCCAAAATTTATATTTCCATGATATATGTGATAAAACCCAGCCTACACCCTCTCATGAGTACCCCGAGTGAAGTGGGGTTTCATCCTCCCATGAAGGAGCTTGTCTTCCCCTCTCCCTTTGGAAATCAGATCACACATATAATAGATGATGTAGATGATGGAAGAGGATGTATGATGTCCTACTAAACACCTATATATCCACACTTCTTCCTTCGGCTCATACTTACTCATGACCTAAAGAGTTTGGTATGGTATAGTCCACAATAGTGATGACCGAGTGGCTAAAAATCTAGTTATTGGGTGGTCCAACTGAATAGTGAATTAATCAAAGTTTCCTTTTCCTCTACTAGTGACGATGAGAGTTCTCCCCACGTATTTTCCTTTTGCAACATGCACTCTACCTTCGCACCCAAAGTAATATCTATATAGAGATCACTCACCTTTATGTAGATAGAAAGTTGACTTGATATGGTCACTCATTAGCATGGTACACCATAACATATCACGATGGGAACTATTAATAACCTACCTATTTGATCCTATATAGATTCTATTCAATCCGGGGTTCAAAACACCCCCATCTATATATTGTGGTTGAAATCCTTCATATGGTTAAGAAGATTTACAACTGTTGGTTAGAATATGGATTGAAGAGTTCCAACTCATTGGAAGAGTTAAAAATGCTTGAGCCGAGTACTAACCAATATTCCACTTCCAATAAGTGTTATAAGTTCCAATGATGTATAAACCTTGTGAGTTTAACATAAGAGTCTCAGAATTAAGAAAAGAGTTAAATCTCATATTCAAATGTAAATTAATTCTTGTGATTACTTCATTAATAGCCTTAAGGAAAAAAACCACAAAACACCCATGAGCTCTCAACTCAAGACTTTTACATGAATAGATTCACCGAATAAACAAACAAATCTTGCATGAGTTTAACATAGAATGATTAGACTTACAAAAACTTGACTCTCATGTTCACATGTAAATTAGATCTCTATAAAACAAGTTCAGTTATTTGTGAAACATTAATTTTTATTGAATTAATTTGTTTTATTTCTCTTTACATGAAATTGTTGTAATTCATATATTTCCATTGGTAATTGGCCATTTTAAACTCTTTTTGTTAAATGCATAATTGCTTCAACATCTTTTCTTAAGATGATTTAGATTTAAAAGGGTGAGAGAATTTTTCAACCTAGAATAGAATCACATGCCATATTTCAAGTCAATAGATTGAATGATTACTTTAATAGAAACAAGGAAACTAAATCCAAAAAGCACCCAGAGGTTCTCAACTCAATAATTTTGCATGATTGGATTCATTGAACTAATAGATAAACATTATGAGTTCAACATAATGGGCTCAAACTTAAAATAAAGGAAACTCTCATGTTCACATGAAAACTAGTTCGACATAAAATAAAATTCCCTCATCTTGATAATCCTATCACCAAACCAAAATATTGAACAAAAAAATGTCTTCTTTGTTTTTCTACATGAGTCATTCATATGTTTATTCGACCATCATTTTGATTTTTAAAATCTTGTTTAGATAACTATATAGAAAAAATAAAATATCTTGGCCATTTAGTTGAGTTTGGAGCCATTTGTTTCCTAGATATATGTTTTGAGCCCAACACAATGGTGTATCTAGAATGAGGAAAATCATTTGGAATTTTGTATAGAATATAGTGGAGTTGTTAATAATTACGGTATGGAGAAAAGCCAAGATACACACCTTGAGTATTCAATTATTTTGTTAACTTACTTGAGGTTTATTTTTATTGTGGCGTCACCTTTATTGGTATGATTATCATAATACATTGTGGTGCGAAAGTAAATAAAAATCTTTTAAAAGATTCAACTTTGGATACTTATGTGAGTCATTTGGTGTAAAGCAAAGGCTTTTGATGGTTTAAGTTATAAATATTATATGATAATGAAGATGACCAATTTTTACTATAATGGTTACTTGCAAATCATAATGGAAGCAATTCAATGCATTTAGTTTTTCATTTATTTCCCATTCTTCTATTTTTCATTGTTGTCAATAAGTAGAAGTTTTTAAATTTACAAGTTTATCATTTAAAATTGTGTGTTTTGAGGTTAAGTTTTTAATTATATTTAAAATGATGATTTAAACTCTTTGGATTTGTATATATAGAAATTGAAAAATATATTTGTTTTAAAATATGTATAGATAATTTACTTCTTGTTTTAGATTAGGAAGTTCAAAGTCTAGGAATCTAGTAAATGGATCTATGTTTAAAAATTGCTAATTAAATATTTATAATTTTTAAAATTTTGAATGGATCAAAAAATCTTTAAATGTAGCTAAAATATTAAAATATTCTTGTGAAATAAATATTAGACATTATTTGTTGATGCTATAATGTGTTTGTAACAAGTATTGCAATTTCTAGCTTTATATACTTTATATCACAATATACTTTTAAAAATTAAATAGTCTATATTTATAAGTAAAAAAATTAATTTTAAAGTATATATATTTTATATTTATCCTCTCCAAGTGTTGATATGCCTAAGTAGTATATTTGATCCTCCTCCACCTCCTAGTGATGATATGCCTAATTATGTGACTTTCTAGTTTTGTATTTTCTATATTGCCTTTTGGCATTTTTTTCCTTGCCTTCATGAGATTTTATGGCTTGTGAGTTTTCCAGTCACCCCATTGTTGTAGCACTTTAATCTAAAAGCCTGCTCCAATAGTAAAAAAATAATGTGGAAGTGGAGTGTAATGTAGTGAGTTGTTCACAATATTATTTGACATTAAATTTGTTGTTTATTCGATCTGTCACAAGATAAAATTTTGTTTAAAATTTTTTATATTATATAAAATGTGTACTAATTACATTAACTCTCATTTTTAATATGATAAATACGAATAATTATAAATAATTTTTTAAAGGTTGAAACTAGCTCCCTCGAGTCCTCCTTATCAAATTAAGAATGAAAGTTTCTTAATTTTTAATAGGAAACATTCCTTAAGAACATAGTTTGATCAATGTAAAAATGACAAAACTACTACAATATCATAATGGAAATAAATGCAAGATAAATGCAAATTCTATAAATGATGTCCAAACCTATCAAATATACTTTACCCTTAAAATAAATGGTTTCCCAATTCCATTTGTTGATCCATAGGGATCCAAGAAAAAACCACTCCATCGAGCAACCATAATTAGGAAGAAAAATGAAAAGAAACAAGATAAAATGGTTCGTGTGACGTAACCACCGGTCCGTGTTCACCGGTGATCATGTGACTATATAAAACAAAAAAATACATCCACAAATAGTCATGGATTTGAAGCATTTGGGTTATGTATTGTCCTCAGTATGACTCTTCCCATTCTCCAAAGTGCATAGGATGACTTATGAAGGAAGCTATAAATGCAAGTGGAGAACGTAGAATTGAGCAAGAATTTATGGGATAAGTGAGCAAGAAGACTTTGGTGCTGGAATTTATTTATAGAAACAAGGTGTAAGAGCAGAGAAAACAAGTAGAGAGGGTGGAAGTAACATTGTTGTCTTCCTTCATATTTTTATAAATTTTATTCTTTTAAATTGGCCAATATAATACTAGGAAGAAAGAGAAATCGCCTTTCCGATTGTTTTTCCTCAATTTGGGGTTTTTCAAGATAAAAATATTATGTTGTATGTTTAAATTATTCATGTTATTTGCTACAAGTAGTTCTAAGAACTAAAATTCATCCACTAACTTTCAATAAACTATCATTTTCAAATAAATTGGAAGTAGGAAGAGGAGTGTGTGGTTTTTTAAGTTTCCAAGAGAAGTTTATAGATCATTTTGGTATCAAAGCTGACAATAATATCCAAGGGACTGTGGTATTCATTCTTATGTGATTTGTATGACAATGACAAGGTCTAAAGGTGAAGAAGTAATACCTTGTGATCCAGAGATATCTACAAAAAAGTGGAAACAAAGGATTAGAGATCAAATGGAAGAAGATAACTTGGTTCAAAAAGTTGAGATTCTGGAAAACACTATGGATGTCATGTTTCAACATTGAAGGGAACTCTAATATCAACAAAGGATAGTGATGATTAAGAAAGATTCCATAGAATCAGTGGTTCAAACTTTGGCCGAGAAGTTTGGCATAGGAAAGAGCCATGATGAGGAAGAAGATATGGAAGAGAGTGAAGAGGAGACTCCAGTTGAAAAGGGTAAGGTATAATCTGATCATGCTCCTTTTAAAGTTGAAACTAAAGTTAGGATTAACATATTTGAAGGACAAGTAGACGTGGAATTAATAGATAAATGGTTGAAAAAATTGGAGGTTTTTTTAGTGTGCATAATGTCACTGAGGCAAAAAGGATTACCTTTACATGTCTCAAGATGGAAGGACATGCCCGGTTTGGTGGGAAACAAATCTAACCACTTTTGAAAAGAATAAACATCCTATTATAAGTCCTTGTGAGGGTTTTAAGGAATTTCTAAGGAATTTGTTTATCCCACTAGACATAAGATTGATCGATGATTAAATGGTAGTATTTTAGACAAACCAAAGTGGTCAAAGTGTGCAGGATTACACTACGGAGTTTTAGAGAAAATACATGTTACTCAATATGGACATGGAGGATAAGGACTTTCTTACCAAGTATTTGGGAGGAATTCACGCTCACCTACGAAGAAATGTCATCTCCATGAAACCAAAGGATCTTAATAAAGCACGTGTGCAAGAATAGTACATAGACGATGAGAAAAAGCAAGGAGAAATAGAGTCAAGGAAAAAAATCAACAAATCAGCCAAAGAAATATTGGGAAAACAATTCACAAGGGTAAATGGAAAGGTAGAAAGACTGCTACCACCTTGAATACCTATAAATATCCTAAGAATTTTTGCAAGAATTGTGATCTATCAATGGTCATAATGATGCTATATGTTGGAAGTTGCATTCGAACCGCATCCAAAGAACCAAACCAAGGACTCCAAAAAGTCCATGAAAACTATAAAGACAAATGGGGAGGTAGAGATAGAGTATGATTCTAATGTAGACAAGCAGATGGGATGCACATACACAAATATGGACAACAAGGAACGACATGAAGAAATGAGTGCTATTTCAAATCAAAATCCAAATCAAGATGACTAAGGTCAATGCTTTAGTTGATATTGGTTATCAACCTAATGTGATTTTTGACACAATTTTAAAGAATATTGGTCTTGAAATATATGAGCATCCACATCCTTATCCTTTGGGATGGGTGAAGAAGGGTGTAGAAATTCAGGTAACACAAATATGTAAGTTCAAGTTTGGGATTAATTCTCAATATATTGATGTATTAGAAAGTTTGATGCAATTCCACTTGATGCATTTGATTTTATTTTTTGGAGTCCTTACTTGTATTTCAGGGATGTTATACTCATGATAAGGGATAACTGATATAGATGGGTCAAGAGTGGAGTCAATTACAACATCCAGGTACACCAACATAAGCCAAAAATTGCTATGATAAGTGCTAACCAAGCAAAGAGACTAATTAAGGAAAATCATAAACAATTTTTTTTAACTTTTATTGAAGGATAAACAAGATGGGGTATAAATTTTAGATGTTTCTAAAAAAGGGATGAAGGATTTTGATAACATAATTTAATGTTTTCTGGAAGTGTTCCAAACTCTTAGTAGGCTACCTCCAAAACTAGAAGTAGAGCATGAGATTCATCTATTGCTAGAGTCCCTATACCAAATATTGGGTTGTATCTAGGAAATCCTTGTTGGAGAGTATAGAGGTAAAGAAATAACTCCAAGAGCTATTAGACCAAGGGGTGATACACCTAAGCACCTCACCATGTAGTTTTCCTATTGTGATGGTGCCAAAGAAGGATGGTTCTTGGAGAATGTGCATCGACTAATGTGCTTTTAACAAGATTATCATTAATAATTGATATCCACTCCCATGTATAGATGATATCTTGGACCAAATTTAGCAATAAAATTTCTTCACAAAGTTGGATCTCAAGTCTGGTTATCACCAAGTTAGGATGAAGGAGGAGGATATATGGAAGACTTCCTTCAAAATAAAACAAGGTTTGTATGAGTGGTTAGTACTTCCATTTGGTTTATGTAACACACCCACTACATTTATGAGATTGATGAATGATGTATTGCAAGAATTCATATATTCATGTGTCATTATATATTTGGATGATATTTTGATTTTTAGTGCCACATGGGAGGAACATCTAACACATTTACAATAAGTCTTACAAGTTCTCAAGGAGAAACAATTGTTATGCAACATGAAGAAGTGTGAATTTATCAAACAATCACTTTTCTATCTTGGGAACATGGTTGGAGGAGGAGAGATATGAGTGGATTCGAAGAAGATGAAATCCATCACCAATTAGCCAACACCAATGGGGGCCAATGAGACTAGGAGTTTTGTGGGAGTAATATAATACATGAAGAAGTTCAATCTGGGCTTCTCCACTATTATAACACCTCTACACACGATGACCACAAAGAGTAAGGGATTTGATCGAGGTAAGGAATACGACCATGATTTTGTGTTATTAAAATACAAAAATATTCATGCTCCAGTACTTTATCTTCCTAATTTGTAGCATACCTTTGAAGTAGAGACATATGCCAATGATTACACTATGGGAGTAATGTTGTTACAAAGAGTCTAAATTGCAATAGGCAAGGCACTACAAGTGGATGGGGTTCCTTCAAAAATTCCATTTGGTGATCAAACACAAGAAAGGTAACGCACTATTTTTGGTAGACATGTTTTCTAGGTCACCCACACATAAGAAAATCTAGATTTTGCCACTATCTCTCATGTTGATCCTCTTAGGAATTAGAGAACAAATTTATGGAAAAATTCCTCAAATCACAACAATATGAAAATATTTAGTAGATCCATACTTGCAGAAATATAAAAACATAAATAAACAATGCACAAAAGAAGACATGAAAAGATTTAACGTGGTTCACCCAATGTGGGCTACATCCACCAAGAACTTGCTTAGATTTTATCATAACAAATGCCTCTCGCATACAATTTCATAACAATCACTCATGAACTCATAATAGAATTCCCAAATATGTTAAACAACATCTAAGACTCTTAGATATTTTTGATCACTTTAGATATATTAGGATGCCCCTAATACCTCTATTTATAAGATTATAATCCTTCTAGGAAGTTGTATAACCGACCCTAGAAAAAATCATTTGAAAAATTTGTGACCTTTCAACTTCTCACGAACGAAAAATATGTCATTGGACAACAATGATTAACCACTAATTAACAAAAATATGCAACACGAAAAACATCGTAAAACTGTACAATGCTCCTAAAGTCTAAAAAATTAACTGTTCAAACTTCAACACTTCAATGTTGATTCCGGAAGAACAAAAAAGGCTCCACACCCCAACAATCTCCCACTGGAGATCTGCTTTCCACTTGAGAAAATTTCTCAACCCTTCATTATCATGCATGAAGGTAAACCAAAGTTGAAGACAACTTCAAATTATCCTTTGTGACCATCTTAGTCATCATATCCACATGATTTTGAATTGTATGAATCTTTTCCAACTTCAACTTATCTTCTTCCAAAGCTACCATGATGAAATGATATCTCATTGAATGTGCTTCATCCTAGAGTGAAAATGGAGTTCTTCACCAAATGAATAGTTCTCTGACTATCACTGTGTAGTCTCCCAAATTCTTGCTTATGCCCCAATTCATCAATAAACTGTTGTAGCCAAATCATCTCCTTTCTTGCCTCTATGGCATCAACATACTCAACCTTCATGGTTTACAAAGACATAACTCAGAATCGTGAAATCTAGCTCACCGTTGTATCACCAACCGTAAATACGTAACATGTCTTGCTCCTCATACTATCAAAATCCCCTCGCCATGTATGAATCTACATATCAACACAATGTACTTGTCCGATCCAATAAAATATAATGTTACTTCCATGGTCCCTTTCAAATATTAAAGGATCCACTTTACGCCTTAGTCCTCTACACTGGATCACTCAAAACCTACTCACTCCTCCCATTACATGGAAAATATCAGCTACCGCATACCATAGCATACATCAATATTCCAACCATTGATGAGTATGGTACCCTAGACATCTAGATTCTATCCTCCTTAGTTTTAGGACTCTACTCCTTTGATGATTTAAAGTGGCCTCGCCAAGGAGTGCCAATGGTTTAACATCCTACATACTAAATCTATCAAAGACCTTATTTGTATAATCTTCTTTAAATAATACCAACTTCCTCTCCTTCATGTTCTAAGTTATTCTCATACCAAGGATTTATTTTTATTCCCCCAAATCCTTCATAGTAAAGGAGTCACCTAGCTTCTTCTTGAGTACCTTTATTTCATGCATGATCTTCCCTACAACAAGCATATCATCTACATACATGCACAAAATAATATGACTACCTTCAAGAAACTTATTGATGTACACGTAATGGTCCGAGTGATACCGGAGTAACCCTTATCTTGCATAAAACTATACAACTTCTTGTACCACTGCCATGGATCTTGTTTCAGGCCATACACGCTCTTGTTCAATTTGCACACTAATCTCTCCTTCCCTTTGACCTCATAACCATGTAGTTACTGCACATATAATTCCTCCTCCAACTCACCATGAATGAATGTAGTTTTACATCCAATTTCTCTAAGTGAAAGTATTCTACTGCTACTAAACCAAGAACAATCTTAATATAAGTCATTTTAACAATAAGAGAAAAAAATTCCATCAAAGTCTATACCTTTCTTCTATGCAAATCCCTTAACCACCAAACTGGGCCTTGTACCTTTTCCGCCTCCATCTTCCTTTTTTATTTTTACACCCACTTGCTCTACAATTCTCTCTTGTTGTTGGGTAGCTCCACCAGATCCTAGTTCGATTCTCCATAAGAGATATATTCTCTTCATCCATGGCCTACTCCCACTTCTTTCTCGGCATTCACCTACACCGCTCGTCAAAGCACTCGGATCTCCACTATCGGTGAGCAATAAGTAATTCAAAGACAGAGTAAAATGTTTAGGTTCCTTTCTTACCCTAGAAGACCTTCTCACCTTAGGATTTTGGGCTTCTTGATGAGTAGGTTCATGAACTGAATGTGTCAGAACATTCTACACCTAAACCGGCCCCTTGGCCACCTTATCATCTACAATGTCCTCTAACACTGTGTATTATTTCTTTGATTCCTCTTTTTGTTCCTGCAACTAATCTTTATACATGAATTTTGCATTAAAGATAATATCTCTAGACCGAAATATTTTCTTATCCTTAAGACTCCAAACACGTAAATCGAAGTCATCCTCACCATATCAAACAAAGGTGCATTTCTTAGACTTAGCCTCTAGCTTAGTACTATCATAGTTATCAATGTGAACAAATACCTCACATCTAAATACTCTAAGAAATGAGTAATCAATTTTCATACCAGACCAAGCCTCCTCAAGTATACCTCTATCCAAGGCCAAAGAGTGTCCTCTCGTTAATCGATAAACAATTATGCTCACTACTTCCACCCAAAACATGAGAGGCAACCCCACATTTTACCTCATACACCTATCATGCTCCTTGATTATCCCTGTTCATTCTCTCTCGACACTCCATTTTCTCGTGGAGTCTTCGGAACTATCCATTGCCTCGAGGATCCCATTTACCAAAAATAATCAAGAAATTCACTACTGCAATACTCCCCTCCATTATTTGACTTGAGACATTTCAGCTTGATACCTGCGTTTCATTCTCAACGAAGGATTTCCATATTTTGAAAGTTTCAAACACATAATATTTCTTTCTAATTCCATATAACCAAAATTTTCTAGTTGCATCATTAATGAAAGTGACATAATAACATGAACCACAAATAGAGTTTACCTTAGCTAGCCCCCATACATTTGTATGCACCAACTCCAACTTATCCTCCTTCCCGTAAAGTCCAACCTTGAGGAATATCATCACCGCTTTTGTTTCCCATAAACATAGTCCTCATAGAAGTCCAAGTCTAACTCCTTTAATATGGGAAACCTATCCTTTAGAATCTGCATACCATTTTGACTCATATGGTCGAGTCTCGGTGCCATAAAGTTATATCTCCATCTATAACAAATAAATTACAATAATCAGCACCACCGGTTAAATAAAAAGTACCAATTTTATTACCTCTTTCAACCACAAAAGCTCCCTTGATAACCTTACAAGAATCCACTATGAAACTAATCTACAACCATCACTACCGCATGCCGACATGCGATATCAAGTTCCACCTCAACTTAGGCACATTCTTGACATCTTTAAGTAGCAATGTGTTCCCATTATACATTTTCACCCGAACATGACCTTTCCCTACTATGTTGCATGGTTCATCATCACCAAGATATACGTGTCCAAAATCACCTTGAACAAAATCAATAAAGTAAAGCCTATGAGGGGTGGCATGGAAAGAAGCCCCTAAATATACCACCCAAGACTCAACAATATTATCTAAATAAATAATTAAGGCATCCTAAAAATATCACCTCTTATCACATTTATCTCCTTAGTTTCCTACTTGTTCTTCTTATCCTAAAGATCCCAACAATCTTTCTTAGCATGACCAACCTTCCCATAGTGCCAACATTCCAAATTATTCTTTAAATTTGACCTTCCACGATCATTCGATTTCCCCACGATTACCTTTCCTCTCTGTCCTTTTTCTCCCTCTACTCTCCACCATAAAAGTGTTTCTAGAAGTAGAAGAATCCCCATAGCTCTTCCTTTGCATTTCCTATCTCAGGATCAAACCTATCACATCTTAGAAATTCAAATTTGAATTATTAAAACTGAATTACTTACAACCATAAGTAAGTTTTCCCAACTATCGCAAGGAGCAAAAAAATCAACAAAGCCCCGACCTCATCATCAAAGTCAATTTTCACCGAGTTAAATATACTCACAACCATATTAAATTCATTCAAATGATCAAAAACAAAACCATTCTCATAAATATTCATATTAAATAAAATTTTCATAATTTTTTTTTTTTTATTAAAGGTAGAGGGGTTTTCATATAACTTCCCCAATGCATTCATGAAACCTTCCTTCGTCTTCTCCTATGATATGTTCAAAGCAACCAAAAATTAAAGACATAACCAGATTGCTCCAAGTGAATTTATATCAAGAAAATCCCAATCCTCATCCGACATGGCTATATATTTCTTTGATTTTCCACCAAAGGAACATGGAGATCCTTCGATATAAGTAATCCTCCATATGCATCTTCCACAAACCAAATTTCTACCCATTGAACTTTTCAACCCTCAATATGCCCTCATCTACCATAGCTCCCACTCAAGCTAAAATTTCCATGTGATTTATAACTTCAGTAAAAACCCACCAAAGCTCTGATACTAGTTGTTAGGAATTAGAGAACAAATATGCGGAAACAATTCCTCAAATCACAACAGTAGGAAACTATTTAGCAGATTTGTACTTGCATAAATATAACAACATAAATAAATAATGCACAAAAGAAGACAAAACAAGATTTAATGTGGTTCACCCAATGTGGGATACGTCCACAAATAACTTGCTTAGATTTTATTATGACATTCTTCTCTCAGTTACAATTGCACAACAATCACTCATGAACTCACAACATAATTCCCAAAGATGTTAAACCACATCTAAGAATCCTAGATATTTTTGATCACTCAAGATACATTAGGATGCCCCTAATACCTCTATTTATAAGATTACAATACTTCTAGGAAGTTCTATAACTGACCCTAGAAAAATTCATTTGAAAAATTCATGACCTTTCAACTTCTCATGGATGAAAATCCTCACCATGACAATAGCCGATTAACAACCAGATTAACAAAAATTTCACAAACATGAAAACACCAAACAACCAAAAATGCTCTTGAAGTCTCCAAACTTAACCATTTGAACTCCAACACTTCAATGTTGATTCTAGAAGATCAAAAAATAGGCTCCACACCCCAATAGAGCCCTTCACAAAGGAAGCTTATGGAGAGGAATATGCTCAAGAAAAATATTTTTGGGTAATGTATCGTAGTTGTAATAAAAGGGGATGAAAAGATAAGTATTGATGATTGTTAGCTAAATGATGGGATGCTCTATTGATGGGGAAATCTTTTTGTGCCAAAAGAAGAAAGGATTATATTGATGAGGGAAGCACATACCTCGAAAGAAGCAGGACATTTTGGTGTTTTCAAGACCATGCATCACTTGCAAAGGTATGTATATTGGCCTAATATATAAGAATAAGTATCTAAATTCATACATGAGTATGTAAATTTTTTTATACAAGCAAGCCTAAAATCAAGAAGGAAGGTTTATATATTCCTTTACTAGTCCCTACTTGACCTTGGGAGGATATATCTATGGATTTTGTAGGAGGAATACCTATGTATAAACATGGCAATGATTATATATATGTTATTTTTATAGACTTAGAAAAATGTGTGTTCTTATGCCATGTAAAAAGAAAATGAAAGGACATGATGTATTGAGAACGTTTTTTTGCTAATGTATAAGTAAATTTTAGTTTGCTAAAGTCTATTGTTTTTGAAAGAGATTCTAGGTTCTTGGGAAGGTTTTGGAATACTTTTTGGGACTAGATAGACACCAAGTTATAGAGAAGCACAACCTTCCATCCCCAAACATATGGGAAAATAGAGGTGGTGACCAAGAATTTGGTATAGCTAATTATAGGATATAATAGAAAATAACCACGGAATTGAGATGAGTCCTTAGCCTATATTCATAATTCCTACAATAGGGGAGAACACACATCCACTATGTAGTCAAATTTTGAAGCATGCTTGGGGTATCGCCTACCAATTCACTAGCCATTACAGTTGGAAAATAGGAATAAGGAGAGATACATGATTACGAAGTGAGTAGAGAAGCGAAGTTCATTGAGAGGATCCAAAAAATATATCTCAAGGTGAAAGAACAATTGGATAATTCTCAAGACAAGTATAAGGCTAGACACGATCAAAATCATAGAGAGCAAAAGATTCATGTTGGAAATAATATTTTGTTGTCATTGAGAAAGGAAAAACTATAAGGTCAAGCAAGGAAAATCAAGCCACCATGGTTCATGTTTGAGAAAATGATTTCAGACTTGATTTTCCACACTTCATGTGGATGAAATCAATAGTAAATTGTGAAAATTTTTACCTATATGAGCCATCTATGCTTGAAGAGGAAGAAGAATGTCATTTTCTACCTTCCATAGAATATTGCATCTTGGATTCACAAGGTGAGTTGGAGGAGGATGTAATGTTGTAAAAGAAGGTTAGGGAAATAAGGATAGGTCAAAAGGAGTATTGGGAGGTTGAATTCAATGAAAAGAAACCAAGATAGGCCTATTGTTACTTGAAGGAGAAAGTGAGGAAATTTTTTACCCATCCACTCCACCATTAAAATTTTGTGGAACCAAAAGCCTCCTAAGCAAGGGAGGTGTGATTCACAGGATCAAGAAAACAACACATCCTTAGAGAAACTAGAATCAAGAAGAAAATGTTAAACAATGTTTCAAAAAATCCAGTTATGTCAAGTGTATATTGATGTCAAAGTGTCCCCAAGAAGTCTCAGTGTTAAATCATGATGTTATGGTATGCAAGCATGATCTAGGTGCATGGTCAAATAAATGAATTGTGGAAATGTGTTCCTCTAAGGATGTATAAAGGTTACATAAGGTCAAACATGGTAAATGATACATGTGTGAGGTGCTAATGTGTCTGTAATAGGTCAACATGGTCAAATTCATGAAGAGTCAGGTGGTTCTAGGATTAATCCTAATCCTAATCAAGCAGGTTCTAGGATTCGGGAAAATCATGGTTGAAGTAGTATGAGCTTGAATATAATAAAGAGAATAAGTCTTAAGTCAAGAATTAGGGTTATAAGGCATGAATATGGGAATTCGGAGATTTTTAGGTAAGAGAGGCCTAATAGGCAAGTGAGGGTGATGACCCAAGACATTATGATGCAAACTAAGCATGGAATGGGCATAATATAATGATATATGAGGTGTAAAGATATTCAAAAGTTCCTAAAGAGGTGAGTTTGAGCAATCATATATGTTGATATGGAATTATTTCTCGGGACTAGAGAACTAATGTTGAAAAAGATTTTGGAGAAAAACATGATAAAGTGGTAATTGGAATTATGGAGGATTGAGTTATGAAGGTGTGGTCAAAATAAGGTGGTGTGAAGGCCTAGTTGTGATTTCTATTCAATTGTCCTGGAGGTCTAGTAAAGTGGATTGAAATTATGAGTTGATTCTTGTGTTTTTCTCTTTACAAACTATGCATTCATGGTGGTGAAAGTGGTACAAAGATCCATCTTTAAGTGTATCTTCTATGGTTGATTATGAGAGTGGAGATAGGTCAAGATGAAGACTAAAAAATAAGACTACTTATTGGTACCTTGTGAGATAGTGCACACATTCCTAAAGACACTAAAACTTCATGATCAAGTTCTTGGTATTCATGAATGAAATTGGTATGGTAGGTTAGCCAAGATAATGAGAACCTCAGAAAATTAGTTTTCAAGATTTGGATAGAAGGTTAAATTTGTAGCTTATCTCATTTTGAAAAATGTATCTAGCCTCCTATGATAGTAAAAAGGATTGTATTATTGGATTTAAACTATGATGTTTTTCCATTATAAAATGCAAAAGAAGGCTCGAGGTTGTTGAAGAAACATTTGTAGGAGCTATTATTCATGTGCATTGGTGCAAAGATGATGTTTAAGTGCTTGCATTACTAATAGAGATGACTAGGTTATTGAGACTTCAAAATATCATTGTGGATAGTTTTGGGAAATTAAGCCTATTTGGTCTTGTTGGGATGAGATCACATAAAGCATTGGACTTGAGATCATAATAGAATGTTCAATTAAAAATTAGTGTTATCATGTATTTGAATAATCCCTCAATCATAGGGCATCAAGTTTCATTTAAAAATTATACTATAGTGTATGATAGTCATCTAAAGCTTAGAGAAAGGGTCATGAGCCATGTACAGGTCATGTGGTCTGAGTAAGAGTATTTGAATGTTGTCTCAAGAAAAATCATTGAATGCACTCTGAGTATAAGGTTTGTGTTGATAAAGGCTTGTAAAAAAAGTTAAGAAGACTCCAAAAGGTGTAAGAGGTGGAATTTTTTTTGAGTTCAAGTCTTCAAAACTTAGTGATCAGTAATAAACATCTCTCTAAGGAAGCCAGGGTGATCCTCAAGTCATCATAGTCTTCCTTGGTTGAAGAAGAAGAGAGTTATAGAGAAATTAATGAATAATTGAAGGATATTCATCATTTTATGCAATGGGAAAAGAGACATGTGTATCTTAAACCATCAAGATGAAATTCTAACTAGGGACAAGTGTGAATTAAGATTCTCAAGTGTATAGGTAAGGTGTTAAGAGTATTGAAATAAGACAAAACAATATTGATGAAGAAATTAAAAACTGATACATAGACAAAATCCTCATTCTATAGGTAAAAGAAATACATTTGTGGGATATTTCTGAGAGCATGGAGTCATCTTGACTAATTGGTAAGGTATTCATCAACGGAAGGTCATGATAGTCCTCATGAACATTTTTTAGAGCTTGAAGTGAATTCTTCTTCAATTTAAGGTGATTTGTCTTCTCTCGAGCTTACTCAAAACCCTCTTAGGGTTTGAATTTTGAAGGATCAAATGATGGAACTAGGTGATGAAAATTTGAGAAAATAATCTTAGGTTTACCTCCTCAAATAATTTAGTGGTTTCAAGCCCCAAAATTCTCCCACATGTGAGAAGTTCTTGAAGGTCCTCATGAAGTCAAGTAGTTAAGATTTGATGACCTAATTTGGAACCTTGAACTAAATATTTGAAGCATGTTTGACAAAGGAAGTTGTGATGAAAATATGCACATAGAAGGAAATCCCAAATGGATATTCAAATTAGCTATCATTTTGAAATTTCAAGCCTTGTCTCAGAAGTTGCACTTGGTTTTGTCTCAGGAAAGGGCTATAAGGAAATATGACGAGTAAGGAAGGAAAAACAAGATATGAGGAACAACTTGAGAGGTTCAACTCAAGATATTTTATATGCACATTGAGTATCCTAAAGTGAATCTATGGATGGTCTCAATTGACCTAGGTTATGAACACCATACTTCCAACATGAATCATGGGTTAATGTGTGGTTAAGAATACCTATAAGACACACTAAAGAAGGAATAACAAAAGGTGAACATGGTTTGGAAAATGAAAAGCAATTAATATGCATCATATAGATGTGTGGTTGATAGGTGATGTGATTCTCAAGTTGGCATGAATTGAGGTGTTGACTAAATTATTGACCAGTGAAGAAAAAAGGAGAATGAAATGTGCTCTCTATTTCTGTATAGTACAGTCATAAATGCAATGCTACTGTGATACATGTATGATTCCTACTAATGATAAATGAGGATATATAAGTTAGAAGAACCCTTGGATGGTGATGAAGTTGATAAAATAAGGTATATATAATGTCTAAAGTGTTAAGAGTATGTATTTACCTTAGCTCATTTTCAACTAGGTACTTTATTTACCTTAGCTCATTTTCACTTAGGTACTTTATTTACCTTTATTGTATTTATCCTCACCCACTTATGTGTGTGATATTTATTTTTATTTATTTAGATATTAGGGTGATATTATCTAGTTGTTAGGTATAGTTCTTTCCTTGATCCATGGTATTGAGTAGATCCTTAATGTCTAGTTCTTTCCTAAATCTATGGTCTTGGCTAGTTTTTTCCTTGATTTATGGCTTGATCTATGACCTTGATAGTTATTAGATTTTTATTCCTTTCCTATATAAGCAAGGCCCATTCTTATTGTATTTAATTGAGTTCCATAATAATATATGATATTGCCGCTCATTTCTTTGCAAAGGTTTTGGTAAAGTTATTCTAGAAAATTGCTTTCATCTTATTAATCGTGGTGTTTGATTAGCATTTGTGTTCTTGGCTTGGTACGATTTGGTTATCATTCCTTTTATGGTATCAAAGAAGGAGATTGTTATTGACATTTGTCTGTAAATTTCGTTTTGTAAATATTTTTGTATATTCATATATTTGGGATTTTTCCATATTTTGTTGTTGCGTGCATTTTTATGCAAAAAAAGGTTTCCATTAGATGCGGAAGATGGTAAAACTCGACCATTTTTAGAGGAATTCATTTTTTTTTTTTTTGTTGTTGTTGTTGTAGAGAAACATAATGGGCTACCTTGGGATTTATGTCAGATAGGAAAGAAACCTAGGGAATCAATTTCTGGGTTTTTTGGGTTTTTTGAGATCAAGCACAGGTATATTTATTCTATGTCGAAGTATTTTCAGGAGGTGTGTCACAAAATTTTTCCAAGAAGATGTTTCTTTTATTTTTGGTAGGGGTCCGAGGGCTACCGTGCATGATTTGTTATTTCAAGAAAATACATAGAATGCTATTTTGGGTGGTGAAGGTCATTTTTGATGCCATCTAGAAATAACAGGTTTTACTAGAAGAAACAATTGGATGTGACTTTCTCGAAAACAAGTGGCACACCCCATAATAGTAAGTTTCTCACACCCATTGAAATCCTTAGCCCTGGTCATATGGTATAGTCATATAAGGGCTTAAAGATTTTGATTCCTACTAGTAGGTGCTTAACTCCACCCCCTTTCATTTTATTTGTGTGGTGAAGGAAAGAGCATTTTATTCTATTTTAGTGGCAACTAAAATAAATAGTAGAACATAATATTGAAAAGCTTGTAACTTTTGATCAATAACTCAGTTTTGAGTGCCATTTTTTGTAAAAGTTCTTTTTTTCATGATCTTTCCATTGGAAATATTTATTTTGAGAATTGCACTATAATTATAAAGTGTCATATTGTACCCCACACTCATTATAAAGTGCCAAAATTTGGGGCGGGGCTCTTGTTGCATTCTTGGAGGTCTTGTTGCATTACTTGGTTCTTGCATTTATTTTAGTGATTTTTGAGGATGACATCGTTATCTACTTCTACATTAGATCATGTTGAGCTATTAACAACACATAATTACCACACATGGAAACCAAGAATGGAAAAAGTAATTAAGTGGGAAATATTATTGCCTTTAACTTCTTGTAACAACCAAAGTGTTCACTAAAGAATATGAGAAATTTCAATACTAGTGCAAATTTGATGAGTGTATGGGTTTGATAGGAACTCATGTAAGTGACATTAATTTGTTTCATTTGGAAAATGTGACTCTCCTTTAAAAATATGAGAGAAATTTGAGGATTTATTTAGTAAGGTGGATCATATGAGAGCCACGACTTGAAATTGAGATCACCTCTCTTAATCCTAAAGATTTTCTAATAATTATAGACTATCTTACTAAGTTCAAGTATTTTTGACACAATTGAAGGGGAGTGGAAAAACTAATAAGGATGAAGAGTGTGTTTACTTGATTCTATCCAAGTTGAGAGGACCATTCCAAATTTTTTATTCTACCTTTTTCTCTAGCATGGATGCCTTAGGTGACACATTCAAAATGCCTAACTTAGAAATATTTTGTGAAAGACTTACTAGGGAAGAATCCAAATTGTTTAACCTTGAGTCTTACACATCTAAAAAGGCATTAGTTACATATAATCATAAGGACAAGGAAAAAAAAAGTAAAACCAAATCCACCCCTTCTCCATCTCAAAATGCTCCTAAACCCAAAGAAAACAACTCTAAACCAAAGGAGTCTTCTAAATCCAAGAATAAGTCTAGCCTTTCATGCTCTTTTTGTGGGGTAGTGGTCATGAAGAACATAGGTGTTATAAGCAAATGCAATCCTTAGAGGATGTAGTCAAGAAAAAAAAATTATATCTCCACTCCACCTCCTTCTAATTAGCATGGAAAATCACTTAATGTTGTTGGGAGATCTCAGTCACCACTTGTAGACAGTTGGGTTATAGATTTTGGTGCTTCTCATCATATGACTTCTTCCAAGGAGTCTTTTATTTCTCTAGGTTTGAGTTCTACTTCCAAAATTGAGGTTGGAGATTATTCCTTTCTTTCTAGTAAAGGAAAAGGTGATATACAACTTGATGGTGGAAATATCCAAGATGCACTATATGTTAGGAACACATGGGGCAGAAGTACAAAATTTGTTGGAGCCTCATTCACTTGTTGCTCAAGGTATTGTTGATCATAATTCTAGACTATATCACTTTGAGGGTTTTGATGACACTTCCTCTATAGGGATAGAATTGGTTTCTCATGCAAATTCAGAGAGTAATCTTTGGCATGAAATATTTGGACATCTCAATTACATATTTTTGAAGGAGTTGAACACTCATGGTATGGTAGATGGTCTTCCTATAGTTTCTTGTTTTGAAGGAGTTTTCTCTGGCTATGCATTAGGGATACAACACCAAGATATATTTCCGATAATTTGTCCAAGAGAGTTTCTTCACCACTTGAGCTTATGCATAGTGACTTGATGGTTTTTCCTACCCCCTCTTTCAATGGAGCTAAGTATGCACTTACCTTTATTGATAATTTCTCAAGGCGTACTTGGGTTTATTTTCTCAAGTAAAAAAGTGATATTTTTCACACTTCAAAGTCTTCAAGGCTTTGGTCAAGAAACAATCTTCTAGTTGCATAAAGAACCTTCACATTGATAATGGGGGGGGTACTTCAAAAATGAGTTTTATGATTTTTTGGCAACTCAAGGCATTATTCACTAGTATTTTTTCCCTCATACTCCAGAACATAATGGCTTAGTATAATGGAAGAATATAACTTTGAAGGAAATGGCTAACTATATGATGCATTCTAGATATTTACCTCCTATCTACTGGGAAAAAGTAGTTAATTATGCTAACTACATTTAGAATCGCACACCACACAAAGCACTTGAGCATTTGACTCCAGAGGAAGCTTGGTTCAACACTAAGCTCGATGTCTCATTTTTTTGAGTCTTTGGGAGTCATGCTTGGGCCTTTGTGCTAAAGAAGAAAATGAAAGATTTGGATAAGAAGAGCAAACCCTTGATCTTTGTAGGGTATTGTGAGGACATGAGAGCTTATTGACTTCTAGATTCTGATACTCATGACATTATTTTTTAAACACATGTTTATTTTGATGAGCACTTAACTTATCATGATTCTTCATATTCTTCCATTCCTCCTCCTTCTTCATCTCATCTTGAGGATCCTTTCATTTAGGAGGTTGATGAGGAGGTTATAGATGCCATTGATGATCCTATTCCCAATGATGTTGTCACTATGCCTCGGTGGGATCATACTACTGATTTTGAGGCATCACCTTTCATACATGATCTTTCACCCACTAGGCATCATTACACACATTCCATAGGATCTAGAATTTTGTGTCAAATAGTTTCTAAGGACCCACAATATTTTTCAAAGGCTCATGGGATCTAGGAGTGGGATGATGTAATGATAGATGAGTATTCTTCTTTGATAAGGAATCATACTTGGGATTTGGTATCTCTTCCTAAAGAAAAAAATATGGTTACGTGTAAGTGGGTATACTAAACCAAATATATAGCTAATAAGTCTATTGACAAGTATAAGGATCGTCTTGTTACAAAGGGTTTTTCAAAATTTGAAGGTATTGATTACTTGAGACTTTTGCATCCGTTTCCAAGATGGATTCTATACACCTTTTAGTTCTTATTGCCGCATCATAGGGGTGGCCCATATACTAGATGGACGTGAAGAGTACCTTCTTACATGGTTATTTACAAGAAGAAATATACATGGAGCAACTGTTGGATTTGTTCAGATTCTTATCTTATTTTTAGGCTTTGAAGGTCTCTCTCTGATGCGAAACAAGACCCTCGGACTTGGTATGAGAAGATGGATTCCTTTCTTTTATCTAATAGTTTTGTTCATTTCCACTCTAATCATACAAAGTATATCTCTAACATGTTGGTGAGGATATTATGATACTTGTCTTGTATGTTAATGATATGTTACTTATTGGTAGCTATTCTTTCCATATTTGGACTATTCAGAGGGCTCTTTCTATATAGTTGACATGATAGATCTTGGGTTATTGAATTATTTAATTGGTTTGTAGATTTCTCGAGATAGATTTAGGGATTAATTTGAGTAAAAAAGTATGCCCATGATCTTCTTAGCGCTTTGATATGGCTGATTGCAAGCCAAGTTCATCTCCTTTTAAGTTCGGGGTTACTCTTATTTCCACATGTACCACTCCAGTTTTGATCCTACTTTGTATAGGTAGTTGGTTTAAAGTCTCATGTACTTGACCCATACTCGCCCTAATATTTCATTCGCAGAGGGTTTGTATCTCGGTTTGCACATTCTCCTCATAGTAGTCACCGACAAACCGCTAAAAGGATTTTGCACTATTTGTACAACACTTCCCATTTTGGCCTACACTACAAAGTATGGGTTCTACTCGGTTGGTTGGATATACAAATTCATATTAGGAAAGTTCTATTGATGACAGTGTTCCACTCGGCTATATATTTTTCTTGGTTCTTATCCATTTTCTTGGGAATGTAAAAAGTAACAGGCTATTACACTTTCATCTTCAAAGTCATAGTACATGGAAACAATTACGGTGAGTCAACAAATTCTTTAGCTTTGTGATTATTGATAGAGTTTAGAGTCCCATAGGATTCACTAAGCTGTACTTTGGTGTGACAACCAAAGTGAAATTCACATTTATCACAACCCATTGAGCACCAGTGGACCAAGCATATTGAGAAACACATCCAATTCATTCTTGAGTACATTCGGGATGGATTTCTTTTCTTGGAGTACATTCGACTCAACAATGAATGCGAGACATCCTTGCGAATCCTTTTGCATCACCTCACTAACCTGATTTTTGTGGCATGCTTGGGGTTTCATAAGCTGTTCATGGGGGGGTGTTTGTGAGAACATCTTCCTTCTTCTTCTTCTTCTTCTTGTTTCTCTTTCCTTCTAGCAGGATTCTTTCCTTCTTATGGTTCAATATTTCTTCATGGATATATTATATATGAGTACCTCATCAGGCCTAGTTTCTAGGACATACTATGGACATGCCACTTCTATTATTGCCCCTAGGTTCACTTGAGGGGGTTTTTAGAGTAGGTATTTACCTTAGCTCATGTTCACATAGGTACTTTATTTACCTTTATTGTATTTATCCTCACCCACTTATGTGTGTGGATATTTCTTTTTATTTATTTAGATATTAGGGGGATATTATCTAGTTATTAGGTATAGTTCTTTCCTTGATCTATGGTATTGACTAGATCCTTGATGTCTAATTCTTTCCTAGATATATGGTCTTGACTAGTTATTTGATGACTAGTTCTTTCCTTGATTTATGGCTTGATCTATGACCTTGACTAGTTCTTAGATTGTTATTCCTTGTTTATATAAGCAAGTCCCATTCTCATTGTATTTCATTGAGATCCATAATAATATATGATATTGATGCTCATTTGTTTGCAAAGGTTTTGGTAAAGTTATTCTAGTGATTTAATTTCATCTTATTGATTGTGGTGTTTGATTAGCATCTGTGTTCTTGGATTCATATGATTTGGTTATCATTCCTTTTATAAAGTGTCAAAGTTGAGAAAAAAATAGTGACATCCTCCTTACGGATCTCGTAGATGCACAAATGGCTTAGTCTCATATTTTTGATGATGTATTCCTAATCTCTCAATAATGAAGATGAATGGGATGTCCATATAATTATGATTATTTCAAAACTATAATATGTCAAGAGGGGAATTTGGTGTAGAGGCATGATTGGTGAAGGTTGTTTCAACAACTTATAATTATTGTGAAATATTATGAAGAACATTGCAAGAAAAGTTTAGGACCTTGGTAAAAATTGTGACCATTATTTGGGTATGGTAACCATGTTTAAAACCTCAATTTTTGTGCTCTCAAATAGGAAAGGGTGGTCCAAATCCCGGAAATCCATGGAAGAATGTTTCATAAGGTGGTGAGGTCTCAAGAGGCTATCAAATTTCAGTTAAGAAGTGTTGAAGCTGAGTTTCAGGGATCCATGTATCAAGTAGAAGCCAAGGTGAATAATATGAGAAGCTAAGGATTTTTGCAAGATAAGCTAGTCAATCATACTAATTATCATCAAAGGAGGTTTTCCAAGTCCAGGGGGAGCTTTCTTTAGTCAAGATGAGAGTATATCAAGGAAAGTACAAGTGAAATATAATGAGTAAACAAGGATTGAAGGAAAAATATGCTAGTTTGGCAACGCGTTATTAAAAGGACAAGGCTAAAAGGTAATGTAGATCCAAGTTTAATCTAAGGTATAGAGATAAGATGGTGTAAGAGGAGTACACTCTTAGGGGGAGCTATTTGAATGAACAAGATAGGCCCATGAATATAATTTTTTGCTGGATGGAGTCAAGAAGATAGAACATAGTCCTAGGGGAGCCTGTGACCAAGTAAGTCTTTTCTATGCATTATTGTTCTTGGTTGTCATTGTGTTCATGTCAAGTGGTCAAGTTGCATTTGTCATAGATGTCAAAGGGGGAGAGTGAACCAAGAAACATGAGAAAAAAGGTCTTGTAGGTGTTTGTCTTGTTTGGTTTCCATCAATGTTTCTAGGTGGTTTTCATCAATGAAAAAGGGGAGATTATTGGGAAATGTGTCAAAATTTTGTCATTGATGTCAAGTGTCCATTGATGTCAAAGTGTCCCCAAGTAGTCTCAAGTGTCAAATCATGATGTCATGGTATGCAAGCATGATCTAGGTGCATGGTCAAACAAGTGAATTGTGGAAATGTGTTCTTTAAAGGCTATATGAAGGTTCCATAAGGTCAAACATGGTCAATGAGATATGTGTGAGGTGCTAATGTGTCTGTAACATGTCAACATGGTCAAATTCATGAAGATTTAGGTGGTTCTAGGCTTAATCCTGGTCCTAATCAAGTAGGTTGGCATGGAAACATGAGAAATGGATTGAGACAAAACATGAAAATCATGGTTGAAGTAGTATGAGATTGAATATCATGAAAAGAATTACGAGGTCAAGAATTAGGGTTATAGACATGAAGATGGGCATTCTGGAGTTTTTTAGGTAAGATAGGCCTAGTAGGCAAGTGAGGGTGATGACCCAAGGCATGATGATGCAAAATAAGCATGGAATGAGCATAATATGATGATATATGAGGTGTAAAGAGATTCACAAGTGCCTAAGGAGGTGAGTTGAGAAATCATATAGGTTGATATGACATTCTTTCTCAGGACTAGAGAACTAATGCTATACAAATGAGATGGGAAAGAGATTTTTGGAGAAAAATATGAAAAATTGGTCATTGGAATTCATGGAGGAGTGAGTTGTGAAGGTGTGGTCAAAATTTTAGGACCTAAGGAGGTGTTTTGTGCAAGTTATGAAAGTTTTACCAAAACCAAGTTTTAAAAAATACAAACTGGTCACCGTAACTTCTTATCACTCAAGAAAAATTATAAATCATCCTTCATATAAATCATAGAAGAAATTTGTGAAGAAAACTCATATAAAAAAATTTTACAAAAATTTTGAGGTCAAAAGGAGCAAAAAAAAGTTCTAATCAATTTACTAACAAGGTTCTTATCTCCAGGGTTCATTTTAAGACCCCCCCCCAAAAAAAATTAGTTTAGAATGGGTGTTGAATCTCTAAAATTGACTTTTGGATCAATGGTGAATTTTTGAAAAAAATTTCATGGTAAAGGTGATTTGGCAAGGCACAATTTTCTTGGACTTCACATAGTTGGAGGGGTGTTAGAAGGTCTTCCAACCTAATTTGGAAGGACAACTGCTCTTTATTGGATGTATGTATTAAATCCCCCCTTGTAACCCCACAGACTATGTATTATACCTCGACAAATATTTGCACATTTTGATTAGAAACGTTGGCAAAATACATGCATAAGTTAATTTTTACATATAAATAGTAGGCGAACTCACCCATACAAATGACTTGGTGGAAATTTTAGGAAAACTAAGAGGCAACCGACTACTGAAAATTTTCCATTTCCAATTTCCAAAATTCTTAATATTCGTGAGTTTACAAAAATTTCACCACTAAAATTTTACTGTTTCTCTTTAAAGTGATGGACATGAAATTAAATGTTTTAACTCCACATCAAGTTTTAAATTTGATACAACACCTTAAGGGTATAGAAGGATCATTCTAGATGAATTTGGTGATATTTTTGTTTTCTAATTATGACAAGACAATACAAAATTTTCTCTAATTTTGTAAGTTTTGGTGTTTACAATCTTGTTTTGAAGGATGTTTCAGTGCATAGGTCTGATGTTTGAGTTAAGAGATGGATGTAAACCTCATATACAAGTCTTAGACAACTTTTTTATGCTCAACTTTGTTTTAGTAAGGTGGTGTGAAGGCCTAGTTGCCATTACTCTTCAACTATCACATAGGTCTAGTAAAGTGGGCTGAAATTATGAGTTGTTGTTTGTGTTTTTCTCCTTAAAAACTCTACATTCATGGTGGTGAAAGTGGTACAAAGATCCATCTTGAAGTGTATCTTCTATGGTTGATTATGAGAGTGAAGATAGGTTAAGATGAAGACTCAAAACTAAGATCGCTTATTGGTACATTGTGAGACAATGTACACATTCCTCAAAAACACCAAAACCTCATGATCAAGTTCTTGGTATTGATGACTGAAATTGGTATGGTAGGTTGGCCAATATAATCAACATATCATAAAATTAGTTCTCAAGCTTTGGATAGAAGGTTAACCTTGTAGCTTATCTCATTTTGAAAAATGTATCTAGCCTCCTGTGACAGTAAAAAGGACTGTATTATTGGATCTAAACTATGATGTTTTTCCATCAGTATATGAAAAATAAGGCCTAAGGTTGTTGAAGGAAACTTATCTATTCTTCATGTGCATTGTCACAAAGATGATGTTGAAGTGCTTAAGTCCTAACACAACCGACTAGGTTGTTGAGACTTTAAACTCTTATTGTGGATAGTTTTGGGAAATCAAGCCTATTTAATCTTGTTGGGATGAGGTAACATAAAACATTGAACCTGAGATGTTTTGTAGAGTCATCTTCCACTTGAAAATGTGTCCTTGAAGGTGTGCATGGATGAGAATGTTATGAGAAATTATTTAATACTTTCCTTCCATAATCCGATATACTTATCCTTGACTAAAATTGTGAACTCTTGATTGTGAAAAGATATGAAAAATGCTCCATACTCCCTTTTGTTGATCTCCAGATCTTGATATTTGATGAAGAATTATTACAGTCCTAGTGACCATATTGTAAGCTTGATATAAGATCATATTCACCCTTAGTCTTCATATGTAAAACCGTGATGAGTTTTCCTTGCACCTAGTCTATTATTAGTAATAAATGGTGAGAATGTAAAGGTAAAGGAGTTATAAAATATTTTTCAAAGGCTCTAGTAATGTCTAAATATGTATGATATATTGGCTAGTGAGTTTTGAGTTTTCATGCAAGGATACCTCGTTGGGAGAATAATACAAGAGATGGATAAACATTTCAAAAATAGTGCTCAAGGATCGATTGGAATCTTTTCAATATGGAATAATGTTAAAGAGTTGAGGAGGGTACATTCCTCATCATTTGATATTAGAGAACCATTAGAAGAACACGAACATCATGAAGAAACAATTTTCATATGTCGGATACAAGAAGAAAAACTTTCATACAATTTTTCTAAAGTCCTTTTGTATGCACTTGTACATATGGGAAGTGAGTGATTTTAAGAGTCCTTGTAAGTGAAAGGTCAAGGGTCATTTCAAGAGGTTAAGCTTGTTTATAAAAGCTTATTTTTGTGCATGTAAAAGGTTTTTGAAAGTGAGGAGAGATGAGTGCTAGTCTTGAGAAAATAAGAAGAGTGTTAGTGTGTTGAAGCCATGACAAATTAAGAGAGGAGAAGAGAAGAAAAGTGAGATGAAACAATGATCACATTATGTTGATGAAAGAAAAAAGTGGTGAAGGTGATCAAAACAAAATTCTTGTAATAAAAGTATGAGTTGTTTCTCAACAATTTGGAGTGAGATTCCTTACAAGTAGGTGCTTGCAAAACAACAAGTCAAGTGGGTGTTTGACATAGAATTGAAGTGGGTGCTTCAAAATTGAGTTAGTGCTTCAAGGTGAGTAAGTGCTCACCAAATGATAAAATCATTGTAACCTTATAGGTAATTATCCAAGCTAGTTCTCTGGTTTCAAAGTGGTTTTTGTCCCTTGATGGGTTTCCCACATTAAATCTTGTATCCTCATGTGTTCATGTGTTTTTTTCTCTTTCTTTTTCATGGTTGAATGTTCATGCTCTTCGTGGTTAATATAGTCAAGTTTTGTTGATTGAATCTTTGTGAATTGCTTCAATTTTTTTAAAGAGCACCGATTTACCCCCTCTCAGTGCCTAGAATTTATAACAAGAAAAGTGAAAATAAATGGGAGAAAATGGTTTAGTAACACAACCAACGCTTTGTGAAAAATTATGGTTGCATAACCGCCCCTATGCACAAACCAACGGTTATGTAACGCGCCGATCTGCATTCACCGATGATCCTGTTACTATATAAAACAAAAAAAATACATCCATGAATAGTCACAGAATATAAGCTTTTGGGTTGTGTCTCTTCCTTAAATGACACTTTCCATTCTCCAAAGTGTACATAAGGACTTAAGAAGGAAGCTACAAATACAAGTTAAGCACGTGGAATTGAGAAATAATTCATGGGATAAGTGAGAAAGAAGACTTTGGTGGTGGAATTAGTTTGTAGAAGCAAGGTGCAAGAGCAGAGAAAACACGTAGATTGGGTGGAAGTAATGTTGTTTTCTTCCTTCAACTTCTTGTAATCTATATTATTTTGAATTGGTTAATATAATACTGGGAAGAAAGAGAAATTTCCCTTCCCGATTGGTTTTCCCTCAACTGGGGTTTCTAGGATAAAAATATTGTGTTGTGTGTTAAAATTATTCATGTTATTTGTTATAAGTAGTTCTAAGCACTAAAACTCATTCACTAACTTTCAAGTAAACTGCCATTTTAAAGAAAATTTGAAGTAGGAACAACAATGTGTGGTTTTGTAAGTTTCAAGGTAGAAGTTTACAGATCATTTATGCTAATATGGTATGTGTATATAATAATTTAAGATAATTTTCATTAAAAAATATATTTAAGTAGGTGTATGTAGATTTTTAATTTATTATTTCATTTTTTTCGTTCTCTCCTTATATTCAAATATTATAAATCTTAAGGATAATTTAATAATAGAGGAGTTTGTGAAGAGACAAGATATTAGAGAATATTTCCTTTTTTCTTCTTACATGTATGTTTTTATTAGCTTTTGTTCACTTTTAATGCGTTTTTTAATAATTGTTAATTTCGAATATTAATATTTTCTCATTCAAAATAAAAAATATTTAATATGAAATATATAAATAATTTGTAATTAAAAATAATAATTAAATTATAAAATTAAAATTAGAATGCAAGTAAATTATATATAAAATAATATTACATGACATATTCTTACTATATAAAAATGTGTCAATGAGTAGTTTATAACATATCGAGTTGTTGCCTAAGTAGCCTTGATTCTTGCTCTTGCACTATGGACATTTAAGAAAAAGGTAAAACAAGGTAAAATTATTACTTAAAATAGTTATTATTTTTAATTAATTAATTGAATAAATGGCTTAGCATGAATTTGAATATATCAAGTTATATTTTTAGTAATTTAGATGGATCAACGAATAATCAACGACTGGAGCTTCGAGGAGTTAAGCTCTAATATAAGGGATGAAAGGAATGATAAGAAGATTGTTCCAAGCCATGATCTCATATGATAATAACACACCACATTAGATTTGCAAAATAGAAGAGCTAAAATACAATATATGGAAATCCATCATAATCCATAATGCTCAATACATTACAATATAATGAATTGAATTACTCAATAAGAAAGATGTACATATAGGAGGAGGGAAGTGTAAATACTACCTAAATTAGTGGTGAACAACTCGATTAATCGACATCGGTAGTTAACTCTAGAAGACTAGTAAGCTAACTCCACATAAATGAAAAGCCAACTAAACACAACTAGTAAGCCAACTCCACACAACTAGTACACCTAATTAAACTAACATAATAAGTATATGCATAACAAAAGTGTAAGAATTATCTTGATAAATAAATAAAAGGATAAATAATAATCTATACTAACACCCTCCCATAAGCATAGCTTAGGTGGACAAAAAGAAGGTGGGTCTCGACAACAATGCCCAATGAGGTACCCACGTATAATAAATGGGAAAATTGGACACCACAAGTTATCAAAAATAGTAATAACAAAGTAGAGAGAGAAAAATCTGATTGCGCATGATATCCTAAGAATCTTGGCTTCAAAAAATCATACAATCTTTGAAGAGTTTTGGTGCACACTATGGTCTGAATCCATTGATCGATCATAAAACTCAAAAACAATTGACACTAGGCTTCACTAAAATAACTCCATGCAAGGATACTATTAATGGAGTGATGTCAAAAGTGTAAAAACACCAAATATAATTTGATCAACTGCTACAAATAGGTGTGCCATGATCCAAGAACAACTAAGGAAACAAGGAAAGGACATGAGATCCAAATAAATAGGAGTGCCATGATCCAAGGAACACCAAGGTAACAAGGAAAGGACATAAAATCTAAAGAAGCAAGATCAAATTCTATAAATAGGTGTGTCACGATCCAAGAACAATAACCAATGCAATAAGGCAAGGACACGAGATCCAAATAAATAGGAGTGCCATGATCTAATAAAAGCCAAGGTAACAAGGCAAGAGCACAAAACCCAAAGAATCAGTATCAACGCCACACCCTCCCATATAACTGAATGAGTAGAGTGACACCACAGATCTGTATGAGTTGCCAAAATCAACTACTTGAACATTGACAAACTAACACTAGGCTTCACCAGAAAAGCTCCATCACAAGAGAGACTGTCAACATGCCAAAAAAGTGTCAAAAATATAGATCCAAAATATCTCAACAAATAAGAGAGATATAAATGTATACACCCATAGATACAAGAATGCAACACCTAAAAGTTTAGGATGTCAAGCTCAACCGAAATTGCATCCACAAGTGATTACAACACCCTCCCAAATTTGGCACTTTATAATTGAATGCATGTAAATATTAAAATAAGTAAAAGTACCTTTTACATTTGAAATATGTGTATAAACATTTTAGCAATGTGTAGATCTTGAAATAATACACAATTTAAAAAAAGTATCACCTTAATTTGAGCTATGGATCAAAAGTTATAAGCTCTAGAAGGTTTTGCTATTAAAATAATATTTTAATGCTAATGTTTTTTAATAGGTACACGTGAAACCCAAATGTCTAAAGGGTAAAAGAGTACATCCACATGATACAGGCTTGCGACCAAAGGATAAAAGCTTGTGCCCAAAACCTAAATGTCCAGAGGGTAAATAATTGCATCTGGAGGGTGCACGTTTGTATCCAATGGATAAAAGAATGCACATAGAAGGTAAAAATTTATGTCCTATGGATAAAAGATTGCATCCAAAATAGAAATATTCAGAGGGTAAAAGAATGGATCCGGAGGGTACACGACTATATCCAATGGATAAAAGAATGCACCCTAAGGGTACAAATTTGTGTCTAGTGAATAAAAGAATGCATCCAAAATAGAAATATTCGAGGGTAAAAGAATACATCCGAAGGTACATGCCTATATTCAATGGATAAAAGAATGCACCCGTAAAGTACAGATCTATGTCAAGTGGATAAAAGAATGCACCAAAAAGTACAATTGTTAATACAAACTTAGACTCGCAAATATATTTTTTCTAAAGCACCTATATAAAAAGCAGAGAGAAACCCTTAAAGATGATATTTTTTTATGTAATTTCTTTTTCGGACATAATTGTACTGAGTTTTTGAGAAATGTGCAAAAACCCTTAGAAAATGTCCAGATTTGACTATCTCGAACATGGTCAAGTTTACATCGATTATAGGGTTTTCGAACCTTCCAAATCTAATGGCGCAATCTGTTTTGCATAAAAATCTATGTTGTGGAAAAGTGATAAAAATTTCCAAATACATGAAAACAATAAACTCTTGCTTGCAAAGAAAAACTTACTAAAGGATTTCTACATCATATATCGCTCTAACACCATAAAAGGAATGATAGGAAGATTGTTCCAAGCCACGATCTCAAATGATAATAGCACACCACATTAGATTTGTAAAATAGAAGAGCTCAAATATCATATATGAAAATCCACCATAATATATAATGCTCAATACATTACAATATAATGACTTAAATTACTCAATAAGAAATATATACATATAGGAGGGAAGTGTAACTACTACCTAAATCAGTCTTTGAAGAACTCCCACTAAATGAGTGCAACTACTACCTAAATTAGTGGTGAAGAATTCCCACTAACTCGAGCACTTTCCTGCTCCTACACGTACATATTTCTTATTGAGTAATTCAAGTCATTATATTGTAATGTATTGAGCATTATGGATTATGATGGATATTTCTATTTTGGATGTAGTCTTCATCTACTAGACACAGATCTATACCCTCTCGATGCATTCTTTTATCCATTGGATATAATCATGTACCTTCTGGTGCATTCTTTTACCCTTTAGAGATTTTTGTTTTGGATGTAGTTTTTATCCATTAGACGCAGATCTGTACCTATCCGGTGCATTATTTTATCTATTGGATATAGACGTGCACCCTTCGGATGTAGTGATTTATCCTCTTGACATTTAGGTTTTAAGCGCGGGCTTTTATCCTTTGGTCACAAGCCTATATCATGTGGATGCACTCTTTTACCCTTTAGAAATTTGGGTGTCAAGTACACCTTTTAAGCTATACTTGGTAGTTAAGTTAACTCTAGAAGACTAGTAAGATAACTCCACATAACCGAGAAGCTAACTCAACATAAATAGTAAGCTAACTCCACACAACTAGTACACCTAAGCAAGCTAACCAAATAAGCATAGGGCTAACACAAGTGTAAGAATTATCCTAATAAATAAATAAAAGGATAAATAATAACCTACACTAACAAGGAGTGTAATTGATCAAACTCATATGGAGCAAAGATACACCGAACCCTCAATACTATTAGACCTTTGTCATTTGTCATATGTGTTGTCATTGATGTCAAGTTACATTGATGGCAAAAGTATTTGATGTCAAGTGACATTGATGGCAAAAAGGATTAATTGGTAAAGTGAGAAAGTAAGAAAGATGAAGGTTGATTGGTAGTGTCAACTCATAGAGGCTTCAGGATGATCAAGGATAAGTTCTAAGGGACTTAATCAGTTTTTGTGAAATATGCGAGACATAAAGAAATATCCGTAGAAGTATTGAAGTAGCCATTGAAGTCTTGAAGTATCCACCAAAGTCTTCAGGAGGCTGCAAAACTCTAGAAGAAGCCACAAAATCTTAGTGAAGGCCGTGGGTAAAGGAATGAATCCGCAAAGAAAAAATAAGCCAAAGGATGAGCCGTGGATGAGAAAGGTGAAGCCACAAATGTGAAGGAAGAGCCACACAAGAAAGGATGGACTGAAGGCAAAACCACGAAGTAAGGGAAGTTTAGAGGAAGCCGCGAAGAACTAGAAAATCCATAGAGAACTATAAAATACGTGAAGGACTGGAGATAGCCGTGGAAAACTATAAAAGCCACACATAAAAGAGAATAGTCATACATATGGCCCAAAGTCATAGGAAGGCGGTGGAGAAGGAGGAAAGCCGCATAAAATTGTAAAATCCATGAGAAGCAAAGAAAATACGTGGATGACTAAAAAAGATGCCAAGAGAGGAGAAAATCCATAGATCAAAGAAAAATGCCACGATATAAAGGAAAATGTGAAAGAAGCTTATAAAAGCTACAAATTCAGAAAATATGAACTTGATAGGGCTCAAGGACAATCAAATGGAGTTAAACATGGACAAGTGATATTTTGTACTCCAAAATTGGTGGTGATTTAGATGTTTGGTGATTTTGGCTGAGCATATGACTCGAGCTCTATGAAGAGTGAAGAAATCTACAATTCTAGTTGTTTACATTTAATGCTCATTAACTTTATGGAAATACAGTTGTAGTTCTCTATGGGATTCAGATTTCAAGGTAGAATTAAATATCAAAGAAGAAAATGGATCGTTCATCTTGATCATGTTGGAAATCATAGAAAGATGAGAAATATATTTTTAGGTATCACTAATAAATATTTTTTGGTGAGTGCATAGAAAAAGGTGAAATCAAGCCGAATATAGCAAGAGAAAAATGTGAAGCTTATTGTATTTATTTAATGAACCATATTTTCAAGTTAAAAAGTAGGAAAAGGTGCATAATCTCTAATTGAAGAGATGGAATGGTTCATTGGTCAATAAAGAAACAACTCAAAGTGAATTTTGATGTTTCTCTAAATGAAATAATAAACCTGGAGCTAAAGGAGTGAGAAGATGATTCATTGAAGTTGAGAGAGATATAGAAAGAAAAGTGAGAGGAAGAATCAGAGAAGACAGATGAAGTAAAGAAAATATATCAGATGAGAAGAGCATCAATGTGGAAGATTGATTGAGAAAGAGGGGTCAATTCAAATGAGAAGAAGAGAGTAACAGAGAGAACACATATAGATACAAAAGAGTGAACATAATCTATTGTGTACACATTTTTATAGCTAGATGATCAAAATTTGTATGTAAAGTAAGTCTAAGTTGTAGCTTAGAATTTTTAGGGGTTTACAGCCTCCTTTTGGGTTGGTGCCTACAAAATACTAGTTGTAGCTGATTAAATTAGGGTTTGGTGCTCCTTGCAAGTTAGTGCTTGCTAAAATTTGTTGATTGGGTGCTCAGAAAATCATCAAGTGGGTGCTCGACTGAAACCACTATAATCTTTGACTTTGGTGTTCCTAATAAAGCCTTGGTTTCAAGTGGGTTTTTCTCTCGAAAGGTTTTCCCACTATAAATTATGTGTTCATCATTTTTCTGTCTCGATATATGTTTGAAAAAATGTACATGATATAGTAACTGCTCAAATTTAAGAAATTTTGGATTAAGTATAACTCTTGAAATTAATTTTAATCCACTGATTCACCCCCCTCTTAGTGCTTGTAATCTCTAAAAATTGTATCGAGCGACGCCCTTCTAGCTTAACATCTTCAAGGAGATCCTCTTTTCACAAGCATGGCAAAAAATTAGGCACAAGGTGGTTTATCATTGTCAAGATCACCTCTCTTCACTGGAACAAATTATGCATTATGGAGAATAAGGATGAAAAATTATTTGATGTCACTTGCTTTTGATATCTAGGAATGCTTTGAGAAATTATATAATCCTCTAGCCACACTAATCACTTCTTGAGTAGATGAAGAAGAATATGCATGAAACTCAAGTGCTATGAATGCTATCTTATGCGACATGACTCAAACAAAATTTTTGAAATTTATGCATTGCACAACAAGAAAGGAAATTTGGACCAAACTTAAGAGTATTTATGAAAGAGATGAAAGGTCAAGTTAGCCAAATTGCAGACCTACAAAGCCCAATTCAAGAATATTAAGATGAAGGATGATAAGAGCATAGTGGCCTACATGCAAAGAATAGATGAAGTAATAAACATGATCATAGGTCTAGGTAAGAAACTAGAAGAATTCGTCATAGTCCAAAAGATTATGAGATCTCTGACTGAAAAATATGATGCAAAAGTTTCAGCTTATATAAGAAGCTAAAGATATGAATACTCTCACTATGGATGAATCGAGATAGCACTCTTTCAGCATACAAGATGAGAAATATTGGATCCAAGACCACCAAGAAAGAAGTAGCATTCAAAGTCAAGAAAGAAACCCAGTCCAAGCAAGAAGAAGAAGAATCAATTTTAGAGGATACGTTAGATGATGAGAAGATTGAAGCAATGTTCGTAAGAAGAATAAAAAGAGGTTCAGGTAAGTATAAAGGAAAACTCCCTTTCAAAAATTTGCATGCAGACAAGTAGGTCATTTTATTGTTAATGTGCAAAAAAATAGTGAAGCTTAGTCCGAGCATGAAGAGGATAATAATAAAAACAACAAGAGAGAAACTAGATATATAAATAAAAATAACAAGAGCAAGTTATTTAAGAAAAAATAAAATTTTATTCAAAAGAAGAATTAAGTGAATCTGATTCAAGCAACTTAGGCAACTCTAAAAATGAAAATGATGAAGATCAGTCTGAATGCTTGTTTATGGCTTGGATTCCCTGAAGAATGTAGCTCAAAAGGAAAGAATATAGTTAACTTTGAAGACTCTGATGAAGAAGAAGTTGAAGTAAATCTTGAAGTTGAATTAGTAGTAGTTGCTCTTGAAGAATTAAAACTCGTGCGTAGAAGAAAAAAATCAAAAGATGAGATGCACATTAAAATATTATGAAGAACAAATCCACATCTTTGAGGAAATACAATCTCTAAAAGAAGAAGAAGAGGCTAATGAACTCAAAGAGCTTGAGACTCATCTTGAAAATATCTCAAACTCTTACAAATCAAAGGAGAATGAATGCACAAAACTGGAGTGACTAAAAGTTGAGTTTGAACAAATGACAAGAAAGTCAAGCTATGTATGAAAAACTAGAGAAGAGTTCAAATGTTTTGACTGGTATACTAAGCGGCCAATGTGATACAAATGATAAGTTTGGGATTGGTTTCAAGGAAGAAAGTAAGGAAAAGGAGACTGTAAAGAATAAAGGAAACAAGACTACTTCAACTCCAAGCACATCTTCTATTGTAAAAAAGAGTTTAGAAAATCCACAAAGAGAAGGACTACTGCTCCTAGAATATCCTATGCAATGAGGTACACACATTCTTTCTATGGTTATTATTATTCATGTAATCAGTTTAGACATAAGGCTGCTAAGTGTAGAAAATTCTCTAGAGGCTATAAAAGAAAGTTTTTCCCATCTTAAACTACACATTGAACTATAATCATGTCCACCACAACTATTACAATAAAGGAAATGAGGCTAACAAGTAAACAAGAACCTCCTAAACAAGAGAAATGGGCGTATGTTGTAAAGAAATATGTGAACAAGAGGGAAGAATCTTTCTCAATAGTGCAAATTGCATTCCATATGAAAAATGAAGATAAAATATGGTATCTAGATAGTGGATGCTCTAGCCATATGATTGGTGACAAAATCAAATTCATTTCACTATCAAAAATGCATCAGGTGCCGTGATATTTGGTGATAACAATTCATCCAATATAGTTGGAAAAGGAACCTTGAGTCTAGATAATGGAAAGACCATAACTAAAAATGTTTTATACGTTGAAGGTCTCAAGCACAATTTGTTAAGTGTGAGTCAAATGTGCAAAAGGGGATACAATATGATATTTCATGACAAAGGTTGTGATATCATAAATGGAAAAATAGGAAAGAAATTTACAAAATCCAAAAGGAAAAAGAACAACATGTATGTGCTAAATGAAATAAACAATGAAAAATGTCTCACAAGTAAGGTTGATCATAGCTGGTTATGGCACAAAAGACTTGGACACGTGAGCTTTGAGAATCTGGTAAAACTTAGTGCTAAAGGGTGTGTAAAACATATTCCAAAAATTGTAAAACTAACAAATACACTTTGCAAAGCATGCCTGCATGGTAAACAAAAAATAATATCATTCAAGTGAAGGAATACTTTATGATTAGACCTATGGAGTTGATTCATACAAATCTATGTGGTCCCACTAGAACTGAAAGTATACAAGGTGAAGTGTATTTCATGTTCTTTGATAGATGACTACACCAGAATGACATGGGTAGCATGTTTAAAGAAAAATTTGAAGCCTTAGATAGATTCAAGAAATTCAAGGCACTAGTGGAGAATGAGAAGAAAAAAATATCAAATGCTTAAGATCAGACAGAGGTGGAGAATTCTATTCTAATGAGTTTGATGAATTTTGTGAAGAAAATGGAATTAGAAGAAAATTTTCAACCATCGAACACCTCAACAAAATGGAGTTGTTGAAAGGAAGAACAAGACTGTGCAAGAAATGGAAAGAACAATGTTGAATGAATCCAAATTACCAGATATATATTAGAGTGAAGCAGTATACATCGTGGTGTATATTTTAAATAGAGCTCAATTAAGAGTAAATAATGACAAGACACCTTACAAACTATGGAATAATATGCATGCAAATGTGAAACATATAAGAGTTTTTGGAAGAAAATGCTACATCAAAAGAGATGAAGACAACTTGGGAAAATTTGATTCTAGGTGTGATGAAGGCATATTCCTTAGATACTCAACAATTAGCGTGACTTATAGGTGCTACAATAAGAGGTTGCAAAAAATTGTTGAAAGCAAAAACATGAAGGTGGATGAATCTCCAAAATCCAACACTCAACACAATAACAATAATGAAGAACAAGAAGATGATGAGGAAATGGATAGTCCATGTGAAGAAGTAGATGAAGAAGAAGAAAGGAAAGAAACTAAGGAACCCTTAAAGAAAGTTAAAAAGGACCATCCAAAAATCAGATCATTGGAAATAAATAAGGCAACATTTTAACCAAAATAAGGCTAAGAGATTAGAAAAATCATGAAGATATAACACTCCTATCCATGGTAGAACCCAAAAGCATTGCAGAAGCAAGTAAGGATCAACATTGGGTAGACACAATGAATGAATAACTTGATCATATTGAAAATAATGAAACATGGGAGCTTGTACCCAGACCACAAGACAAAAATGTGATTGGAACAAAGTGGGTCTTTAGAAATAAGTTGAATGAAAAAGGAGAAGTAACAAGAAACAAGGCTAGACTTGTGTGCAAAGGATATGTGCAAATGGAAGGAATCGAATTTGATGAAACATTTGCACTGTGGCAAGGATGGAAGCAATAAGACTGCCTTTACTTGGATTACAAGAAAATCAAAGTGTTCCAGATGGATGTGAAATCAGCCTTCCTAAATGGTTTTATGAATGAAGAGGTATATATTGAACAACCTAATGGATTTTCACTAACTGAAGATAAAGACTATGTGTGTAAGTTGAAAAAGGCATTGTATGGAATGAAACAAGCTCCTAGAGCTTGGTACAACATATTGGATTCATACCTCATTGAGAAAGGGTTCAAAAAGGTGTTGTTGACAATAATCTCTACATCAAGGAAGAAGGAGATCATCTACTCATAGTCATTGTGTATGTGGATGATATCATTTTGGAGAAGATCATGATAGAATAACTTATGAATTTTCTGATATGATGAAAGAAGAATTTGAAATGTCAATGCTAGGAGACATCTCATTCTTTCTGGGCCTACAAATTAGTTAGTTAGATCAAGTATATTCATATCCCAAACCAAGTATATCAAATAAATGTTGAAAAGGTTCAGGATGGAAGATTACAGACCTATAAGAGATCTAATAGAAATTAGATGCCACTGAGAAAAGAAGACAACTCACCAAAAGTAGACAAAACTCTATATAGATCGATGATAGGAAGTCTACTTTACTCCATGACATCAAGACCTGACATTATGCAGGTAGTGGGTCTAGTTGGAAGATTTCAAGAAGAGCCAAGGGAGACACACTTCAAGGTGGTCAAGAGAATTCTGAGATACCTCATGGGAACACTTGAATATGGACTTTGGTACCCCAAAAGTAATGAATTCAACATAAGATCTTATACAGATGTTGATTGGGCAAGAAGTGTTGATGACAGGAAGAGTACCAGTGGCGGAGCATTCTTTGTTAGAAATTATTTAGTCTCTTGGCTGAGTAAGAAGCAATCATTAGTGATACTCTCAACATGTGAAGCAGAATATAAATCTGTTGCAATGTGCTACACTCAAGTTATGTCGATGAAACAGACATTGGAGGATTACAAGGTAAAATTTGAAAGTATAATTCCCTTGTTTTGTGATAGCACAAGTGCAATAAGTGTCTCTAAGAACCTTGTGTTCAAATAAAATATCAAACATATTCCAATTAGATATCATTTATTGAGGGAACAAGTGAATGAAAAGAAAATAAGTCTATATTATGTGACCACAAAAGAAGAAATTACAGACATTATGACCAAGCCATTGCTAAAATCTACTTTTGAGCACTTAAGGAATGAATTGGGGGTCATTCTTGATCCCACCAAAAACTAGATGGTGTGTAGAAAAGGTGAGAGAGAATTCTCAGGAAATATCATCTCTAATCAGTGCCAAAAAATATTTGTGACAAGGGGATTTAGTTTGATAGCTCAATTTTATCAAAGTATGCATCGGCTCTGGGGGAGGTTTGCTGTGAGTAAATTTGGACATATGAATCACAAACATGTGCCAAGGGGGAACAATATGTTTCTTTCCTACATTTTCATCTTTAGGTGGTATAGATGGCCCTTTTTCATTGTTGTCAAAGGGGAGAAAAGATCAAGTCAAAATTTAAAAACCACCTAGTAATAACTGAAGGGGAGAGAAGTTGAAAACATAAATCCACCAAGGGAGAGTTACAAAGTGTTTTCAGAAACCAAGTATGCAAGTATCATTTTTCCATCAAAAGGTTGTAGGTTTATACAATATTAAAGTGTTGTGGTGTTGCCATCAATGAAAAAGGGGTATTTTTTAGACCTTTTTCATTTTTCATATGTGTTGTCATTGATGTCAAGTTGCATTGATGGCATAAGTATTTGATGTCATGCGATATTAATGGAAAAAATGATTAATTGGTAAATTGAGAAAGTAAGAAATATGAAGGTTGATTTTTATTGTTAGCTCATAGAGGCCTCAAGATAATCAATGATAATTTCTAAGGGACTTAATAAGTTTTTGTGCAAGCTACAGACATAAGGAAATAATTGCAGAAGTCTCAAGTAGCTTCCAAAGTCTGTAGGAGGTGCAAAACTCTAGAAGAAGCAACAAAATATTAACGAAGGCCATGGGTAAAGGAATGAAGATGAAAATAAAAAAAAAGAATCCAAAGGATGAGACACATATGAGAAATTTGAAGATGCTAATGTGAAGGAAGAGCCGCACAAGAAAGGATGGAATGAAGGAAAACCACGAAGTAAGGGAAGTTCGAGAGGAAGTGCGAATAACTAGAAAAGATGTAGAGAACTATAAGAGATGCAAAGGACAAGAGACAGCCACATAAAACTATAAAATCTACACATAAAATAAAATAGTCATGGACATGGGACAAATCCGTGGGAAGGCAAAGTGGACAAGGAGGAAAGCCACATAAAATTGTAAAATCCACGAGAAGAAAAGAAAATCCGCAAATGACTAAAAATATGCAATGAGAGGAGAAAAACCGTAGATCAAAGAAAAATGCTGCAATACAAAGGAAAATGTCAAAGAAGCTTATAAAAGATGCAGATTGAGCAAATATGAACTGGACAAGGCTTGAGGAAAATCAAATGGAGTTAAACATGGACAAGTGATATTTTGTTCTCCAAAATCAATGGTGATTCGATTGTTTGGTGATTACATTGAGCATATGACTTGAGCTCCATGAAGAATGAAGAAATCTATAGTTCCAGAAGCTGTCTACATTTAATGGTCATTGACTTTGTGGAAATATAGTTAAATTTCTATATGGGATTCCCGATCTAAAGGAAAAATTAAATATCAAAGAAGAAAATGGCTCACTCATCTTGATCATGTTGGAAATCATAGAAATATGATAAATCTATTTTTAGGTATCATGTAATAAATATTTTCTAGTGAGTGCATAGAAAAATGTGAAATCAAATGAATATAGTAACAACAAAATATGGTGCTTGTTGTATTTGTTTAATGAACCAAATTTTCGAGTGAAAAAGTAGGAAAGGGTTCATGAATCTATAATAAAAGATATGGAATGGGTCGATGGTCAATAAAGAGATAACTCGAAGATAATTTTGACATTTCTCAGAAATGAAATAATACACTTTGGAGATGAACGAGTGATAAAAGAAGTTTCTCAAGTGAGAAAATGATGCATTAAATGAGAGAGCTCCGTAAAGAAAAGTGAGAGAAAGGAGGAGAGAAGACAAATGAAGAAAATAAGATATACATGATGAGAAGAGCATCGGTGCGATAGATCTATTGAGTAAGAGGGGTCGATTCAAACGAGAAGAAAAAGTGAAAGATAGAACATAAACATACACACAAGAGTGATTATAATCTATTGTGTACACAATTTTGTAGCTAGATGATCAAAATTTGGATGTAAAATAAGTCTAAGTTAGATGTTTACATTTTCGGGGGTTCTAAGTCTCATTGTAGGTTAGTGCGTGCAAAAGATAAATTTTAGCTGATTAAATTAGGGGTTGGTGCTCCTTGCAAGTTAGTGCTTTCTAAAATTCGCTAAGTGGGTGCTTAAAAATATTCGAGTGGGTGCTTGAAGTTGTGAAGTGGGTGCTCAACCAAAACCATTGTAATATTTGGAATTGGTGTTCCTAATAAAGCCTTGATTTCAAGTGGGTTTTTCTCCCAAAAGGGTTTCCCACTATAAATACTGTGTTCAACATTTTTTTTCGATATATGTTTGAAAAATGCACATGATATAATAATGCTCAAATTTAAGAAATTGTGGATTAAGTGTAACTCTGGAAATTAATTTTAATCCACTGATTCACCCCCTCTCAGTGCTTGTGATCTCTAATAATTGGTATCAAAGTGAAATCCTTCTAACAAAAGCTCAACATATTTAAGGAGATCCTCTTTCCACAAGCATGGTAATAAATTAGGCACAAGGTAGTTTATCACTGTCAAGATCACCTCTCTCCACTTGAACGAATTATGTATTATGGAGAATAAGGATGAAAAATTATCTGATGTCACTTAGGTTTGATATCTAGTAATGCATTGAGAAAGGATATAATCCTCCCACCACACCAATCAATTTTTAGTGGATAAAAAGAATATAAACGCAACTAAAGGGCCATGAATGCAATCCTATGTGGCCTGACTGAAACAAAATTTGTTAAAGTTATGTATTACACAACATCAAAGGAAATTTAGACCAAACTTCAGAGTATTTATGAAGGATATGAAAAGGTCAAGTTAGCAAAATTACGGACCTACATAGCCCAATTCGAGAATATGAAGTTGAAGGATTATGATAGCATAATGACCTACATGCAAAGAATATATAAAATAATGAACATGATTAGAGGTCTAGGTGAGAAACTAGAAGAATCCATCATAGTCCAAAATATTCTGAGATCTCTGACTGGAAAAATATGATGCAAAAGTTTTAGCTATAGAAGAAGCCAAAGATATGAAGACTCTCACTATGGATGAATTACAGAGAACTCTTTCAGCATACGAGATGAGAACTATTGGATCCAAGACTACCAAGAAAGAAGTAGCATTCAAGGTCAAGAAAGAAACCCAATCCAAGAAAGAAGAAGAAGAAGAATCAATTTCAGAGGATGAGTTAGATGATGAAAATATTGAAGTAATGTTCGTAAGAATCTGAAAAGAGGTTCAGGTAAGTATAAAGGAAAAATCCCTTTAAAATGCTTTGCATGTGGAAAAGTATGTCATTTTACCATTAAATTTCCACAAAAATAAAGAAGCTCAGTCTAAACATGAAGAGGATAATCATAAAAAAACAAGAGAGATACTAGATATATAAAGAAAAATAGCAAGAGGAATTTATCTAAGAACAAAATAAACTTCTACTCAAAAGAAGAATCAATGAATCATATTCAAGCAACTCAGGAAGCTCTAAAAATAAAAATGATTAAGATCAGTCTGAATTATTTTTTATGGCCATGGATGCCTGTGAAGAATTTAGCTCAAAAGGAAAAAATACAGTTAACTTTGAAGATTATGATGAAGAAGAAACTGAAGTAAATCTTGAAGCTGAATTAGTATGTTCTCTTGAAGAATTAAAACTATGCAGAAGAAAGAATCAAAAGCTATGATGCACATTAAGATATTATGAAGAACAAATCTGCACTTTTTAGGAAAGATAATCTCTAAAAGAAGAAGAAGAGGCTAATGAACTCAAAGAACTTGAGACTCAACTTGAAAATATCTCAAACTCTTACAAATCAAAGGAGGATGAATGCACAAAATTGAACTCAGAACTGGAGTGACTAAAAGTTGAGTTTTAACAAATGACCAACAAGCTGATTATGAATGAAAAGCTAGAGAAGAGTTCAAATGTTTTGATTGGTTTACTAAGTGGCCAACGTGATAAAAATGATAATTCTGAGATTGGTTTCAAGGAAGAAAGGAAAAGGAGACTCCAAAGAATAAAGGAAATAAGACTACTTAAACTCGAGCACATCTTCTTTTGTAAATACAGATTTCAGCAAATCCACCAAGAGAAGGAATACCGCTCCTAGAATATCTTATGCAATGAGGTACAAACAGGTCTTTTCTACGGTTATTTTTATTCATGTAATTAGTTTAGACATAAGGCTGCTAAGTGTAGAAAATTATCTAGAGGTTATAGAAGAAAATTTGGCCCATCTTACACCGTGATCGAACTATAATAATGTTCACTATCTCTATTACAAGAAAGGAAATGAGGAATCAACAAGTAAACAAGAACCTCCTAAACAAGAGAAATGGGTGTATGTTGTGAAGAAATATGCGAATAAGAGGGAAGAGTCTTGCTGAGTAGTTTAAACCACATCCCATGTGTAAAATGAAGATAAAATATGGTATATGGATAGTGGATGCTCCAACCATATGATAGGTGACAAAATAAAATTCATTTCACTATCAAACAATGCATCAGGTGCTATGAGATTTGATGATAACAATTAAACCAATATATTGGGAAAGACCATAACTAAAAATTTTCTATGTATTGAAGGCCTCAAACATAATTTTTTAAGTGTGAGTCAACTGTGCAAAATGGGATACAATATGATATTTCATGACAAAGTCTATGATATCACAAATAGAAAAATTGGAAAGAAAGTTACAAAAGCCAAAAGGACAAAGAACGACATGTATGTGCTAAATGAAATAAAAATGAATTTTTTTTCATAAGTAAGGTTAGTCACAACTGATTATGGCACAAAATACTTGGACATGTGAGCTTTGAGAATTTGGTAAAACTTAGTGCTAAAGGGTGTGTAAAACATATGCCAAAAATTGTAAAACCGGCAAATACACTTTGCAAAGCATGCCTACATGGTCTAATAACAAGAAGATCATTCAAGTCGAAGGAATACTCTATGACAGACCTCGAAGTTGATCATCATACAGATCTCTGTGGTCCCACAAGAACTATAAGTATACAAGGTGAAGTGTATTTCATGTTGCTGATAGTTGTCTACACCAGAATAACATGGGTAGCATGTTTAAAAAAAAGTCATAAGCCTTAGACAAATTCAAAAAATTCAAGGCACTGGCGGAGAATTACAAGAACAAAAATATCAAATGCTTAAGATTAGACTGAGGCGAAGAATTATTGTCTAATGAATTCGATGAATTTTGTGAAGAAAATGGAATTAGAAGACAATTATCAACCACTAGAACACCTCAAAAAAATGTGCAAGAAATGACAAGAAAAATGCTAAATGAATCCAAATTACCAGATAGATATTGGAGTGAATAATTTTACACCGTGGTGTACATTTTAAATAGAGCTCAATCAAGAGTAAATAGTGACAAGACACCTTATGAACTATGGAAGAACAAGCATGCAAATGTGAAACATATAAGAGTCTTTGGAAGATACTCAACATTTAGTGCAGCTTAAAGGTGCTACAATAAGAGGTTGTAGAAAATTGTTGAAAGAACAAACAAAAAGGTGGATGAATCTTCTAAATACAACACAACAAAAAATACTAATGAAGAAAAAGAAGATGATGAGGAAATGGATAGTCTGCGTGAAGAAGCAGATGATGAAGAAGAAAGGAAAGACACTAAGGCACCCTCAAGGCAAGTCAAAAAGGACAATCTAACAAATAAGATCAATGGAAACAAATACGGTATAATTCTAACCAAAATAAGGCTAAGAGATTAGCAGAATCATGAAGATATAACACTCCTATCCATGATAGAACCCAAAAGTATTATGGAAGCAAGCAAGGATCAACATTGGGTAGACACAATGAATGAAGAACTTGATCAAATTGAAAATAATGAAACATGGGAACTTGTACCTAGACCGTAAAACAAAAATGTGATTGGAACAAATTGGGTCTTCAAAACTTATTTGAATAAAAAAGGAGAAGTAACGAGAAACAAGGCTAGAATTGTGTGCAAAGGATATGCACAAATGGAAGGAATCAAATTTGATGAAACATTTGCACTAGTGGTAAGGATGGAAGCAATAAGACTGTTCCTGGCTTACATAGCTTACAAGAAAATCAGAGTGTTCTAGATGGATGTGAAATTAGCCTTCCTTAATGGTTTTCTGAATAAAGAGGTATATATTTAAAAACCTAATGGATTTTCACTAACTGAAGATAAAGACTATGTGTGCAGGTTGAAAAAGGCATTTTATGGACTAAAACAAGCTCCAGAGCTTGTATGTGATGGATGAATTCATACCTCATTAAGCAAGGGTTTGGAAAAGTTATTCATCGACAATAATGTCTACATCAAGGAAGAAGGATAACATCTACTCATAGTCATTGTGTATGTGGATGATATCATTTTTGGAGGAGATCATGATAGAATTACTTATGAATTTTCTAATATGATGAAAGAAGAATTTGAAATGTCAATCTTTGGGAGACCTCTCATTCTTTTTGGGGTTACAAATCACTCATTCCAATCAAGGTATCTTCGTATCCTAAACCAAGTCTATCAAATAAATGCTAAAAAGGTTTAGGATGGAATATTGTAGACCTATAGGAGCTCAAATGGAAATTAGATGCAAGTTGCAAAGATAAGACAACTCACCAACAAGAGAAAAACTCTATATATATCAATGATAGGAAGTCTACTTTACTCCACAACATCAAGACCTAACATTATGTAGGTGGTGGGTCTAGTTGGAAGATTTCAAGAAGAGCCAAGGGAGACACACTTCAAGGAAATCAAGAGAATTTTGAGATACCTCATGGGAACACTTGAATATGGACTTTGGTACCCCAAAAGTAATGACTTCAAAGGCATAAGAGCTTATACAAATGCTGATTGGGAAGGAAGTGTTGATGATAGGAATGGTACCAAAGTGGCAGAGCATTATTTGTTGGAAATTGTTTAGTCTCTTAGCTGAGAAAGAAGAAATCATCAGTGGAACTCTTAACATGTGAAACATAATATATAGCTTCGCAATGTGCTGCACTTAAGTTCTATGGATGAAACAAACATTGGAGGATTACAAGGTAAAATCGAAAGTCCAATTCCCTTGTTTTGTGATAGCACAAGTGCAATAAGTGTCTCTAAGAACCTTGTGTTCCACTCAAATACCAAACATATTCCAATTAGATATCATTTCTTGAGGGAAAAAGTGAATGAAAAGAAAATCAGTCTAGAATATGTGAGCACAAAAGAAGAAATTGCAGACATTATGACCAAGCCACTACCAAAAGTGACTGTTGAGCACTTAAGGAAAGAATTTAGTCTTTATTGATCCCACCAACAACTAGAAGGTGTGAAGACAAGGTGAGGGAGCATTATTAGGAAATATCAGCTCCTAATCAATGTCAAGCAATATTTTTGACAGGGGAGATAGTTTGCTAGCTCAAATTTATCAAAGTATGGATCAACTCAGGGGGAGCTAGTTTTCTAGCTTAATTTTATCAAAGTATGGATTAGCTCATGGGGAGATTTGCCTCGAGAAAATCAAGACATATGGATCATAAACATGTGCCAAGGGGGAGAAGTGTGTTTATTTCCTACTCTTTCATCTTTAGGCAGCATAGATGGCCCTTTTTCATTGTTGTCAATAGCGGAGAAAAGCTCAAGTCAGAAACTTGTTAGTAATAACAGAAGGGGAGAGAAGCTGAAAATAAAATTTTTCCAAGGGAGAGTTAGAAAGTATTTTCATAAACTACATATACAAGTATCATTTTTCCATTAAAAGGCTATAGGTTTATATAGTATTTAAGTGTTGTGGTGTTGCCATCAATGATAAAGGGTGAGTTTGTCGGACCTTTGTCATTTGTCATATGTGTTGTCATTGATGGCATAAGTATTTGATGTCAAGCAACATTAATGGAAAAAAATATTAATTGGTAAAGTGAGCAATAAAGAAGTATTAAGGTTGATATGTAGTGTCAACTCACAGAGGCTTCAAGATGATCAAGGATAAATTCTAAGGGACTTAATCAGTTTTTGTATAAGCTATGTACATAAGGAAATAACTACCAAAGTATTAAATTATCCGCTCAAGTCTTGAAGTATCCATCGATGTCTTGAAGTAGCTACCTACGCCTCTGCAGGATGCTGCAAAACTCTAGAAGAAGCCACATAATCTTAGTGAAGGTTGTGGGTAAAGGAATGAAGCCTCAACGAAAAAAGAAGCCAAAGGACAAGTCGTAGATGAGAAAGGTGAAAGCTGCTAATGTGAAGGAAGAGCCATGTAAGAAAGGATGGGTCAAGAGAAAACCATAGGAAGCCACGAAGAACTAGAAAAGCCACAAATAACTATAAAATACATGAAGGAATGGAGATAGTCATGGAAAACTATAAAATATGCACATAAAAGAAAATAGTCGTGGATATGGGACAAAGCCGTGGGAAGGAAACGAACAAAAAGGAAAGCCACATAAAATTTTAAAATCCACGAGAAGGAAAGAAAATCCATGAATGACTAAAAAGCTTCCAAGAGAGGAGAAAAGTCGTAGATCAAAGAAAAATGTCACGATACAAAGGAAAATTTCAAAGAAGCTTAGAAAAGCTACGGATAGAGAAAATATGAATTGAATAGGGCTTGAGGATAATCAAATGGAGTTAAACATTGACATGTGATATTTTGTTCTCCAAAATCGATGGTGATTTGATTGTTTGGTAATTATGGTTGAGCATACAACTTGAGCTCCACGAAGAATGAAGAAATCTATAGTTCTAGCTGTCTACATTTAATGCTCATTGACTTTGTGGAAATACAATTGTAGTTCTCTATGGGATTCCTAATTTCAAGGAAGAATTAAATATCAAAGAATAAAATGGCTCGCTCATCTTGATCACATTGGAAATCATAGAAAGATGAGAAATCTATTTTTAGGTATTGACTAATAAATATTTTCTAGTGAGTGCATAGAAAAAGGTGAAATCGATTCGAATATAGCAAAATAAAAAGTTGGAGCTTGTTGTATTTATTTAATGAACTAGATTTTTAGGTGAAAAAGTAAGAAAGGGTGCATGACTCTATAATCAAAGATATGGAATGGGTTGATAGTCAATAAAGAGACAACTCTCAAGCCAATTTTGATGTTTCTTAGAAATGAAATAATACACTGGAGCTGAAGGAGTGATAAAATAAAAAGTTTCTCAAGTGAGAAGATGAATCATTGAAGTGAGAGATCTATAGAGAGAAAATCAAGAGGAATGAGTAGAGAAGACATATTAAGTAAAGAAGATATAACATATGAGAAGAACATCATTTCAGAAGATTGATTGAGCAAGAGGGGTCAATTCAAATAAGAAGAAAAGAGTGAAAGAGAGAACATCGACATATACAAAAGAGTGATCATAATATATTGTTTACACAATTTTTGTAGCTAGATGATCAAAAATTGTATGTAAAATAAGTCTAAATTGCATCTTAGAATTTTTCAGAGGGTTGTAGCCTCCTTATGGGTTGGTGCCTATAAAATAATATTTTAAGTTGATTAAATTAGAGGTTGGTGATTTTTGCAAGTTGGTGCTTGCTAGAATTCGCTGAGTGGGTGCTTAGAAAATATCCGAGTGGGTGCTTGAAGTTTTGAAGTGGGTGCTTCACAGGTTGAGTGGGTTCTCAACCAAAACCATTGTAAGCTTTGGAATTGGTGTTCCTAATAAAGCCTTGGTTTCAAGTGGGTTTTTCTCCGAAAGGGTTTCCCACTATAAATTTTGTGTTCAACATTGTTTTTATGATATATGTTTGACAAAATGCACATAATATAGTAACTACTCAAATTTAAGAAATTGTGGATTAAGTATAAATCTGGAAATTAATTTTAATCTACATTGACTCACCCCCTTTCAGTGCTTGTGATCTCTAATAATTGGTATCAGAGTGACGTCCTTTTGGAAAAAGCTTAACATATTCAAGGAGATCCTCTTTCACAAGCATGGTAGTAAATCAGCACAACGTGGTTTATCACTGTTAAGATCACCTCTCTTCACTGGAACAAATTATGCATTATGGAGAATAAGGATGAAAAATTATCTAATGTCACTTAGTTTTGATATCTAGGAATGTGTTGAGAAAGGATATAATCCTCTAGCCACGCCAATCACTTCTTTAGTGGATAAAGAAGAATATGAATGCAACTCAAGGGCCATGAATGCCATCCTATACAGCTGACTAAAACAAAATTTGTGAAATTTATGCATTACACAACAACAAAGGAAATTTGGACCAAACTTCAGAGTATTTATGAAGGAGATGAAAAGGTCAAGTTAGCAAAATTACAGACCTATATATCTCAATTCGAGAATCTAAAGATGAAGGATGATGAGATCATAATGGCCTACATGCAAAGAATAGATGAAGTAATAAACATGATCAGAGGTCTATGTGATAAATAGAAGAATCCGTCATAGTCCAAAAGATTCTAAGGTCTATGTGACAATTATGATGCAAAAGTTTCAGCTATAGAAGAAGCCAAAGATATGAAAACTCTCACTATGGATGAATTATAGAGCACTCTTTCAACATACGAAGATGAGAACTATTGGATCCAAGACCATGAAAAATAAGTAACATTCATGGTCAAGAAAGAAACCTAGTTCAAATAATAAGAAGAATAAATTTGGAGGATGAGTTAGATGATGAAAAGATTGAAGCAATGTTTGTAAGAAGACTGAAAAGAGGTTCATGTAAGTATAAAGGAAAAATCCCTTTCAAATTATTTACATGTGGAAAAGTAGGTCATTTTGTTGTTAAATGTCTAAACAAAAATAAAGAAACTCAGTTTGAACATGAAGAGGATAACCATAAAAACAACAAGAGAGAAACTATATACATAAATAAAAATAGCAAGAGGAAGTTCTTTAAGAACAAAAGAAACTTATATTCAAAAGAAGAATCAAGTGAATATGATTCAAGCAACTCAGGTAGCTCTGAAAAGGAAAATGATGAAGATCAGTTTGAATTATTTTTTATGGCCATGGATGCCCCTGAAGAATGTAGCTCAAACAGAAAAAATACTGTTAACTTTGAAGATTCTGATGAAGAAGAAGCTGAAGTAAATCTTAAAGCTGAATTAGTATGTTGATTTGTAAACTCTTCAACTTTGGAATTATTCACAAAATAAAAAATTAATCACTGTTGTTTACTTTCTATTAGAAAATAACAGAGATAGCTAGTGAATGAATTACTATTGTTCTTAGAATCAACAATTGTAGTAAAGGAAAGAATATAAGCTCATAACACCAACAATTTTATCCTAGAAAACCTCCAATGGAGGAAAAACTAGTTGGGAAGGGAAATTTCTCTTTCTTCCCACTTCTATTGGCCAATTCAAATCAACAGGTATAGAATTTACAATAAGTAAGAAAGAGAAGTAGATAATATCTCAACACTTCCTTTTAGTTACTTGCTTGCTCTATCCAACACTCCTTTCTTCTACAAAAATACAATTTCCAGCACCAAGACTTCTTGCTCATTCGCTACCATACCATGCTTTGATGATTTCTACACTTCTACAATCATGTATTTATAGCCTTCCTCATGTCTTCTCATGCATTGGAGAATGGGAAAGGTCATGAAGGAGAAGAGAAATAAACACCCTTTTAAATTCAGAGGTTGTTCATTTCGAATTTAGTTTTTTGTCTGTAATGGCCAGGACCGCCGCCCTATGCAGACCGGCGGTCCTGGGACCACCGCCTTGGTGGGCGGGGCAATTTTGTAACCACCACCTTGCATAGGGTGGCAGTCCTATTACTTAAAAGATAGAACCTCCGTTTCATTGTTTTTCTTCTTTGTGCTGACTTTTTCTGATGAAGTAGAGTTATTTTGGATCCTTATGGATCACACCTCCCCTTCTTAGGAGGCTTTTGGTCCCACAAAAGCTTAGTGGGGGAGTAGATGAGGAAAAATTCCCTCACTTTCTCCTTCGAGTACCACCGGCCTACCTTGGTGTCTTTCCTTTCAGTCCAATCTGCTAAGACTCTTGCGGACCTCTTCTAGTCTCTCTGACCTTTTGTTATAGCACTACATCCTCCTCCAATTCACCTCATGAGTCCAAGATGAAATCCTCAATGGAAGGTAGAAACTATAGTTCTTCATCTTCATCAAGAATTGATGGCTCATATAGGTGCAAGTTCTCATAGTTTAATATAGAGTACGTCCTCATGAATGATGGAAAATTAAGTCGAAAAGCATTTTCCCAAACTCTGCTCCAAAGTATGGTGAAGGGTCCATATCGTAGTGGCTTGAGCTTTTGTGTTTGACCTTGTAGTCTCTCCCTTCTCAAGTAAAGCCAAAATTTGTCTCCAAACATGAAGCTTGTGTTCCCTCCTATGCTGATCATGCCTAGCTTTGTACTTTGCTTGAGATTTTTCTAGTTGTTCTTTGACCTCGAGATAGATTTTCTAGATCCTCTCAATGAACTTGTTTGCTCTAATCACCTCTGTGTCTCATGTATTCTTCTCATCTTGCTATCTAACTGCTATGTCCAACGGATTTATAGGTAGATATCCAAAGCATGCTTCAAATGGTGACTTCATAGTGGATGTGTGTACTACCTAGTTATAGGAATGTTGAATGTAGGCTAAGCACTCATCCCAAGTTCTAGGGTACTTAACTTTGTTATACCCTCTGATCAACTGTACCAAAGTCCTATATACCACCTCTATTTGTCCATCTGTCTGTGGATGGAAATTTGTGCTCCTTTATAACCTGGTATCCATCTTGTCCCACAAAGTAGTCCAAAAATTCCCCAAGAACCTAGAATCCCTGTCAGAGATAATAGACTTTGGCAAACCAAAATGCACCCATACATTAGCAAAGAATAAATCTGCTACCTCATGTACTTTTACTGTATTTTTACATGCCATAAGAATACACATTTCTGAATCTATCAAAAACATAGGGATAGTCATGGCCATGTTTAGACATAGGTAATCATCCTACAAAATCCATAGAGATGTCCTCCCATGGATGAGTAGGTACTAGTAAAGGCATATACAAACCCTCCTTCCTAGTTTTAGGCTTGCTAGTACAACAAAGTTTACATCCACGAATAAATTTTAATACTTCTTCTTGCATGTTGGGCCAATATACATACCTTTGTAAGTGGGCTAGGGTCTTACCAACACCAAAATTTCTTGCTACTTTCGAGGTATGTGCTTCCCTCATCAATAGAACTCTTTCTTCTTTAGTCACAAAAAGTTTCCCCCATCGATAGAGCAACATGTACTTGAGATAATAGTCTTCAATCCCCGTCTTTTCAGCCCCTTGGGGCTGCAACTTTTGAAATGTTACCAAAAAGTATTTGTCTTGGGCATATGCTTCTCCGTAAGCTTCCTTAGTGAAGGGAAACTCGATCTGAGAGATAGTGGCCAAACAGGAGAACTTATTCTGTGTAGGTGGCCTAGACAAGATGTCTGCCGCCAAATTTGTACTACCTTTCTTGTATTTGATCACTAGATGGAACTGCTGAAGAAACCCCATCCATTTGTAGTGCTTTGCCTGCTACAATTTAGTCTGTGCTTTTAAATCTTTGGAGAGGTTTGTGGTCAGTGTGCACAATAGTTTCTTTACCCAACAAATAATGTTTCCATTTTTTAATTGCTTGAACTAGTGGACACATTTCTTTATCATATACTAAATATCCTTTAACTGCTGAAATGAAGGTTTTAGAATGATAACATACATGTTTACCTCCTGAAGCAACACTGCGCCCATAACATAATCACTGACATCTGTCTCTACTTCAAAAGGCTACTGCAAACTAGGAAGAGCAAGTACTGGAGCATGACTAAGCTTGTATTTCAATAACTCAAAGGATTTGTCTTGTTCCTTACCCCAGTCAAAACCCTTACTCTTTGCGGCCACTGTGTGTAGAGGTGCTACAATTACCGAGATACCCAGAATGAACTTCCACATGTACTATACTACTCCCACAAAGCTTCTAGTCTATGTGGCTCCTATTGGTGTTATCCAATTTTGATGGCTTCCACATTCTTTGGATCCACTCATAGCTCTCCTCCTCTAACCACGTGCCCAAGATAGACAAGTGACTATTTGGAAAATTCACATTTCTTCATATTACAAAGCAATTGTTTCTCCTTGAGAACTTGCAAGACTTGCTGCAAATGCGTTAGATGTTCTTCCCATGTGGCACTAAAAATCAAGATATCATCTAGGTATACAATGACACATGAATCTATGAAATCCCATAATACATCATTCATCAATCTCATAAATGTAGTGGGTGCATTACATAATCCAAAAGGAAGTACTAACCATTCATACAAACCTTGTTTTGTTTTAAAGGCAGTCTTCCATATATCCTCCTCCTTCATCCTAACTTGGTGATAACTTGACTTGAGATCCAACTTTGTGAAAAATTTGGCATGCTGAAGTTGGTCCAAGAGATCATCTATACAGGGAAGTGGATATTGGTTCTTTATGGTGATCTTGTTCAAAGCGCGGTAGTCAACGCACATTCACCAAGAACCATCCTTCTTTGGCACTATCATAATAGGTGAACCACATGGTGAGGTGCTCGGACGTAACACCCCTTGGTATATTAGTTCTTGGAGTTGTTTCTTTACCTTAGTACTCTCTAGCAAGGATTTCCTCTACAACCCGATGTTTAGTAGAGGTGACTCTGGAAATAGTTGAATCTCATGCTATTCTTCCCGTTTTGATGGTAATCCACTAGGAGCCCGATATTCTTCCTAAAAATACTTGAATAATACTATCCAAATCTTGTTTTCCTTGGTTAGAAATATCTAAAAATTCTACCCCATATTGTTTTTCCTTTAAAAAAGTAAACAAAACTGATTATGATTTGACCTGAATAAGCCATTTTTCTTGGTTAGCACTTACCATAGTAACCCGTGTCTTATCTTTGGTGTGCCCGGATGTTGTAGTTGATCCCATCCTTGACCCATCTCTGATTGGTTTTCCTTTTCATAAAGATAGCATCCCTAACATACAAGTAAGAGCTCCCAAATACCACATCAAAAGCATCAAGTGGAATAACAACTTCAAAAACATCTATATATTGAGAATTTATCCCAAACTTGACCTTACATATTCTTGTTACTTGAATTTCAACACCCTTCTTCACCTAACCCAAAGGATATGGGTGCGGATGCTCGTAAGTCTCAAGACTAAGTATCTCAGAAATCAAGTTAGATTGAGAACTGGTATCAACCAAAGCATTTACCTTAGTCCTCTTGATCTGGATTTTGATCTGGAATAGTCTACTCATCTCCTCTTCGCTACCCACATTGGTGGTCGTGCACCCAAGCCTTTCATCTACATCTGAGTCATATTTGATTTCCACCTCCCCTTTTGTATTTACATCTATCATGGCCTTCTTTGAGTCCTTGGTTTGGTTCTTTGGATGTAACTCCGGATGTAACTTCCAACATGTAGCGTCAGTATGACCATTGATATCACAATTATTGCAAAAATTCTTACAAAAATTCTTGGGATCTTTACAAGTATTTAAAGTAGTGGAAGCTTGTTTACCTTTCTCTTTCCACTTACTCTTGTTACTTATTTTACCATAATCATTTTTCTGCTATTTTTTGATTGCTTTACCCTTGGTTCTACTTCTCCTTACTTTTTCTCATCATCTATGTAGTATGCCCTGTACACATGCTTCATTGAGATCCTTGGGCTTTGTGGAGATGATTTTTTTGAAGGTGAGTGTGAAGTCCTCCCAAGTATTTGGCGAGAATATCCTCATCCTCCAAATCCATGTTCAAAAACATGGCTTGCCTCCCGAAACTCCGTAGTATAGTCCTGCACACTTTGACCACTTTGCCTTGTCTAAAATATTGCCATTTAATCATTTGGTCAGCTTTTATGGCCAATAGGATAGAAGTTAGATCTAAGTAATTCCTTAAATTCTTGCCAAGATTTCACAATAGGATGTTTCTTCTTTTCACAAGTAGTTAGATGAGTTTCCCACAAAACTAGAGCATGCCCCTTCATTTTGAGTCGTGCAAAGGTGATCCTTTGTGCCTCGGTGACATTATGGAAGCTAAAATAGAATTCTAACTATTTCAACCATTTATCCAAGTAATTCTTCATCTACTTGTCTCACAAAGCTTTTGATTTCAACTTTAGTCTCAACTTTAAAAGAATTATGTTCAGATTTTACCTTTTCTCTTGTGTTAGAAGTCTCTTCTTCATGCTCTCCCCCATAATCTTCCTCATGGTGACTCTTTCCTATACCAAACTTTTTAGTTCAGCCTCAAACCACCGAGTCCATGGAGTCTTGCTTGATGGAAGCCATCTTACGCAAATCTACAAGTTCCTCTTTCCTTCTAAACATCCTATCCATCATGGTCTCTAACATCTCGATTCTACTGAGACCAAGGTCCCTTCCTCCATTTCTCCCCAAATTCTCTGTTTCCACTTCTTTATAGAAATCTCCGGATCGCAAGGTAAATCTTCTTTGCCTTTAGATATTTTCACTTTGTCATAAAAATTCAAGAACGAAATACCAAAGTCCTAGATACTTGTTAGCTATGATACCAAAATGATCGTAAACTCTTCAAATTTGGAATTATTCACAAAACCACAAATTAATCGTTGTTGTTTACTTTCTATTAGAAAACAATAGAGATAGCTAGTGAACGAATTACTATTGTGCTTAGAATCAACAATTGTAGTAAAGGAAAGAATATAAGCTCATAACACCAACAATTTTATCCCGGAAAGCCTCCAATGGAGGAAAAACCGATTAAGAAGGGAAATTGCTCTTTCTTCCCACTTCTATTGGCCAATTCAAATCAACTGGTACATAATTTACAATAAGTAAGAAATAGAAGTTGATAATATCTCAACACTTCCTTTTAGTTACTTTCTTGCTCTGTCCAACACTCCTTTCTTCTACAAAAATACAATTTCCAGCACCAAGACTTCTTGCTCAATTGCTCCCATGCTTTGATGATCTTCTACACTTCTACAATCATGTATTTATATCCTTCCTCATGTCATCCCTTACAATGGAGAATGGGAAAGGTCACGAAGGAGAAGAGAAATGAACACCCTTTCAAATTTAGAGGCTGTTCATTTCGAATTTAGTTTTCTATCCGTAATGGCAGACCACCACCCTGTGTAGACCAGTGGTCCTGGGACCGCTGCCCTAGGCTGGGTGGTGGTTCTCAGAACCGACACCCTGCATAGGGAAGTAGTCATGTTACTTAAAATACAAAACCTCCATTTCATTGTTTTCCTTCTTTGTGCTGATTGTTTCTGATGAAGTAGAGTTATTTCGGATCCCTATGGATCATATGTGCTCTTGAAGAATTAAAACTATACGAGAAGAAAGAATCAAAAGATGATATGAACATTAAAAGATTATGAAAAACAAATCCACATTTTTGAGGAAAGACAATCTCTAAAAGAAGAAGAAGAGGCTAATGAACTCAAATAACTTGAGACTCGGCTTGAAAAGATCTCAAACTCTTACAAATCAAAGGAGGATGAATGCACAAAACTAAACTCAGAACTAGACAAATTAAAGTTGAGTTCGAAAAAATTATTATGACAAGCTAATTATGTATGAAAAACTAGAGAAGAGTTCAAATGTTTTGATTTGGTTTACTAAGCGGCCAATGTGATATAAATGATAAATGCTGGGATTATTTTCAAGGAAGAAATTAAGGAAAAGGAGCTTGTAAAGAATAAAGGAAACAAGACTACTTCAACTCCGAGCACATATTTTGTTGTAAATAAAGATTTCAGCAAATCCACCAAGAGAAGGACTACTACTCCTAGAATCTCCTATGCAATGAGGTACACACATTCTTTCTATGGTTATTGTTATTCATGTAATCAGTTTGGACATAAGGCTGCTAAGTGTAGAAAATTCTCTAGAGGCTATAGAAGAAACTTTGGCCCATCTTACACCAGACTGAACTATAATGATGTCCACTACAACTATTACAAGAAAAGAAATGAGGCATCAACAAGTAAACAAGAACCTCCTAAACAAGATAAATGGGTGTATGTTGTAAAGAAAGATGCGAACAAGAGGGAAGAGTCTTTCTCAGTAGTGAAAATTGCATTCCATGTGTAAAATGAAGATAAAATATGGTATTTAGATAGTGGATGCTCTAGCCATATGATTGGTGACAAAATAAAATTCATTTCACTATCAAACAATGCATCAGGTGTTGTGAGATTTGGTGATAAAAATTCAGCCAATATAGTGGGAAAAGGAACCTTGAGTCTAGATAATGGAAAGACCATAACTGAAAATGTTCTATACATTGAAGGCCTCAAGCACAATTTGTTAAGTGTGAGTCAAATGTGCAAAAGGGGATACAATCTGATCTTTCATGACAAATGATGTGATATCATAAATGGAAAAACATGAAAGAAAGTTGCAAAATCCAAAAGGAAAAAGAACAACATGTATGTGCTAAATGAAATAAACAATGAAAAATGTTTCACAAGTAAGGTTGATTACATATGGTTATGGAATAGAAGAATTGGACATGTGAGCTTTGAGAATCTAGTAAAACTTAGTATTAAAGTTTGTGTAAAACATATGCCAAATTTTTTAAAACCAACATATATACTTTGTAAAGAATTCTGCATGGTAAAAAAAATGAATATCATTCAATGTGAAGGAATACTCTACAACCAAACCTATGGATTTGATTCATATAGATATTTGTGGTCCCACAAGAGCTAAAATTATACAATGTGAAGTGTATTTCATGTTGCTGATAGATGATTACACCAGAATGACATGGGTAGCATGTTTAAAGAAAAAATCAGTAGACTTACATAGATTCAATAAATTCAAGGCACTGGTGGAGAATGAGAAGAACAAAAAGATCAAATGATTAAGATCAGATAGAGGCAAAGTGAATTATGGTGCGAGTTTGATGAATTTTTGAAGAAAATGGAATTAGAAGACAATTCTTAGCTGGTAGAACACCTTAGAAAAATGGAGTTGTTGAAAGGAAGAAAAAGACTATGCAAGAAATGGATCAACCAATGTTGAATCAATCCTAGTGACCGAACAAATATTTTTCGAAGATGTATACATCGTGATGTACATTTTGAATATAACTTAATTAAGAGTAAATAGTGACAAGAAACCTTACAAACTTTGAAATAACAAGATTGCAAATGTGAAACATATAAGAGAGTTTTGGAAGCAAATGTTGCATCAAAAGAGATGAAGAAAACTTGGGAAAATTTGACTATAGGTGTGATAAAGGAATATTTCTTGGATACTCAGTAGTTAGCTTGGCTTACAGGTGTTACGATAAAAGGTTGTAGAAATTTTTTGAAAGGAAAAACATGAAGGTGGATTAATCTCCCAAATCCAACACTCAACATAATAACTTGATAAGAATGAAGAACAAGAATATGATGAGGAAATGGATAGTTCGTGTGAATAAGATGATGAAAAATAAGAAAGGAAAGATACTAAGGCACCCTCAAGGAAAGTAAAAAATACCATCCAACAAATCAGATCATTGGAAACAAAGAAGGCAACATTCTAACTAGAAGAAGGCTAAGAGATCAACATAATCATGAAGATATAGAACTCCTATCCATGATAGATCCCAAAAGCATTGCGAAAGTAATTAAAGATCAACATTGGGTAGAATGATGAAGGACTTGATTAGATTGAAAATAATGAAACATGGGAGCTTGTACCTGACCGTAAAACAAAAATGTGATTGGAACAAAGTGGGGTTTCAGATTTAAGTTGACTGAAAAAGGATAAGTAACTAGAAACAAGGCTATAATTTTGTGAATAGGATATACACAAATGGAAGGAATCGACTTTGATGAATTTTTTTACTAGTAGCAAGGATGGAAGCAATAAGACTGTTCCTATCTTACGTGGCTTACAAGAAAATCAGAGTGTTCCAGATGGATGTGAAATCATCCTTAATGGTTTTATGAATGAATAGGTATATATTGAACAACTTGACGAATTTTCACTAACTAAAGATAAAAACTATGTGGGTAGGTTGAAAAAGGTGTTGTATGGACCGAAACAAGCTCCTAGAGTTTGATACAATATATTGGATTCATACCTCATTGAGAAAGGGTTCAAAAAAGGTGTTGCTAAAAGTAATCTATGCATCAAGGAATAAGGAGATCATCTGCTCATAGTCATTGTTTATGTGGATGATATCATTTTTGTAGGAGATCATGATAGAATGAATTATGAATTTGCTGATATGATGAAATAAGAATTTGAAATTTCAATGTTGGGAGACCTCTCCTTCTTTCCGAGCTTACAAATCAGTCGGTTAGATCAAGGTATCTTCATATCCCAATCCAAGTATATTAAATAAATGTTGAAAAGGTTCATGATGGAAGATTTCAGACCTATAGGAACACCAATGGAAATTGGATGCAAGCTGAGAAGAGAAGACAACTCACCAAAAGTAGACAAAACTCTATATAGATCGATGATAAGAAGTCTACTTTACTCTGCGACATCAAGACGACATTATGTAGGTAATGGGTATAGTTGGAAGATTTCAAGAAGATCCAAGGGAGACACACTTCAAGGCGGTCAAGAGAATTCTGAGATACCTCATGGGAACACTTGAATATGGAATTTGGTTCCCCAAAAGTAGTGACTTCAGCATAAGAGCTTATACATATGTTGATTGGGTAGGAAGTGTTGATGACATGAAGAGTACCGGTGGCATAGCATTATTTATTTGAAATTGTTTAGTTTCTTTTCGAGCAAGAATAAATCATCAGTGGAACTCTCAACATGTGAAGAAGAATATATAACTTCTGCAATGTGTTGCACTCAAGTTCTGTGGATGAAACAGACATTGGAGGATTACAAGGTAAAATCTAAAATTTCAATTCCCTTATTTTCTATTAGCACAAGTGCAATAAGTGTCTCTAAGAACCCTATGTTCTACTCAAGGAAAAAATGTATCCTAATTAAATATCATTTCTTAAGGGAACAAGTGAATGAAAAGAAAATTAGTCTAGAATATGTGAGCACAAAATAAGAAATTGTAGACATTATGACCAAGCCACTGCCAAAAGCTACTTTTGAGCACTTAAGGAATGAATTGGGGGTCATTCTTGATCCCACCAACAACTAGAAGGTGTAAAGACAAGGTGAGGGAGAATTCTTAGGTAATATCATCTTCTAATCAATGCTAAATAGTATTTTTGATAAGGGAGCTAGTTTGCTAGCTCAATTTTATCAAAGTATACATCAACTTAGGGGGAGCTTTGCCATGAGAAAATCAGGACATATGGATTAGAAGCATGTGCTAAGGGGGAGAAATATGTTTATTTCCTACATTTTCATCTTTAGGTGGCATAGATGGCCCTTTTTCATTGTTGTCAAAGGGGGAGAAAAGCTCAAGTTAGAAACCAACTAGTAATAACAGAAGGGGAGAGAAGCTAAAAATAGAAATCCACCAAGGGAGAGTTACAAAGTGTTTTCAGAAACCAGGTATGCAAGTATCATTTTTCCATCAAAAGGTTGTAGGTTTTTGTGGTATTGAAGTGTTGAGGTGTTTCCATCAATGACAAAGGGGAGATTGTTGGACCTTTTCATTTGTCATATGTGTTTTCATTGATGTCAAGTTGTATTAATGGCAAAAGTATTTGATGTCAAGTGACATTGATGGCAAAAAGGATTAATTGGTAAAGTGAGCAAGTAAGAAAGATGAAGGTTGATTGATAGTGTCATTTCATAGAGGCTTCAAGATGATCAAGGATAAGTTATAAGGGACTTAATCAATTTTTGTGCAAGCCACAGACATAAAGAAATAGTCACCAAAGTATTGAAGTAGCTGCCATAGTCTTAAAGTAGCCACCGAAGTCTACAAGAGGCCGCAAAATCTAGAAGAAGTCATGAAAGCTTAGCAAAGGTCGTGGGTAAAGGAATGAAGCTGAAAAGAAAAAAGAAGCCAAAGGATGAGCCGTGGATGAGTAAGGTGAAGCCATTAATTGAAGGAAGATCCACACAAGTAAAGATATACTAAATTAAAAATTGTGGAAGTAAGGGAAGTTCATGGAAGCCGCAAAGAACTAGAAAATCCATACGAAATTTAAAAGACATGAAGGATTAGAGTTAGCCGCGGAAAAATATAAAAGATGCACATAAAATAAAATAGTTGGGGACATGGGACAAAGCCACCGGAAGGCAATGGACAAAGAGGAAAGATGCATAAATTGTAAAATCCGTGAGAAGCAAAGAAAAGATGTGGATGAATAAAAATCCACCAAGAAAGAAGAAAAGTCGTAGATCAAAGGATAGAGTCCGATACAAAGGAAAATGTCAAAAAAGCTTATAATAGCTGCAGATTGAGAAAATATGGCTGGATCAGGCTTGAGGAAAATAAAATGGAGTTAAATATGGACGAGTGAAATTTTATTCTCCAAAATCAATGGTGATTCAATTGTCTCATGATTGTGGCTAAGCATATAACTTGAGCTCCACGAAGAATGAAGAAATCTATAGTTCCAGTTGTCTACGTTTAATGCTCATTGATTTTGTGGAAATACAATCGTAGTTTTTATGGGATTCTGATTTCAAGGAAGAATTAAATATCAAAGAAGAAAAATGGCTCACTCATCTTGATCACATTGGAAATCATAGAAATATGAGAAATCTATTTTTAGGTATTAGCTAATAAATATTTTCTAGTGAGTGCATAGAAAAAGGTGAAATCAAGTCGAATATAGCAAGAGAAAAATATGGAGTTTGTTGTATTCATTTAATGAACCATATTTTCAGATGAAAAAGAAGGAAAGTGTGAACAAATCTCTAATCGAAGAGATGGAATGGGTCAATGGTCAATAAAGATACAACTCAAAGCCAATTTTGATGTTTCTTAGAAATGAAATAATACAAGTGGAGTGAAGAGTGATAAAAAAATAAGTTCCTCAAGTGATATGACGATGCATTGAAGTGAGAGAGATACATAAAGAAAAGAGAGAGGAAGGAGCAAAACAGACAAATGAAGTAAAGAATATATTTTAGATGCAAATAGTATTAGTGTGAGATTGATTGAACAAGAGGGGTCAATTCAAATGAGAAGAAGAGAGTGAAAGAGAGAACACAAATAGATATAAAAGAGTGATCATAATCTATTGTGTAAGAAAAGTTTGTAGCTAGATGATCAAAATTTGTATGTAAAATAAGTCTAAGTTGTAGCTTAGCATTTTTAGGGGGTTGTAGCCTCCTTGTGGGTTGGTGCCTACAAAATATTAGTTGTAGCTAATTAAATTAGGGGTTGGTGCTCCTTGTAAGTTGGTGCTTGCTAAAATTTGCTTTGAGTGGGTGCTTAGAAAATCTTCAAGTGGGTGCTTGAAGTTGTGAAGTGGGTGCTTCATAGGTTGAGTGGGTGCTCAACCGAAACCATTGTAAGCTTTGGAATTGGTGTTCCTAATAAAGCCTTGGTTTCAAGTGGGTTTTTTTCCGAAAGTGTTTCCCACTATAAATTTTTTGTTCAACATTTTTCTGTCGATATATGTTTGAAAAAATGCACATGATATAGTAACTGCTCAAATTTAAGAAATTGTGGATTAAGTATAACTCTGGAAATTAATTTTAATCCACACTGATTCACCCCCTCTCAAAGACTTGTGATCTCTAAAAATACATGATGTGGGAATAAATCAAGTTATAATAGTCATATAAACGTATCAATTTTTGGTATTTTATAAATTGAAATTTTATTTCTATTAAATAAATAAAACATTTGATGCTAATTATGAAAAAACGTGGGTGGTATGGGATTATAGTTTAGAAATTATATCGGGCTTATTTAAAAGGGAAATAAAGATAACCAAATACTCATATATATATATACTTATACATATATTGTTAATAAAGATAATGTGATAGTAAAAGTATCTTTTCAAAAAAATTAAGATAACAAGACAAAAGGAAATTGTTTTCAAGTAGTACAAAACATAGTGGTCAAAACATGATGTGTTCTACTAGGTTTATATCCCAAACCACTTCCACCATAAGGATTTGTCATGTTAAGTATCTTCTCCCACCCATCATTGTTTTATTTTTCTTCTTCTCAATTTTTATGGTAGGGGAAAAGTCCCATGCAAGTAATATTTTCTTGATGAGACACTATCCATGAACTGAAACCTTCATCTTGTATAGTACCACATATGCCTTCACCATGTCCATTATAGGAAATTGCAGACATGAGAAAAATTATATTCTACTCTAACTACAAAAGTGGTGACATAGAGAATTTGGAATTACCTAGATGGTAGTTTAAAGGGAACTTCCCGATTAGTGAGAAGTGATTAAAGTTTATCCATATCCAAAATCACTTGATCATTTTGCACCTAAATTTGAGGCATAGCATTTTAAATAGAAGCCATGTTGTTAGCCATTAAGGAATTTATATTAAAGGAAGAAGATAAAAAATGATGTCTAACATTTCCCATCACAAAATAAAATACAATCATGAAATGTATGTCAAATTTGATTGTATTTTGTAGAAAACATTAGCAAGTTCCATAGAAGTTCCATTCTTTACAAAAATAATATCAAAATGAACAACTAGAAAAATATGTAAACCCATGTCTAAGAAAATTTCACATGAGGTAAAACCCAAAAACATTATCGATAATAAAAACTTGGTGAAAAATGGGAACATGAGATTTAAAACCCCCATGGGATGTTAATCAAATTTATCCCCATATGTAACCCTTAATACAAAATACATAAAAAAGAGATATATTTTTTAATTTAATAATGGATTTTCACATATTGAAGAAGCATTTGACAAAATTTTCTTCTATAAAATTAATCCTCTATTGATGGTTTATGGTTTTAACTTGAATGTAGTTAAGAGAGATAAGTTGATAACTAGACCAAGGTTTGCATTATGAAAAGAAATTGTATTTACCGATCAATTCCAATCTTTTCACCAAGTAATTCTACAACTAATCAAAATATTATGAAAATTGTAATAGATGTTGGGGCTTATTTTTGTTTTTAAATACGGATCTTTAATAATTTATAATGATATTTAAATGCTTTAGAATAAAATTCCTTTGTCATATTATTTTTATAATGATATTAGGTTCATTTTTCACTCTGAGTTCCATGATTTTTGACATTGTTGGAAAAATATTTTATCATTTAAACTATTGCAAAATAAAATTATTAAGATCTAATAACATTTATTCAATGATCACATCCAGATTCATATTTCAAAAATTACTCAAACTCCATTAACCTCTATTCAATCTCATCAAACACCCTTGCCTTGAAATTTCTCCATACTAGATCTTGGTTTCATACCCCCCGGTATGATTCACTAGTCAACATAGACTAATAAACTAGTTGGGCTATTTTTTTGATGTACTACTTTTAGCAGAACTTGAAAAGGTCATAAATTGTCCTTTGGGTGTCCAATTTTTGAAACCACCCGTTTCTACGAGATGGATGCACTAATCAACCTACCTTGGTAGTTGGAGCATGTTTCGCACATTTCAAGCCGAAATCCATCATCTAAAGGATGCAAATTAGGATCTAAGTTGTAATTTAGTTTTTTCCTATTTTAGGGCATTAGTAAATTGTAGTCATTTCTTCATGTACTTTCTTTCTACATATGCATATACGCCCTTGCAAGATGGTCTTGTTCACTAAGTACTTTAATGACATGTGGTCCGTGTAGAATGTAGAGGGTGTTGCAAGAAAATACTACCTAAATTTGTGTAGTGCATAAATCATCGACAATGCCTCGTGTTTCGTGGTTGTATAATTCTGTTCTCATGGGGTTAGCTTCCTACTAAAAATCACAAGGGATGGTCAACAATTCCCTCCCTAGGTTGTGTTAAGATTGCTCCAATTGTCATCCCTGAAGAATCAACATGTAGATGTAATGGCCTATCCCAACAGGGAAAATGTAATATGGGTGCAAAGATAAGCCTATTCTTCAATGTGTCAAATGCCATTTGCTGCACCTCTCTCCAAGGAAATGTACTTTTGTGATTCAACAACTCCTCCAATGGCATGACAATATTTACATACACCTTAATGAATTTCTAGTAATACATCATATGCCCAAGGAATCTACATACCATGCTCTAGATGGTAGGCTCCCCAAACCCATAATAATGAAAAATTTGGTAGGATCCCTAGCAAGCCTTCTTTACATATGATATGTCCTAATAGAGTGTCATATGGAGTAGCGAAAAACACATTTCTTAATGTTGAGAGATATAATAAACCGTCGGCATCTCTCAAACATCATCCTTAGATTACCACAATGGTCCCTCACTAATCTATATAATGTCCAGTCATCCAGGTAGATTTGAAGAAACTTATGGATGAAGTCCTAAAACACCTGAACCACAATGCGTGAAAACACAGAAAGTGCGTCCTTTAGTCTAAAAGACATGATCGTATAGGAAAAAATTCCCCATTCAATGGTGAAAGTTGTCTTGTCTTGGTCATCCTTTACAATTATAACCTAACAATATCCCGAGAATCCATCTATGAAAGAATAGATCTCGCACCCGGCTACTCCTTCTAGGATCTCCTCGGTGAAGGGGGTTGGAAAAGGATCAATGACACACACCACATTCAAATCCCTGTAATCAATGCAAATCCTTATCCTCCCATCCTTCTTAATGTTGATGGTCATTAGACTTATCCACTCTGATTCCTCAACAACATCAATAATGCTTAATGCGATCATCTTGTCAATCCCCTCCTTGACCTTGACTCGTAGATTCATATTCATTAGATAAGGTCTCTTTCGAATCAAGCGCACACCTTCCTTTAGCTTGATATTCATTTATCCCAAGGAGTGGTGAACTCCTTTAAGATCATGGTACCATACGAGAAAAAAATCCTGAAATTTATACAATAGATCAGTTAACTTTGAAACCTCCCTTTCTTTCCAATAATCTCCAATAGTAGCTTCCTTAGGTTCCACCTCCGAGCCAATGTTAACCTTATTAATTTTCAGGGTTTTATGGTAAGCACACACTTGCTCATATGCACTATCCATAACCTCACACATACCAAAAATATGGTTAACACCAAAGTTTTCCACCTCTTCACTATCTATCATGTATACCAACTTTCCTTTCTCTTTTCCGTGCAAGTGTGCTCAAGTTGTACTTCCTCCGATTCTTCCTCATCAAAGCATACTTCCAAGATAGGTTATCCCAATAACTCCAAAGATTCTATCCTCCACCATGGTACTATCACCCATAGTTATGTGCTTAACAACCTACAATGGCTTATCCACCAATGGATTAGTACTTAAAAACTCATAATATTGAATGATATCAGCCGTCAAATCCTTCCGGTTCCTGTCGATAGTGTAGATATGAATGAATGTACCATGCGCATGTCTAATCTTGTAAGGTGGAGTAAAGCTTCGCACCCAAAAAGATGGTGGACAAACTTCCACACCTTCTATCCAAGACTTCTCACATGTCTGGACGTGAAATGAGGTAGCTTCCTTCCCATGATAGTCTTGTATAGCGGTAGGTGCATTGCTTCATAGAAATGTAACAGAGAATGTGATTCTTATCTTGTGCCATTCTAGAAGGTTATCTCGATGGGTCACCCACCAATGTGCTATGGTCCTAAGAAAAGTAGAGCTAGGCATACTTCTCCTTTCAATCTTACATCTCCTTTGTGTCTCTATTACTCATAGGAAAACATCGTGGTTTCCTCCCCGCCTAACTCAATAACTATTTTCCTCCTAGGTGCCTTATTGAGTGTGTTTTTTTACTCTCGTAACAGATCCTCTTAAATTCCTTTTGACTAACTCATAGGTCCCTGTGTAGCCAATTTTCACATGTCACACTAATTTTATCACTTATAGATTGAGCGTCTTACCACCGAATAACACATAATTTTTTTGGTTGCACAACCTAGGGTCCTTGATAGTGCGCACATAGATTCTGTCTAGGTATTCTTCTCCCAAGGGATCAGTATAGGGTGCTGACTTCCCATCCGTCAAAGGAATGATAACATGTTCCTCCTTGTTCTCAAAACTTATATACCCCTTATTGAAACATAAGTCAACATTATTCTTATAGCACTGTGAGGCTCCCAAGTAATGCTAGAAAGTTGTCCACCTTAGCAAGTGCCAAGACTTCAAAGTCTCCAAAGTGAATTTTACCCCTTGGATAGTGATAACAACATCCTTTAAGACACCAATGGGCATTGCCTTTGTCTTGTTATCCATATACAACACATTTGAAGATGGCTATAATGGGGGCCTTCCTATTTGATTCCATGCATCCAAGGTGAGAACATTAAATTCCGCTCCCATGTCAATCAAAATATTACCTAGGAGCCATCCATCAAAAAATACATTCAAGGTAATCTCCTTATCAAAGTCAAGACTATGAGGAGGAAGATTAGCATGCAAAACTTGCCTCTTGTGCTCTCCTCTGGTGCTTGGTAATTTTCCTCTCAACCACTCTCCTAATAGAGGGATGATATTCTCTTGTCTCAAAGATCTTGCATACCTCCTTGACTTCATCGGATCCTTCTATAGATCCGTAACTCTCTTCTTCTTCTATAACTATTGCGACTTATCCTTTAGGCACTGGATCTCTCCTTGTAGGCTTCAAATAATATTCATGGTCTCCGATAAAATTTATTCTTATGCATAGGGTCCGGATACTTCCCGATACCATATCTTCTCTTGTAATTAGTGGTCTTTGCTTCAGTATCTCCCTGGCAATGCAGCCTCATCTTGTGTTGTCACCATTATAGGTTCTAACTCTAACTCACATGATACCCTTGACATCCACTAGGGATCAACTCTCTTCACTCTTACCATCCTAGCACCTTTATCCTTCCCGCCGCTTCGGCTTATGTGTTCAAAATTTTTGGGCGTTCCTCATACTTGTGCTTTTTCCCACACAAGAACACTACAAAAAAATGGGACACTCGCGCTTGTAATCTTATGTAGATCCACGTTATAGCGCAGATCAATGAGGAAATTCACTCCTTCCACCCCCATGATTGCCACAACCTCTAAATACCCCTCCAAATCCTCTTCCATGACCTCCTCCATCTGTAATCCCTTCATAATGATGACCATCATCCTTGAAACTACTATAAATGCTGGTCTGGCACACACTAGTATTAATGAAATCATGTATCTGGTCAATCAATCTACAATCCTTAGTGTCATGAGTATCACAGGTGTAAATTTTGTAATAGCAGGCCACATTTTTATAGATTACGCGATGTAGCAATGGGTATCTACTTACATCATGATCTCCATGGAAAATATCATAGTCCACCAACATGGCGTGTACCAATCTTCATGGGAAACTATCCTTTGTATGACCCTCTACTTCACAATCCATACACCATAACCCGCATGCGAGTCTCATGAGCTGAGTTTGAGGAAAATTTCTCTAGCTACTTTTCCATTGTAGCAATTTTGGTTTCTAGGAATGGAATAACTTATGTATCAATGCTTCCTACTACCTCAACATGTAAGGAAACCTCCAAGGCCTTGCGCAGATCTATGAAAATATTATGTGAAAGTTCCCTCTTAAATGGTGTGATTAGTCATCCAAAAACGAATGAGCATGCTAAAAAGGGTGAAGATCATAAGACAACTTGGATAAGAGAGTATTGAAATGTGCATCATACTCCCGCACACTCTTTTCCATTCTGAAAGAATCCTTTCAACATTATGATTACCTTCTTCCACCCCTTCCACCCTCGTGATTGCCACAACCTCTAAATCCCCCTCGAAAGCCTCTTCCATGACCTCATCCATCTGTACTCCCTTCATAATGATGACCATCATCCTTGGAACTACTAGAAATTATGGTCTGGCACACACTAGTATCAATGGAATCATGTATCTAGTCAATCAATCTACAATCTTTGGTGTCATGAGTAGTACAGTGTAAATTTTGCAATAGCAGGCCACATTTTTATAGATTACACACTGTAGCAACATGTATCTACTTACATCATGATCTCTATGGAAAATATCATAGTCCACCAAAATGGCATGCACCAATCCTCATGGGAAACTATCCTTTGTATGACCCTCTACTTCATAATCCATACACCATAACCTCGCTATGAGTCTCATGAGACGAGTTCGCGAAAAAAATTTCTATAGCTACTTTTCCATTGCAACAATTTTGGCTTCTAGGAATGGAATAAATTCTATGTCAATGCTTCCTACTACCTCAAAGCATGTAAGGAAACCTCCAAGGCCTCGCACAGATCTATGAAAATATTCTATGAAATTTCCCTCCTAAACGGTGTGATTAGTCCTCCGAAAACCAATGAGCATGCCGCAAAGGGTGAATATCATAAGTCAACTTAGATAAGAGAGTATTGAAACATGCATCATACTCCTGCACACTATTTTCCATTCCGAATGAATCCTTTCAAAATTATGATTGCCTCATTCTACCCCTTCCACCCTTGTGATTGCCACAACCTCTAAATCCCCCTCGAAAGCCTCTTCCATGAACTCCTCCATCTGTACTCCTTCATAGTGATGACCATCATCCTTGGAACTACTAGAAATTATGGTCCTGGCACACACTAGTATCAATGGAATCATGTATCTGGTCAATCAATCTACAATCCTTGGTGTCATGAGTAGTACAGGTGTAAATTTTGTAATAGTAGGCCACATTTTTATAGATTACACGCTATAGCAACGGGTATCTATTTACATCATGATCTCCTTGGAAAATATCACTGATCTACCAACATGGTGTGCACGAATCCTCACGGGGAAAATATCCTTCTGTATGACCCTCTACTTCACAATCCATACACCATAACCCGTTGTGAGTCTCATGAGCTGAGTTTGCAGAAAATTTCTCTAGCTACTTTTCCATTACAACAATTTTGGCTTCTAGGAATGGACTACCTCCTGTATCAATGCTTCCTACTACCCTAGCATGCAAAGAAACCTCCAAGGCCTCACATAGATCTATGAAAGTCTTATGTGAATGCTCCCTCCTAAACGGTGTGATCAATCCTTCGACGAACCACTGAGCATGCTGCAAAGGGTGAATATCATAAGACAACCGGGATGGAGAGTCTTGAAACATGTGTTATAATTCCACACACTCTGTCATTGGCCATTCTTGAATGAATCCTTTCGATGTTATGATGCTTTTCTGTTCAAACTCAAGTATGTGGAAGTCCACCAAAAAGGCATTACATAGTGCAATGTAATCCACCACTGTCTAGTGTGGATCATACTTCCTATACCAGCTATGTGCTCATCCTTGCAATATGGTTGTAAACTAACAAACCTTCTATTCAGTGCAAAGGCTACCCTTCACACACCATAGAAACTCCCATTTAAGCACATGTTCCACAACATGTTCCACACCTCAGTAATCGGGCACATACAAATACATCTCAAAAATACTGTTGATGTTGTTGAGGCATTTGCCCACTAGATCCAAAACCTTGTCCTCCTCTAATATTTCCACCACCTCCAAGACCTCTAGATCTACTAATGCTAACTCCTTCAGATCCACCAGATCCTCCTCTTATCATAGGTAAGGAGCCTAACGTAGTTGCGCCCTGTGATCCCACCATTGTGCTAAACAACGAGCTGAAAATATGTGAAGTTGACCCAATTCTAGATGTGGCGTTCAAGCTTTACGAACCCCCACCTTGCCCAAATGTTGTAGCAGATAAGATTATTCTGAACATAGGAAATGATCGTGCTACCATAGATGTACTTGAATGAAAAATTATATCCCCTAGGTGTCGCTTGACCACCAATACCAAGACCAACTGGGTTAACAATACTTATCTAAGGATATGGAAAAATAAGTGCAAGGGTATGGTCACCATGTGGGTTAAGATGCGTGCCTATGGATATCCTCCTTTCTTCATATGATAAGATCTCTCCGTAAGCTAAGGGGTTTTCTCTTATTTACTTTCTAAGATGGGGTAGCTCTGATCGCTCAGTTCTACATATTCGTGTGAACTTCAAATCCTTCTGTAATGTATTCCTCCATAAATCCATCACTCCCGTAGCTTTGCGCTATCTTTCCAACTCACTCTTTCGAGCTTCAACAACACAAGTATAGGTCAAACCAACATCTCGCAATCGCGACATTCCTCCCGGGTCCAAAAATGTTGTCTATAGTACCAACATGACCTAGATGCATAGGTCGAAATCTATTCATACAAATCTACTGGGAAACAAAAAAGAATGTTTCATACAACTTATGATATAGGTGGTCCTCTACCCATTTACATACATCAAACTCAGTGGTCGAGTGTTAAATATCCGAGAAAAATCATCCTAGGTGATTATAAGTCACGCTTCATTGTTGTCTAAGGTCAAGCACTCCGTCATCACACCCCATTCTCATAATAGCCTCAAAAAGAGCTCCCGTTAATGGAATCAAAATGTAGTCATTTCCTCATGTACTTTCTTTCTACCCCAAGCACGTCGGCCTATCACCCAACATGCAAAGTGGGTGTTTACCTTAGGTGCGTGTAGGCATTAAGGCCCTCCTTTATGTGAGACTCATGAGAATGATCTATAATTAATGGAGAATGAGTTACAAAAATGGAAATATAGACATTCACTCAAAAATAGAATATACAAATAACATATCAAAGTGCACGAGATGCATCATAAATGGGAATGAACATTGTAAATAATCATAATGAAACTAGATATGACTCGAGAATAATATGAAGAAAACAAGGGTTTAAAATAACTAGTGATCTCACATAGATATTGATTTATAGACATTTACAATGGCCTCATTACATTATAAGGGTCATATAGACCGAATACATCAAGGAATATTATCTTAAACCCTCCAAAAATACTCTGCAGAGAGAGCTCTTAGCTATTCTACCCATTACAACCCTTGTTCATACCCAAACCCATGCATATATGCTCAATAACATCCTTGCAAGTATTTTTGTAGCACCTTGTTACTACTTAAAACCCTCTTTAACCCTTCATTTCCCTAAGCACTTCGTTATCACTCTCATCTCTCCTATTTTGGACCCAAGTACTCCTTTAAATAGGATTTGGATGCAACGCCTTGGTTTCCTTCATGAACATATCATATGCCAAGTAGAAGTGTGGTAATCCATCATAGGATGCTTATGCCAACTCGCAAATGCCTCCAATACATACAATGATAATCTTGGTAATATTCCTTACGTGGAATATTATTTTCTTGACCTCTAAGGCTCAAGGCTTGGCACCTTATCCATTTGTCACACCTACTCAGGATTTTCACGTGTTTCACCTACAAAAACTTCTTCAAAATATGGCTAAATCCCTAAAGCATCCTACTCCCACGTATGCTAACCTCTTCTCTCGTGAGCCTTTCCCTTGCACACTTTTCCTGAGCACCTTCCCTCTTTACTACCTCCTGCACGTGTTGAAATCTTCCTTGGGAATTAGTCAATTTAGGTCCCAACATTACCCCACACTACGCATGTTTTCCATCCTCGGAAACACTCTTCCCTTCCACCAAAGAATAAAGAATAGAGGAAATGAAATAATATGTGATTGAATAAAGAACAGAGGAATCTTTCTAGTGCTCCATGAGAAGTGGGAAATCTTTCCTCATAGGGGATTCAATTTTAACCCAAAACCCACCTCATTCTACACATGTTTAAGTAATTTACCCACCATCACGCTAACCTCATCAAAACTCATCTCATCCCCCTTAGCCTTCAATGTATCTTCAATTATTTTCATTTATTTGCTAAGGTCTCCCAGAGCATGTCCATCCTGTGAGTGACTTGGGGTATAACTCTTTTAGTTTATTTTTAATCGAAACTCTTAAGGTTTCAATCACCTCTAATTTCTTCTCTACCTCAGCCAAGATCTTGTCCCACTCTGCCCTATTTCCCTTATTTTTCTCTTGAAATTCTTTCAGATCTACTTCATGGCTGACAACTAATATGCTTGCTACTCTATCCCTGTCACCATAGTTGTCATATAAAACTTCTTCCATTTGCACCTTGGTATTCACTAAAGAGAGGATCTCGGATTAACGAGTTAGTATCTCCCTAATCTTTAACTCCTCTTCTCCCTTTTTGTGCACCATCACCTTTTTACGCCCGCCAGCTCCAACGCGAGTGGTTGTCTCTCCATGGTGAGTATGTGTGTCAAGTATTCTAAACAGTGCATGGACGACTCATATTTCTTCTCAGGAGGGGCTAGGTTTGGGTGCTTCAAGATAATGGCATCTGAAATGTCCTCTACCTTCTTGTGGATTTCATGCACCTTCACCTTTTCATCCCTTAGCTCATGCCTTAACTACACATTGATTAACTCCTTTTCTTTATCTCCTTATCCCTCTCAATGATCTCCTCATTATTCTTTCCAAGTTCCTCCTCCAAGGCTCTTATTATGTCATTTCTCCTAAAAATTATTTCCTCCACTTCTATTGACACCTTGTTGAGTGTGTTGCAAACTTTCTCATTTGACAACTGTTGAGTATTTACAAGGGGGTTCATTCCTTCAGCACCTAGTGTCTCCATCATTACATCTTTATTAACTTGAACTCATCGATGTGGGACTCAAATGCACAAGACAATTTTTTCTAGTGCATGGGTACACACTTTATTCATCAAAATAAGACCAAGCTAGGAGTTGGTCTGTGGACACTATACTCTAGAACTACAAGTGCAAGACTTTGTTTGGATCATTGTATAAGTCATAACATGTTCATATGTCGCTACTATGCCCGTCCCACTTGTGCAGACTTTGTCATTGGGAAGCTTACTGATAATATGGGGTCTCTGCCCATGCTCCCATACTCCTTTCCTACACTTTTGATCTCTTGATTTCCTTCGAAATTCATCGACACTTCACTCTCCTGGGCTCCACCAAGTATTGGATAATACCTACCACATCCCTCTCTATAATGTTATCTATCTGCTCCTCGGTTAGGTTCAGGGTCTTCTGATCACACATGTTTACCTCCTCACTCCCTCGTTTGGTATGGGAACCCTCCTCACACTCCTCCTCTTCATCCTCTTTTCACCAAACTCCTTTCAATTATACACAATAGGATTATGAGCTTCCTTGAGCTCTTCATTGTCTTTAATTTCATCTCCTTTCATGCTCTCCATCTCCTCTAAGTCGAACCTTGTGCCACACTTTGCTTTTTATTTACTAGTGACTCCAACATAGGGACTCCTCCTTATTGGGTGGATCTTCTCTCCTAGGAGACTCTTCTTTCTCTAATGACTCCTTCCTGATGGAAGACTTATTCCATCAAACGTAGGTGCTTGTACCTACACCGATTCTGTGCCCATATGGTTTGCAAAGTACTTGTGCTCACCGCATTTTCTATAGGAGTCTCTTCTCATTCTCTCATCTTAATTACTACTTTCTTCTTTCTCCCAGTGGGGTCTTCTGGGATATAGATGAAATCCTCAACATAAGCACCCTTCTCAAACTTAGGCCTTAGTTGCACATACATCCTTACCATCATCCTACCTGTAATAGTAAATGTCACAGGTTTTATCATGTGTATATCATGAGATACATAATTTTCTAAAAAGGAACACTTCTTGGGATACACTAAGGTCTGGCACATATTTTTGATGATCTTGATCTAAAACACTTAGATAAAATCTCTGTTTCTTCACATTTTTAAACATGTTTATGACACCTTGAAAATAATGTCTTTGTGAAGGAGAAGGGAAATTTGCACCAAGGGCTCTTGTTTTCATTTTTCAAAGTAAACATGTCGATACATAAGTGCTGGTATACAACAAAATCAACTTCTTCATCCACTAGTGTAGGTAATTGTTTAGTTATCCTCCATTCAGCTCCGGATGCATAGCACATCCATTTATACCATTTCTCCAAGCGCACCTTATGAGCGGTTGTCATGGTGTCATAAGTATAAGATTCAAACCTCTTCACGGGAGAGGGGTTATCATCTAGGTACTCCTAAATAAAATTATTTGGCCCATCAGGAAATCCAATCTTTGAAAAGACAATAGTAAGGAGGGAATTACAGAACATGATCTTCTCCCCATCACATGTGGCATCAATAATCTCCTTTGCAATAAAATATGAGAGGTTGTAAATGGTGCCCTCCAAGATCTTATGATAGAAATTCAACTAACCTTTGTTTATATGTGTGCATCTCTCATGTCCATTCAAATTTTTCACCAAGCGTGCGACCATCCTCATAACAGGGTCAAAGATTGCAGTGATGTCAAAGTACCACAAGCCCTTCTTATAGTTATTTGACTTAACTATTTTCTTTATGGCCTCTTTGTCGCACAAGTCCTCATCTAGTGGTTCTCCATCGCAGATCAAGCCAGTGAACTTAGAAATCTACTATGGGGTTATGTGTATTTGCCTTCATATGAAATAGAATTAGACCTCATACATGTGTGACATTAACCATTGGTATAGTCGCTCAGTTTGCCAAAATAAGGAAACTCATAAAGTTGCAGAAGCCCAACCTTTTTAACTTCACTTTTACTTCATCATCATAGATAGGTTTCCCATCTGGTGTCCTCTTTTCCATTGGGTGAACCAACTCCGTGGTCATATCCTCTTATGTGGTGGTTGTGCAATGATTGTAATTGCTCATAATGATCTTCCTTATATGTGAGACCCACTCTTTCCTTAACAACACACCATATGGCTACCTGCATCTCTGCATACCATTCTTAATTGAAACCGGTAGAAACAATTGGTTTTTGTTTTCCCTTTTCACTACCCTTCTTCAGTGAAGTGGTCACTCCTTTCCTTGGTGCCATTTTTCTCTTCCTCGGTCCTATGTAGTTTCTCCCTTGTGTCAAGTTCTATTACTACTCAAACCCTTGGCTCTACTTCGTGAAATTTCCACAAAAACCTATGCCCTAGCTTGTAAACCCTAACCTAGAGCACTTCCTTTCCACAAGACAACATATCCACCCATGGGAACATAAACAAACTCCTTCACATATGCCCATGTAATTTACTTCCACACTGGTTCACAAGTCCTTCGATTTCTTGAATTCCCACACTCTTCTTTGCACTTCTTCGCAAGAATTTCCTTAAAACAAAAAAACTTCTTTGATAACTTAAAATGCAAGGTAAAAGAATACTTCACCCCGACCTTCTATTTATAGCTTTTACCTTTTCCAATGCACTTTTGGCATTACCACTCGGGCCACCAACAACCATTGTTTTCAGTTCTTATTATATTCTTCCTTTACACTACACCCCACATTAAACAGATGTGTGGTCTCTCATGCATAACAACTTCATGATGTAATTAGCCACCGATGCACACCGTGCCCAAAAGGAACAAAGAAATGAGAAAGGGAAATATAAAGAAAGGAGCATTAATGGAAATCCTAAGCTACATGGTAATACTATCTTATTTACAAACACCGAAGCCTTATTTATAGTAGGGATTTGTTGGAAATGGAACATGCTATAAACCAAATAGGGGACAACTCTCTTTAATGTTCCCTTATTAAAAGAAGGAAAAAAAGACAACTCTCAATGTTTAGACCGATATTCGGAATGTTTTCATACTTAAAATATTATCAATACGAAGGATTGGAAGAGTAGAGAGATGAAGAAGGAAGAAAACAACAATGTTTTTAGGAGATATAGGTAGCAGAATATATCCTTACTCACATTGAACCAAGAAAATATAGGAAAAAGATCAATCACTTCATCACCAATGTGAATCTATAGACACAAAGTTCTAAAGATTACACAGACAAGAACACAAAGTTTCTTTTGAATGCAAAGACAAATGATCCATTGAATCAAGCAAGGAGAGAGAGATATAAAGAGGAAATGAGAAAGAAAGCTTTTGTATTGAATTACTTCCAAATTTACAACATTCCCAGAAAACTAGAATCCTTTTTCCATGGCCAAAACATGTTCTTATAACAATTCGTGTACATCCATACTTTGTCCCCAAGAAAAGAATATCCAAAAGGAATAATGTTTGTTGTAGATCCATTTTTTTGGAAAGTGACATGAAACAAATGCACTCATGAAAACAGAGGTTCAAAAAGGTGAATATTTCATCAATTCGAGCATGATTACTTTAGCAGGGGGCATCTCATGATTTTCTTCTTCATGTGGTCCTGCCATTTCCACCTTTTAACCACTTTCATAGCACTCAAGTGCTTACTGGTAAGTTTTCCCCCTTTTTTTGTGTATGCCCGATAAATCTATTTTCTAATAATCAAACTTTACATCTCTTTAAACTTATTGATTTGGCTCCATAACAAACCAAAAATGCATCTCATGAATAAATGACAAGGAAACAGAGAGAGAAGAATGAAGAATGGTTCACATTTGTATTCTTTGGAGCTCTAGTTCGTTAATGGCGTCAAAAACTAGATGAGTGCATTTTGGCCACTCTTTCCCTTTTTTAGCTTTGAAATTGGACCCTACGCATGGCAAGCTCCAAGCAATGATGGACCTGGGGAAAAAAATCCACGTTTTAAGACATTTGGGAGAAAAAAAACAATTTCTCATTTTTCTCCCCCTCGCATCCCCGCCAAAGGTCAGACACGTGGCACACCCTGATTGGAAATGGGGTCACAACTCAAATTCTCATTTTCATCTGCTGGCTCACTATCCTCGATTTCATTCTTCAACACATGGCATCACCCGATTGGTTGCGGGGATGTGCTTCACTTTTATACTTTATTTATTTTGAAAAGGGAAAATTCCAACTTTTCCCATGAAAGTCCATGCCTGCCGTTGACTTTTCAACGTAGGCCACGTGTCCCTTTCTAATTCACTACGGGCTTCAACTTAGAATTTATCCCTTCAAATGAGTGGGGCCATGAGTCATTTTAGAACTTTTCACCCTTTCGCCATAATGCCTTAGAGAATAAAATGGATCCATTGCCCCGAACTTCCGCCAAAACTGCTCCAGCCAATCAGGGACCCATGGGGATGCGGGGAAAATCTGACATTTTTTCCAAAATCACCAAAAGTGATAAGTTCAAAAAGGAACCTTGTCCAGCCTGCATCCAATGAGAAGAAAATGCGTAGCTTCACCTTTTGAGAAAGAATTTGATGGGGAAAGAATGTAGAAAATTGCAGAGAATGGGAAAACACCATTTTTGCACTCGATGAAGATTTTCTTTCTGCACAAAGTTAATATGTGAAGAATGCAAGTTTCCACGTCCTTCAAATGCATAAAAGAAGATCATAAACCCCTCCCATCCATGAGAAATAGATAGAATGTTATAATGGCCGCAGACTGAGGAAATGCATAAAATGTTGTGGGGGATCAAAACAAGCACTTGAGGGGCTCAAAACACAAATTCCTCCATGGAAAGACTTCAATTTTCATGAAATTGGATTTCAAAAAAGGGGGGAAAATTGAGGGGACAACAACTGGCTCCTTCTAGGGATGATTTGGTAGAGGAAAGATGTAAAATCAAGAACCATAGAGAATTCTGGGGATGAACAGATCAGTGCCTTATCCATTGGGAAAATGGAGTCAAAAAGCAATATCAACACAGAAGACAATGCACACAAGGAAACAAGCAAAAACAAGAAAAACTAGAAACAAAATGCTATACAAAATGTACAGAGGGACCACAAAACTCCTAGGTTTTGAACAACTTCAAAAATTTCCCACTATAAGGAAGTGGGAGAGGAGAACCATCCATGTAATCTAGGTAAAAAGAGTTCTCACCAAAAAATGTCTAATTTTAAAAGGACCAAGCCAAAGGGAATCAAATTTACCATGGTTGCCTCGAGGTTCATGCCTTTTGTCCCAAAGAAGAACACATTGTCTCCCACTTGAAAAGTTTTGGGTTTAGCCTTTTTGTCAAACAAAGCTTTTACCTTGAGTTGATGAGTTGATATTCTATCAACCACTTGCAATCTGTCTTCATTCAACTTTTGGAGGTACATAATTCTTTTGTCAATGAATTGGTAAAGTTGGCATCCTCAATGGCCTTCATCAAATGTAAGGCTGGCAGTTCCAATGTCACTGGTAGTTGAGCTTCAACTCCATATACCACTTGAAAAGGAGACATTCCAATGGCTCTCTTAGGTGTAATCCTATCTGCCCATAAAGCATCATATAGTTTCTTATGCCAATTCCTCTGAGAGTCATTAACAAGCTTCCAAACAATGGTGACCAAGTTCTTGTTAGTTGATTCTACTTGCCCATTCCCTTGGGGATAGTAATCTGAAGAGTGGGCAAGGGAAATGCCATAGCCATAACAGAAATCCATCATCTCAGCAGAAGAAAAATTGGAAGCATTGTCAAGTGACAATCTTGTTTGGTATCCCAAACCTTATTAAGATGTGCTCCTTGATGAAGTTGCATACTACTTCAGAAGTAGTACTTTTAACTGGAATGGCTTCCACCCACTTGGTGAAATAATCAGTGGCAGTCAAAACATGAGTATGCCCTACACTTGAAGGTGGATTGAGTGTCCCAATGAAGTCCAAACCCCATTGTTGAAAAGGTTCCTCAATCACCACTGGTTTGAGAGGTAAAGTAGCCAATTTGGGTCTTCCAACAAAGGTTTGACATGCTTCACACTTTGCCTACCCACTTTGATGCATCTTTGAACAAGGTAGGCCAATAATATCTAGCACGGAGGATTTTGTGGGCTGTGAAGATAAGAGAAATGACCTCCATAGGCCTAGTCATGAAAGGCTGAGAACAATTTCTTTTTCTACTCTTTGTCAACACATTTCAAAAACCTTCCATCTATGCCTCATTTGAACAATGCATTTTCCCACAACACATATTGTGCAGACCTTAATTTGATGGCTCTCTTATCCTTGGCACTCAAATGGGATGGACATTCTCCATAAGTAAGAAAGTGTGCAATGCCAACATACCATTCATTAGTTGAGCTGAGGAAAAGAACAATAGGGATATCAACTTCCTCCTTGGACAATTTGGCATCAGCTCCTTCAACAATGAGTTCACATAAGCCCTTTCCTCAAACTAGCTTGGTGGGTTTGATGTCAAGATCATACTCCTAAACTTTGGCTACCCAATTTCCTCTCTTGGTTCCAAATTCTTGTTGTGTAAGAATGGATTTAATAGTTGTATCAGGCACAAGCACAATAGAATGAGAGTTGAGGATGTAAAAATGAAACTGCTTCACAACTTTGACCACTACAAAAGCATGTTTCTCCATCATGGTGTACTTCAGCTCATGGGATTTCAAAATATAACTCATGAATGTTATGGGGAGTTCATGACCTTCAACATTCTCTTGGGTTAACACAGCAGCTAGAGTACTTTTAGTAGCATAGCAATAGATAATGAAGTCTTTCTATAATCAGGGCATGCCAAGATTGGAGTCTTTGTTATAGCTCTCTTGATGTCTTCAAATGCAACCTTTCCTTCAGAGGACCAACCAAAATTCTGCTTCCCTTTCATCATGTGGGCTATGTTCAAAGTAAGTTTAGAAAAATCAGGTATGAATCTTCTTAAGAAGTTGATCTTGCCAAAGAAAGAGTGCACACCCTTCTTGCTTGTGGGGAGAGGGATCTGCTGAATTACCTGGACTCTTTCTGGATCAATCTTGATTCCCTCCTTAGAGATAATGTGTCCCAATAATTTTCCCTCGGTGACACAAAAGACATATTTCTTGGGATTCAAGGAGATGCCATGCTCTCTACACTTTTGGAGGATAGTTTCAAGGTGTTGGAAATGATCAGCTCTAGTTTTTGAAAACACAGTCAGATCATCAAGGTATACAACTATGCATTTTCCCTTGAGACTGCCAAAGGCCAAGGTCCATTTCCCTCTAAAAGGTGGCACCAACATTGATGAGGCCAAAAGGCATTCTCCTGTAAGCAAAGGTGCCCCAAGGAGTGGTAAAGGTAGTCTTATGTTGATCTGCAACACTTACTTCTACTTGATTATATCTTGAGAATCCATCAAGCATGGACAACATTTCTGAACCTGTAATAACCTGTAACACTTGATCCATTATGGGGAGAGGATAATTATCCTTCAAAGAGGCTTGATTCAAATTCCTAAAATCAACACAAATCTAGATCTCACCATTCTTCTTCCTGATAGGCACAATATTAGCAATCCACGTTGAATGGTGAATGGGGAAAATGATCTTAGCCTTCAATAACTTTTGGATCTCTTGAAAGATTGTATCAACAATTTTAGGGTTATACTGCCTCTACTTTTTCTGGAAGGGCTTGATCCCAGGTTTTAGAGGAATGAAATGTTGCATCTCTTTTGGTTGAAAAGCCTTGAGATCATCATAAGAATATGCAAGAACATCAACATACCTTTTCAACAGATTCACTACTTTCTCCCTCTCCTCTTGTGTGCAACACTTTCCAATGTTTACCAAGCATGGGTTCATTAAGACTCCCAATGTTTATCTTTTCATAGTTAGTAGACTGTTGAGCTCCTTTGGAAGTTTTGGACTTGATGTACCTATCATGTTTATCAAATAACTCTTCCAAACTTACCAACCCTTTAGGTATCTTATTACCTTTCAATTTTATGTAGCCATCATGATCCATTTCTTCTTTGTTATCTTCTTCATTTGGGGGCACACACTCTCTAGGTAGATTTCCACTTCCTTCAAAGTACAACTGGTCAAAATTATCTCTGAGTTCAAGGAAGGAAAGCAAGTGTTGATCATCATTAAAGACCTACCAATTGTTTGCATTATCAGGCACACTAGGCCTATGAATCATCTCAATGGTGAATTTATCTTGGGAGAAATTTGGATGAGGGATCAGTAGAGACCCCGAGATAGCCAAGGAATCAGTCCCTAGTGTTTCTTTCCCTTGGCATGGCTTCAATGGAAAAGGCATCAAGGAACTCAATGGAATCCCAAACCAGATTCTGTAATGTTTCAACCTTCTATTCTTCACTTGAAAGAGATCTTTGACCTATTTTACAATCAGCTCTACATCTCCATGAGAAAGGAGATTCTTGATCCCCATCTCTTTTTCCATGCTTAAACTAAGGATGAGAGCCTCATACTCAGTTTGTATTATTTGTGTTTTGAATTGGAGCTTGAAGGAGAAAGGATGAATTTTCCCTTTAGGAGAAATAAGCACCACACCAGCTCAGAACCAGCTGAGGAGCAGCTCCCATCAAATTCCAAAATCCAAATCCATTAGGATCAAGAAGCACTTCCTTAGGATGGTTAGCCTCATCTTGTGACATGATCATGTAGTTACCATGACCAATGTCCTCATAAAGTATTTGTGCCTTTGGGTCATCTATTTTTTGCATGATATATTCAGTTTGTTTCTCAGGAAGTAGCTTCTTCATTTTCCCATTCACTGGAATAAGAGCATGTGACCAATCCATCATGATTTCTCCTCCAACATCTTTGCAAAAATTTCTACTCAGTAGCATGCCGTAGGAAGGGGGAATATCAGCTACCAAAATGGTGGCTAAAACTCTCTTCTCTGGAAAAGCAACAAAGGCTACTTGTGCATCCTTGATCCTTCCAACCAATGGCACTTCTCTACTTTCCATTGAGTAACATGAACCAAAAGTGTGGGTTAGGGTTAAGCCTAGGGCATGAGCTACCTTAGCAGGCATCACATTATCTGAAGCACTAGAATCAATAACACAATTGTTGAGTTTGTGGCCAGCTATGAGGAGAGTGACATAAAATGGTTTGATCTTCTCATCAGATGAAGTGATTGCTGCCACAAGGCTTGGTTGAGGAAGGAGGAGAAGGAGTGGGAAAGAGACCTTTAGAACTAGGGGATGAAGGCTTGGATTTGGAATTTACAAAGTCTACCATCTTAGCAAAGGCCTTGGGATGGGTTTGGTAGAATTTGGCTTCTGAGATTTGGATCTTAGTTTTCTTGAGATGGTCAATAATGTCAAAAGAACCAGAGGTAGATGGAGCATCATTGATAGGAGTAGATGAAATTTTGACTTATCAACTCTATCATTTGAAGGGAAAGAAGTTTTAGGAGCAAAAATAGAGGAGGAAGGAACAACAGAACCTACCTTGGGTGTGGAAGAAGTTGGAATAGGAGCTCCTCTCCTTGCAATCACTGGAATGGCTGTAGGAGGTTCCTTAGATATTTTAGTAGGCTGCACCACTTTCTCCTTCTTGTTGGCTTGCTCATGAGTCATGACAACATATGATTCATTGTTCATCTCTGCAACTCTTTCTTCATAATCATCCTCTTCATCTATACCTTCAGTGGTGAGAAAATGGACATGAGATCCACTCAACTCTTCTAATTCTTCATCAACTTCCTCTTCATGTTCTTCATAGATTTCATTCTCCTCCTCGTCATCAGGCTCCAACACTTCACATGTTGCATTGACTGGAACTTTAATAGGTGGGCCTTCAATTGCCAATCTGGTTTGAGGAGAGGGAAACCGATTCCTAGGCTGAAAGTTCTTCCTAGGAACATCTTGATAAGGAGCATGTTGGGCTAACTACTTCTTGAGAGCAATGAGATCATTAGCAAGTTTCTGTACCAACTGATCTACATTAGCTCAGGAGAAGATGTGGAAGAAGGAGATGCTTTGGATTTGGATGATTCTCTCCTTAGCTTTTCTAGACATGATCAGATCATCTTCAACACTAACAGAAAATCTCTGATCAAGCATCTAAAGTGGCAAGATTAGCTCTTCTAAGTGCATAGCTCACTTTAGGTAGTTGGGCATTAAGGAAGAAACATTTCTGAATCTGATCCATAGGGCGTGTGTTTTGTGGGATCTTGTTAACCAGCCTATTGAATTTGGCCACAAATTCCCTCATGGGCTCATGTGACTCTTTCTTGATTTGAGAAATCTGGGCCAAGAGGGCATGTACATCCTCAGTAGGTTTGAAACAGTTGCTCAAACTAGGTCATCATGGTGTTCCAATTGGTGATGGATCAATAGGGAGATGATAAAACCAATCAACAACATTATCTTGCAATGTCTCTACAAAAATTCTAATAGAGATATCCTCATGTTCAACTCCGAGAACACCACAAGCAACAATGAAGGCCGCAATATGCTCATCTGGATGAACCTTCCCATCACCTCTGAATTTAGGGAAATTATTTCTATTGCCTCTAGGAAATTCATGCAATGGTTGGGGAAGAGCAAGAGGCCCAACCCTTTGGCCCCAAGGCAGAGGAGCTGCCATCCTTGGAAAGATTGTTTGGAGAGGAACTGAAACACCAATGAGAATCAAAGCATGCAAATTAGGACTGATTTGATCTTGAGGGATGTCACTCCCAGAAGTTTTGTCTCTAGTAGGAGGAGTGCTTGTAGATCTTGTTCCTCTTCTTTTTCTTGATGAAGGGAGAGAGAAACCTTGATGATCTAGAAGTTGGAAATGAGGGTCTTCTTCCCCAAGGGTTCTTCTACCCCGAGTGTATCTTGGAGTCACCAAGATCAAAGATGATCAAGAAGTTGTTATTCAAAAACTGGAATCCATTTGTAATGAATTCCCCAGTAGAGTTGCCAAAAATGTTGGGTTTCAGAATGGAACATGGCTAGAAACCACAGTCAGGGGACAAATGTGTCCCTCCTCTTTAATGGGAGAGGTTCCCTTATTGAAAGTAGGAAAAACAAATGTACAAATATACAACTCTCAATGTTTGGACCCTGATATTCTGGAATGTTTTCATACTTAAAAGATTATCAATACGAAGGATTGGAAGAGTAGAGAGATGAAGAAGGAAGAAAACAACAATGTTTTTAGGAGATATAGGTAGCAGAATATATCCTTACTCACATTGAACCAAGAAAATATAGGAAAAAGATCAATCACTTCATCACCAATGCGAATCTGTAGACACAAAGTTCTAAAGATTACATAGACAAGAACACAAAGTTTCTTTTGAATGAAAAGACAAATGATCCATTGAATCGAGCAAGAGAGAGAGAGATATATAAGAGGAAATGAGAAAGAAAGCTTTTGTATTGAATTACTTCCAAATTTACAACGTTCCCAGAAAACTAGAATCCTTTTTCCATGGCCAAAACATGTTCTTATAACAATTCGTGTACATCCATACTTTGTCCCCAAGAAAAGAATATCCAAAAGGAATAATGTTTGTTGTAGATCCATTTTTGGAAAGTGACATGAAACAAATGCACTCATGAAAACCAGAGGTTCAAAAAGGTGAATATTTCATCAGTTTGAGCATGATTACTTTAGCAGGGGGCATCTCATGATTTTCTTCTTCATGTGGTCCTGCCATTTCCACCTTTTAACCACTTTCATAGCACTCAAGTGCTTACTAGTAAGTTTTTCCCCTTTTTTATTGCGTATGCCCGATAAAATTTATTTTTTGATAATCAAACTTTACATCTCTTTAAACTTATCGATTTGGCTCCACAACAAACCAAAAATGCATCTCATGAATAAACGACAAGGAAACAGAGAGAGAAGAATGAAGAATGGTTCACATTTGTATTCTTTGGAGCTTTGGTTCATTAATGGCATCAAAAACTAGATGAGTGCATTTTGGCCACTCTTTCCCTTTGTCAGCTTTGAAATTGGACCCTATGCGTGGCAAGCTCCAAGAAAGACGATGGACTGGGGAAAAAAATCCATGTTTTAAGACATTTGGGAGAAAAAACACAATTTCTCATTTTTCTCCGCCCCTCCGCATCCCCGCAAAGGTCAAACACATGTGGCACACCTTGATTGGAAATGGGGTGTGGCTCAAATTCTCATTTTCCTCCCTCACAATTTATCCCTTGATTTTCAAACATGACACGTGTGGCACTTGTTGGCTCATTTCATTCTTCAACACATGGCATCACCTGATTGGTTGTGGGGATGTGCTTCACTTTTATACTTTATTTATTTTGAAAAGGGAAAATTCCAACTTTTCCCCGAAAGTCCATGCCTCCGCCATTGACTTTTCAACGTAGGCCACGTGTCCCGTGTCCCTTTCTAATTCACTACATGGGCTTCAACTCAAAATTTATCCCTTTGAATGAGTGGGGCCGATGAGTCATTTTAGAAATTTTCACCCTTTCACCATAATGCCTTAGAGAATAAAATGGATCCATCACCCCGAACTTCCACCAAAACTGCTCCAACCAATCAGGGACCCGATGGGGATGTGGGGAAAATATGACATTTTTTCCAAAATCACCAAAAGTGATAAGTTCAAAAAGGAACCCATCTGGCCACATCCAATGAGAAGAAAACACATAGCTTCACCTTTTGAGAAAGAATTTGATGGGGAAAAGAACGTAGAAAATTGTAGAGAATGGGAAAACACATTTTTGCACCCGATGAAGATTTTCTTTCTGCACAAAGTTAATATGCAAAGAATGCAAGTTTCCACGTCCTTCAAATGCATAAAAGAAGATCATAAACCCCCTCCCATCCATGAGAAATAGATAGAATATTATAATGTCCGCATTGATGAAATGCATAAAATGTCGTGAGGAAATGCATGAAACACGAGTTCTTTATGGGGATCAAAATGAGCACTTGAGGGGGGGCTTCATTGAAATACTAGGAAATTCCTCCATGGAAAGTACTTCAAGTAATGGGTAATATTTCAAACAATGGATCTTGAACAAGATGGGAAACTTAGAATCATAAAGTAAAACCATAAAACCGTAAGTTGTTTATTCTTTATGGGTGATTATATTTTACCATAGGAATCTTGCTACCGTGGCCATCGTGTAATCCCTCGTAGGCACTTCCTCCGCCCACCTTATTAGATAATTAGTGCAAGTAATGATATAACGCGAACCCTTCCTTCGCGTGACGGTGAAATAGGGCCTACAAAGTCAATTTCCCATTTCTCAAATGGTTCAACACTAGCTATTGGTCTTAATGGCATTTCATCCCTTTTTCATGGCTTACTAAGGTGCGATAATGATAACATGCCTTGTAATATTCAATACAATCCTTGTAAATCATCTCCCACTAAAGGCCAACTAAGAGGATCTTGCGCATAGTCGCATTCCCCACATAGTGTCCTCCTACAATTCTACTATGTTCCTCTTCTATGATTGAAGTGTGTTCATGCTATAACATGCACCGATGAAAAACCTCATCATGGCCTAGCTTGTATAAGTCTCAACCAATTAACATATAGGGTGCAAAGTGTATGGCTAATTACTCCCTTTCTAATGCCTTCATCCCTTCGGCACCACAACCATTATGAAGAACAAAATGATATATTCTAAATCAGAGGGCATGCGCTGTAATCTAAAAAGTTGTGTCTAACATTGTATCCTAAATGATTTATGCATCCTCTCCTAAGTCAATCCTTGATAAGTGGTCAAGCCCCAAATTACTCTTACCAGTTTACAACAGTAGTAAACTCAAACTCCTAAAACAATAAGACCCACCGTATATTTTCCTTGTAAGATGAGATTGTTCACCAAGTAATTTAATGCCATGTGGTCTATGTAGAATATAAAGGGTGTTGCTAGCAACATCGCCTAAATTTGTGTAGTGCGTAAATCATCAAAAATGCCTCATGCTATGTGGTATTATAATTTTGTTATGATAGGGTTAGCTTCCTACTAGCAAAGCACAAGGGATGGTTAACAATTACCTCTTCAGGTTGTGCTAAAAATGCTCCAATTTCCATCTTGGATGCATCAACATGCACATGAAAAGGCTTATCCCAAGAGGGAAAGTGTAATATGGGCGTAGTAATGAGTCTATTCTTCTAAGTGTTGAAATCCATCTATTGCACCTCTCCCCAATGGAACGTCCTCTTGTGTTTTAGCAACTCCTCCAATGGTGTGGCAATCTTGGCATAACCCTTGATGAACTTCTTGTAATACCCTGTATGTCCAAGGAATCTACACACCGCACTCTAGCTGGTAGGCTCCCCCAATCCCACAATAACAGAAAATTTGGTAGGATCCACTAGCAAGCCTTATTTACATATGATATGTCCCAACAGGGTGCCAAATGGAGTAGCAAAAACACATTTCTTAATGTTGAGATATATACTCAACTATTGGCATCTCTCAAACATCAGTCTTAGATTGTCACAATGGTCCCTCACCAATCCATATACTATCCAGTCATCCAGGTAGACTTGTAGAAATTTATGGATGAAGTCCTGAAATGCCCGAACTAAAGCGCATGAAAAACACGCAAGTGCGTTCTTGATCCAGAAAGACATGACTATATAGGAAAAATTTCCCCATTCAATGGCAAAAGTTATACTTTCTTGGTTATCCTTTTCAATTCTATCCTCGATGATATCTTGAGAATCCATGTATAAAATAATAAATCTCACACATGGCTACTCCTTCCAAGATCTCCTTAGTGAAGGGGGTTGGAAAAGGATTAATGAAACACACCGCATTCAAATCCTTGTAATCAACACAAATCCTTATCCTCCCATCCTTCTTAATGTTGATGACCATCGGAATTATCCAATATGATTCCTCAACAACCTTAATGATGCATTATGCAATCATCTTGTCAATCTCCCCGCTTGACCTTGAATCACGATTGATTCATTCGATAAGGTCTCTTCGAATTAGGCGCACACCTTACGTTAGCTTGTTCTTTTTCTCCCAAAGAGTGGTGAAACCCTTTAAGCTCATGGTACCCGTGTGGAAACAAATCATGAAATTCACGCATTAGATCAATAATATTTGAAACCTCCCTTTCGTCCAAAGTAATATACAATAGTAGCTTCCTTAGGTTCCACTTTCGAGCCAATGTTAACCTTCTTTATTTTTAGGGGTTCATGGTAAGCGTGTGCTTGCTCATCATGCAAGCACTATCCATAATCTCACGTGTACTGAGACAATATGGTTAACATCCAATTTTTCCACATCTTCACCATCTATCATGTAGACCAAATTTCCTTTCACTTTTTCCATGCAAGCGCGCTCAAGTTGTACTTCCTCTAATTTTTCCTCATCGAAGTGCACTTCCAAGTCAGTTCTCCTAATAACTCTAGTATTTTATCCTCCACTATGGTACTATCTCCCATAGTTAGGTGCTTAACAACCTATAGTGCCTCATCCACTAATGATTTAGTACTCTAATACTTAAAATATTGAATGAGATCAACTGTCGACTCCTTTCGGTTTCCTATCTGATGGCACAAATCTGAATGAATGTACCATGCATGTGCATAGCCTTGTAAGGTGAAGTAAAGCTTATGTACCCATAAATATGGAGGCAAGGATTCTGTGCCTTCCATCCAAGCCTTCTCACATGTCGGGATGTGAAACGAGGTGGCTTCCTTCCCATGATAGTCTTCTATAACAATAGGCACATTTCTTCAAAGAAACCTTACAGATAACATGATTCTCACCTCACGTCATTCTAGAAGGTTATCACAAAGGTGGGTATCCCACCAATGCACTCTGGTATCAAGCAAAGTATAGCTAAGTATACTTCTCCTCTCGATCTCAAATATCCACTAGGTCTCAATTTCTCGTAGGAAAACATCAAGGTTTCCTCCCCTAGTGTATCTCAACAACTTTTTTCCTCCTAGGTGCTTGACTGAGTGTGCCTTTATTACTCTTGTCATATATCCTCTTATCTACCTTTTGACTAACTCATATGTCCCATGCGCCCAATTATGACATGCCACTTTTTTGTATCACTAATAGATTGAGTGTTTTCCCATTAAATAATGCATTCTTTTTTTGGTTGCACAACCTCAGGGTCTTTGATATAGCGTACATAGATTCTGTTTAGGTCTTCTTATCCCAAGGGCTCAGTATAGGGTGCTAACTTTCCATCTGTCAAAGGAATGATAACACATTCCTCCTTGTTCTCAAAACTTATATTTCCCTTATTGAAACATAAGTCAACATTGTTCTTATAATACGGTATGCCCAAGTAATGCTGGAAAGTTGTTTTCCTTAGCAAGTGCCAAGAGTTCAAAGTCTCCAATGAATTTCACCCCTTGGATAGTGATAACAACATCCTTTAGGAAACCAATGGGAATTGCCTTTGTCTTTTTAGCCATATACAACACATTTGAAGATGGTTGTAATGGGGGCCTTCCCATTTTATTCCATGCATCCAAGGTAAGAACATTAACTTCAATGCTCGTGTCAATCAAAATATTACGTAAGAGCCATCTATCAAAAAATGCATTCAAGATAATCTCTTTATCATAGTCAAGACTACGAGGAGGCAGATTAGCATGCAAAACCTATCTCTCGAACTCTCCTCTCGGTTCTTGGTACTTTTCCTCTCAGCCACTCTCCTAACAAAGGGATGATATTATCTTATCTTAGCATCTTGCATACCTCCCTGACTTCATCCAAATCCTTCTGTGGAGCCTCAAAGCTCTTATTCTACTATAACCACCGCGATTGATCCTTCAAGCATTGGATCTCTCCTTGTAGGCTTCAAATAACATCCATGGTTTCCTAATAAACTTCTTTCTGATGTGTAGGGTCTGAATACTTCCTATGTACCACTTATTCTCTTGTAATCGGTGGTCGTGCTTGGCATCTCCTTGGCGTAGGTATCCTTAGCTCACGCCATCACTAGTACAAGTTCTAACTCTAACTCATGCACCACCCTTGACATCCATTGTGGATCAACTCTCTTCATGCTTACCATATCGGTGCCTTTATCCTTCCACTACTTTTGGCTCATGTGTTCAAACAATTCTAGGCATTCCTCATACTTGTGATTTTTCCCACACCAAGAGCACTACAACAAATTGGGACACTCGCACTTGTAATGTTATGTAGATCCATAGTTATAGTAGGTTCCATAAGGGAATTCACTCCTTCCACCCTCGCGATTTCCATAGCCTCTAAATCCCCCTCAAAAGCCTCTTGCATGAACTCCTCCATCCACACACCCTTCATAATGACAAACATTATCCTTGGAAATAATGGCAATGCTAGTCCGATGCAAACTAGTATTAATGGCATCATATATCTGGTCAATCATTCTTCAATCCTTGGTGTCATTAGTAGTAGAGGTGTAAAGTTTGTAATAAAAGGACACATTCTTATGGATTGTGTCTTGTAGCAACAAGCATCTACGTACATCACGATCTCCATGGAAAATATCATAGTCTCATGACATGTTACACACCAATCTTCACAAGAAGATTTTATTTATATGACCCTCTACTTTATAATATGTAAACCATAAACTCTGCGAGTATCACTAGATGAGTTCACGACAGAGTTTCTCTAGCTGATTTTCCATTGCAACACTTTGGGCTTCTAGGAATGGACTAACTCTTGTATCAATGATTCCTCTTGCCTCAACGACCAAGGTATCCTTTAAGTCCCTCACGATTTGTGAAAGTCTTATGTGAAATCACCCTCCGAACAATGTGATTAGTCCTCCAATGAACCATTGAGCATTCTGCAAAGGATAAATGTCATAAGACAACTTAGATAGGAGAGTCTTGAAACATGCGTAATAATCCCGCATACAATCTGCCATTCCTTGATGAATCTCCTTCAACACATTGATGCTTTTCTATTCAAACTCAGGTATGTGGAACTCTACCAAAAAGGAATTACATAACGCAATGTAATCCACCAATATCTCGGTGTGGATCATATTTTCTGTACCAACTATGTACGCACCCTTCGCAATGTGGTTGCAAACCGAATGGCCTTCTGTTATGTTGTAATGATACCCTTTTCATGCCATAATAACTCACATCTATGCACATGTTACACAACGTCTTCCACACTTTTGTATTTAGGAAAATGTAAATTCATGTCAAAAATACCGCTGAGGTTATTAAGACCCTCGCCTACTAGATCCAAAACCTTGGCCTCCTCCAATATTTCCATCACATCCAACACCACTAGATCCACTAGTTCCAACTCCTCCAGATCCACGATATCCTCCTCCTATCATAGGTAAGGGGCCTAATGTAGTTGCACCCTGTGATCCCACTTTGTCATGCTAAATTACACGATGACATCTGTGAAGTCGACCCACTCCTAGATGTGGCACTCAAGATTTGCGTACCCTAGCTTGCCTAAATTTTGTATGAGATAAGATTCCTCTAAACATAGGAAATAATGTGTGGCCATAGATATACCAAATGAAAATTTATATCTCCTAGGTTTCACTCGACCACAATTACCAAGACCAATCAAGTTAACAATACTTATCTCAGAATTGGAAAACTAAGTGCAAGGGTGCAGTTCTATGTGGGTTAAGATGTGTACCTACAAATCTCCTCCTTTCTTCATATGATGAGTCTCTCTAGAATCCGAGGAGGTTTCTCTTCCATGCTTGCCAAGATGGGGTAGCTCAAATTTCTCAAGTTCCACGTCTTCTGCGTGAACCTCAAATCCTTCCTATAATGTCTGCCTCCATAAATCCATCACTCATGTAGCTTCGCATTGTCTTTCCAACTCCGTCTCCCAAGATTCATTATACTTGAGCCACCTCTCCTCTCTCTCCATTTCCACCGCAAGGTCTACCATCCTCTACCATGCCAACTTCTCGCACCTGCACTTAGAAGGAGTTTAGCCAACCATGATAAAGGATTCTAAACTCAAAGTAATAATCAAGATCTTGACATCCAGGTGGAATAATACACAAGAACGATCCTCTAGGCTCCCTCAAGAACTCAAACTTAGCAATCTATGAGAAAGAGTACATAGAAATAGCGTATTCTAAGGTATAACTAGTCAACACACCTCTCCACTAGTGATCAACAACATGAGTCCAGGTCAAATTAGCATCCTGTAACTATTGATATTCCTCCTGGGTCCAAACACGAGGTCTATAGTACCAACTTGACCTAGATGCATATGCTGAAATCCATTCGTACAACTCTCTGGGAAAAAAAAAAATGTTTGATATAACTCATGATAAAGGTGATCCTCTACCCATTTACATGCATCAAAATCAGGTCCAGTGTTAAATCTCTGAGAAAACTCATCCTCTGTGATTTTAAGCCATGCTTTAATGTTGTCCAAGGTAAAACACTCCATCATCACACCCCATTCTCACAATAACCTCGAAAAGAGGTCCCAAAAATAGAACCAAAATGTAGTCATTTCTTCATGTACTTTCTTTCTACCCTAAGCATGCCGACCTATCACCCAACATGTACTGGGCGCTCACCTAAGGCATGCATAGGCATTGAGCCGCTCCTTTATGTGAGCCTCCCGAGAATGATCCGCAATTGATGGAGAATGATTTGTAAGAATGGAAATATAGACATTCACTAAAAAATAGAAGATACAAATAATAGTTCCATGCACAGATGCATCATAAATGGGAATGAACACTATAAATAAGCATAATGAAACTAGATCTAACTCAGAATAATATGAAGAACACAAGGTTTTACACATAAGAACATGAATAACAAAAATCTCACACAAATATTGATTTATAAACATTTACAATGGCCTCATTACATCATAAGGGTCATATAGACCGAATACATCAATGAATATTATCTTGAACCCTCCAAAAATAATCTACGGAGAGAGCTCTTAGCTATTCTACCCATCATAACCCTAGTTCATATCCAAACCCATGCATATATGCTCAATAACATCATTATAAGTATTTCGCAATACCTTGTTACTACTTAAAACCCTCTTTAACCCTTCATTTCCCCAACACTTCATTATCACTCTCATCTCCCTATTTTAGACCCAAGCACTCCTTTAAATAGGATCTAGATGCACTGCCTTGGTTTCCTTCATGAAAAAATCACATGCCAAGTGGAAGTGTGGTCCTCTATGGTCGAATGCCTATGCCATCTTGCAAATGCCTCCACTACATGTAATGATCATCCTGGGAATATTACTTATGTGGAATATTATTTTCTTGACCTCTAAGGATCCAAGTTGTCACCTTATCCATTTTTCATGCCTACTCAAGCTTTTCATGTGTTTCACTTGTGACAAATTCTTCAAAATATGGCTAAGTCCCTAAACCTTCCTTCTCCCGTGTGTACCAACCTCTTATCCCATGCACCTTTCCCTTACATGATTTTTCCTGAGTGCCTTCCTTCTTTACTACCTCTTGTGTGCATTGACCTCTTCCTTGGGACTTAGTCAATTTAGGGCCCAACAGTGGGCTATTTTTTTGATGCACTACTTTTAGCAGGAACTTGAAAAGGTCATAACTTGTGCTCTGGGTGTCTGTATGAGTCCGTTTATTTTTTGAAACCACCTGTTGTGATAAGACAAATGAACCAATTAACATGCCCTACCATTTAGAGCATGTTTCAGCACATTTCAAACCCAAAATCCACCATCTGAAGGATGAAAATTAGGATCTAAGTTGTAATTAATTTTTTTCCTATTTTAGGGCATTAGTATATTGTATTTTCTTGAATGCATAGTAGGTTAGAAATTTATAAATCTTTATAATTTAGGCATGTAGAAGATGCATGGAAATCTCTTTTCTTGTACGAATAAGCATGCAAACTTACTAATAATAACAGGTTCTAGTAAACTACCAAAAATAGTAAATTCGCCACTCGAATAGATTTAGTCAAAGTTGGTAAGAGTTTTTGGAAACTCAAGTTGGGAGTTGTTTTCCTATTTATGAAGCATTGTAATTCATGATTCAATAGTGAAGAAAAAGATTTATTTTCTTTGAGTTCAAGATATTTGTAGTGTATTGAGTTTGTGTTAAAGTTGGCTACATTATTTGGTATCAGAGAAAGTTCAAGTCTTGGTGAAGAAAAAAAATTAATGGCGGGAAGAGGGAGAAAAGTTTCCTAGATGAATAGAAACATACATGATCTGGAGAGGAAAGTTTCCGTGCTTGTTGCAACTATATCCAAGAGAGGAAATCAAGGTGGAGATGACAAAAATGAAGATGGAGCTTTTGAAAAGGAGGAAACACAAGGACCACCCTTAGCTTCGAAGAAAGGATGCTTTGAGAATTAGAAGGAAAGAATGATGGGATAAGAGTTGATGTTTCAGAATATGGAGGTAGCCTAAAACCAGAGGAGTTGATCGACTGGTTGACTAGCATGGGAAATTTTTTTGAGTGGAAGGATGTGTAAGAGGAAAAGAAGGTAAAACTTGCATGCATGAAATTAAAATGGAATGCTACGTTATGGTTGGATCATCTACAAAAGGGGTGGTAAAGAAAGGATTAAGACCTAGAGTAAGATGGAGAAGAAGCTACAAGAAATTTTTCTCCTTAAGGATTATGCACAAAACCTTTTTAGAAGGTTTAAGAATCTCAGATAGAATTTACAAACCGTGCAAGAATACACAGATGAGTTTTACAAGTTGTCCATTCGTGTAGAGCATGAAGAAACTAAGGAACAAATGGATGTAAGGTATGTAAATGGATTAAAATTTTCTATTCAAGATGAGCTAAGCATGCATAGGATCAAGAGCATGGAGGATTCCTATCAACTAGCTTGAAATCCCAAAGAAATGTAAAGCCATAAAATTTTTAGAAGATCTTTTAGAAGATCACACGGGATGAATAGGAAGCCTTATCCTCCTTTTAGGTATGAACTGGTTTCAGCCAAGGTAGAGGAGAACAAACTCATGGAGTGGAAAATAAATATGATATAAGGCAAGATCTCCCAAATCAGTAAAGAGGTAGAGGATTTCCTAGGGGAAGAGGATATGCTAGCAGCAGAGGATGGGAGGCTCCACGAAGACCATTTTTGTGCTATAGATGTGGTGAAGAGGGGAATAAAGCATTTGAATGCCCACATTATTATACACATGATAAGAGGAAAGTATACCCTTCGAGATTAAATCTTGTTGAAGTTGAACAAGAAGAAGATGATCAGGACCTAGAAATTCCTCTCGATGGGGGAGAAAATATGATGATCAAAAGGACGATGATTTATCAAAGAAAGGAGATCAAGGGGGATTCATGGCTATGTACAAATATTTTCAAAACAATATGTACTTTAAGAGGAAAGGTATGTATTGTTATTATTGATGGTGGTAGTTTTGAGAACATGGTTTCAAATGAGATGGTTGAGAAACTAGGCCTGTATTGTGAGAAGAATCCAAACCCTTACAATATTGCATGGTTTAAGAAGGGTAATGAAGTTACTATTGATAAGAGATGTTTAATAATTTTTTCTATTGGGAAAATTTATAAGGATGAGACTTGATGTGATTTTATTCCTATAGATGCATGCCATATCTTTGTTAGGAAGACCATGATGATTTGATAGAAAATTTATCCATGAAGGGGGGAAGAATACATATAATTTTTGGAAGGATGACACAAAAATAGTTTTGCTACCTCTTAAGGAAGAGGGAAAGGTTGAAAATATGTTTTCTACAAAATAATTTGTGAAGGAGGCAAAGGCAAGTGGGTTTTGTTATGTGATGGTCGCAAAGAAGGATGAACCTACAAGTGCACAAATACCTAAAAGTACAAGCAACATAATTAATAGAAGATTTTTTTGATGTTATTCTTGACGAGCTACCCGATGGGTTCTCAGACGTACCAAAAATTAAGGGTACTGCACCACTGGAAAGAGGTTACACATACCCCAATGATGATATAGGTCTCCTCATAAGGTGTTCAGATCCAGAAAAGCTCACCAAGTATACGTTTATATCCCGTATGCCTCATCCAACCTCCTCGTGCTTTGTTCTACCCTCTGCCCCCCCTTTTCCTCACATTTTGGTCTTAAGTGCCAAGACCACTACCCTTCCTAAGTGGTGGTCCCATGACTGCCTCCGAGGACAGGGCAGTGGTCATGTAACCGCTACCTTGCATAGGGCGGTGGTCCTGTGCACGTTTTCCAGAATGTTCTGACGATCACGTCAAACATAAAATTTTGATTTCTATCCACATTCTTCAGCTAATTTTCTTTGCATTTATGTTTTGGCCACCATATAAATAGTGTTTTCACTTTATTTAATGGTAAAAGAGTTCCATTCCAAGTTACCTTCTAGTGAATGCATTTGTTATAAATAGCCAGCTTGTTTTCAAACAAGAGGCCCCTCTCCTTCTCTGTTTAATCATTCAGTCTTTTGATTTTCTTTCTTAGAATTCCAATAGTTTCATGTTTTACATCCATTGTTAGTCTTCCTTTGCTATTTAGAGGTCATTTGATCTTCTTGTTTCAATCTTGCTTCATTGTTGTTCCATGCAAACCAGTTTAGAATAAGGTAGTTTCATTCTTAGATTGGAATCCATTTAGAGTTGTAGGTTTTGTCTGGTCACAAAAGATAGTTTCTAGAACTCTCGACGTATTTGTGTTGTATTCCCGTAATAAATCCCGCTAGGAATTACATAGTCAATCTCTGTTCACTTGCACTATCCCTCTCTTACTCGCATTGTATTCGGTCTATATCCAAAGCTGCCATTGTTTGAGTACCTTCTTCTGCTAATGCTATCATATACATGCTTTTCTGGATTCACGAGAACATGAAGGAATGAGGAGATCACACTGAGGGGACAAAGTCACACATAACTAGATTTACCACTATTCTGTAAACTCCAGGTTTGAGCTATCAAATTTCTAGTTACAATGTATCAAATAGAATAGTAAATTATTTAATTTTGGTTAAAGTTCACTTTCAATATTGCCAGGGAAGCTGTGGGGAATGATAGTTTCTGAGAAGCTATGATTCATTTCTCACTTCTGAGGTAGGATTGAGAGTTTTTCAATTAAACTAGTTGGTTATTTAGATATTTAGGATAAATTCACACCTACACAGGTAAATAGCTACACCAAGCTACTTTGTTTGTTTTAATTCTATTACTAGATTAATTGTCCATTTTATAAAAATATTAGAATAGTTGCTCTTTTAATTTCGTTAAAATACTTCATCAAAAATACAAAAATAAAAGAATACATGCATAGTGTAGATACATCTTTCATAATTATTTTATTAGTTTTAGTTAAAGTTGAATCGTTTTTACATGACAATCATGGGACCTAGAGAGCCTAGAGAATACATATTTGAACCGATAGTGCCTCAACCAAATCTCCCCACAACACTAGCTGATATAGATCAAGACCTTAGGATCCAGGTCTTTCAAGCAACAGTAAACCTACGAGTAATTAGTGAACAACTGTGAGAGTAAATATTGAAGACAACAAGGCATACACATTTTGGTCAAATCATCCTAACTATAGACTACCTTGATAGTGTACGGGGACACGAAAGAGAACAAATATTTGGTAACAATCGTCTAGTTCCATAACCCAATGCAAGGGACCTCCTCATCAACATAGAAACTAGCTTACGTATTCAAGTTGCCAAAACCCCTGTAAGGTATTCTGAGAAAATTACACAACTCCTAATTCTAAACATAGAGGTTTAAAAGGCATATGATTATTGGATAGTCGAGAAGGAGAGATTAACTCTTCATATGACCATAGGAGGTCTGCCACAACCATGAACTTACGGTTGTGATCCATAGGTCCCATAACCCAATGGGCCTATTGATCAATTAGACATTGATGTTGGTTTACGAACACTAGTATTTAGGTCCTCACCACTCCCACTAGACATCATTACAAAATTATCCTTATAAAATGTAGAAGCCAATCAAGCTAAGGATTTCTGGACTAGACTAGAGAATCATCCATAAAACCCGGAGAAACCACTAAACCTCCCATCATCGTTTTTATGACCTTGTTTGGAAATATACACGAAGCACCTATAGGTCACTTTCCATGTATCCAACAACCAATAAATAGGATCTCGACAGAGCTCGACATTGATTGGAGCCTCCAAACAACTATTATATCTGAATGATCCATTACACCAATTTAGGTTAGGAGGGCCTTCTTCACCTTAGATTCACATATTCCATTATTGTGTATTGAGGATATAAGATTACCCAACTAGTTTGTCTATATCTATATATATTCCACGTTCACCGGTCGTCTCGGCATGACCTCGGGAGGTTGGGTACGAGGAAGAGTTACTTATAGATTCCCATGCTCGCATGTCACTTTTCTATCATACAAAATTGGTGAACCCGACATGAAACAAACAATTGTTCCCCTTTTATTTTCATTTCTTTCATCCACCTTCACTCTTTCCCATTATTCTGTGGGTATTCATATACCCCCCGAATATGTTAGGATATGATGCATATGTCAGACCTCTCTCAAGTCTAGAAGCAAATTATGGCCAAACAAATAGACAATCGTCACCCTTGCTTTCTGTATGGGCTAATAACTATTCAAGTAATTACTTGTCATCTCAAAATCCCCCTCAAATAACTTTTCGGTTCTTCATTTTGAATTGAGGAGTTGGATTAGCTTACACAAACACAACAACATATCCCTCAAGCTCTAACAATATGAAATTTACTTGAGAATCCACTTCATCTCCTCGGGTCTTGTTCGGACCACATATCAATAGACATCAGATCCACTCCCATTTTTGGAAAAGGAGTACCTAACATGCTATGCTAGAAGAGAAAAATGCTTCCAAAACATGTACCCACCTATAGGGAGTTTAGAAATACAATCCAATACCCTAATCCAATAAAACACCCCCATTCCTCCACCTGTGGGAAATGCTCTTGGTGAAGCTTGGCAGGGTAATGATTAATTCATAGTAGGGTATCATACCCCTTTATAACCTCAAGGTATACAACAAATGCCATTAAGGAAAAACACTGTGTCTTCACCAATAGAGGTCATTTCGGCCTTAGTTGAGAAGGTTAGAGGATTTGAACTTGCTCAAGCAAATCAAAATTCATATTTTGGGCAAGCAAGAATCCCCAACCCTCCACATCACCCCAGTCAGGTTGACCCTTTCAGGAACAGGCATGTTAGGCATGCCTCCTCAACATCCGTATAATTACCCATAGAAAACACCAACTAGGACCGCATTTTCAAATGCCGCTCTAGTTGAAAATATGATACCTCCCAGCTTAGCACCAAACAACCCATACTAGAACAATGCTCCTCCCTACTTAAACATTTATTCAAAATCACCACAAGGAGACATGTTCTCTTCTCTTGGGATGTTCGTTCAACCACAAGGATTCCCTTATGTCCTTGCAAATACATATGTTATGCCATATCAACAAACCATGCCACCCCACCCCCTTAGTAAGCACCATCGATGCTTGAGGCCTATGCAGTAGGTACTTATTTTGAATATTTAAAAGAGCCCCTAGACTTCACCATATGCAAAGTGTTATGCTTCCAAGACCTCTTCCTGATTTACCCAAATACAAAGGGGAAGGAGATCCAAATGCACACATTAAGGCCTATGCCACAACCATACGGGAATTAATCCCTTGGGATGGGGTTGTTGCTAAGATATTCTCTAAAACCTTAGAGGTTATTTCCCTTGATTGGTATTACTGAGAATACTTGAATCCTCGATACACTCATTTAAATAACTCTGTTAGAGTTCATCAAAGCTTTTGATATGAACAAATTGTTAAGAACAAGAATCAAGGAATTCTTGCATAACAAACAAGAACATAATGAATCCGCTGCTCATTTTATTCAAATATGGCATACGGTTCTCTACTCATCAGCAAGTGCTCCAAACATGGATCAAATGGAACTATGTAATTTATTCCTTCATTATCTCAATAAAGAGATAAAGGAAGAAGTCCAGAAGTTCCCACTAAGAACTTATGATGAAGTACTCAAGAGTGCTCTCTAAATCGACCAAGCAGTGATAGATAGTGGTCATAAGACATATGGAACAAATGGGAAATTAATCACTCCCAATCAAAACACCATGGCTTATCCTAATACTGGGAATGCTAATCAAGGACCTAAGATCCTTAATAAGAACCACAGATTTACAACAGATGGAGTAACTGACCAAACTAAAAGAGAAAATGTTGTAAACATTTCACCACCGTTAATAATCAGTGAAATAACAATTTTACTCCAATAATCAACGTGGTGGATTTTAATCGTCCACCACAAAAACAACAACAACAACAATAAAAATCCAAACACAAGGTCCAAATCAAAACCCAACTAGATATTAGAGTCAAAACCAAAGGCAACAACCTCAAAATTTTAACTCTAATAACCAACAACCTTATCAGAATTTTGGGCCACAGTAGGTTTCAAATCAACAACCTTGAAATTATAATCCCAACTTATATTGTGGTTTCCAAAAAATTCAAGGCCATGATACTAGGAATTTCTGTGACTACAATAAATTCATGCAGCATTTTCCAAAAGATCAAAAACAACTCTTCATAGATATGTTCTTAGAAAATTCTCGTAGTACTCACTCCAAACACTTACACAAGAGCAATTCCCTCAAAATGCACCCCACAAGATCTTTAATGATTTACTCCCAAACCATTGTAACAAGAAATAATGATCATGAAGCTTCAAATTCATTAAATCCACCGGTCGCACCCCAATTAGGAACTCGACCGCAAACCAAGATAGTTGGTCTAGTAGAGTTAGACACCAAGCTACCCGTAGAAACCATAACAAGAACACGGGATTATTCTTCTCAACTAACTCCAAGTTATCCATTGGAACTAGACAACATTCAACAAACATTAGTAAAACCCATAGGTGCTTATGATTTAATTAATGACTTAACTAAAACCTTCTCTCACATCTCCTTTTGGATTTGTTAAAGAACTTTCTTGCCCATAGTCTCTGCTGCTCTTAGAAGCGTTAGGCCTTGGTCATTTAATCAACATCACTCCTCCTCCGAAACACAAGTAAACCATGTAGACTTTGACATCTACCCTCCAAGGCAGCCAGATAGGGATACTGAGTTTATATTTGATATAAGTAAAATGCCAACAGACGCTGAAATTACTCGAAGAGGTGACCCAACTTTACATTTACAAGTATGGGTTTATAATAATTATGTTAAACGTGCAATGATTGATGATGGGGCAGAAGTTAACATAGTCCCCTTCCCTTTTCTTCAAAAGTTAGGATATGGAGAGATAAAATGTTCCACAACATGAAATACGCTAAGAGGTTATGATAGCCTCAAGGCCACCTCAATTGGAACCATATTTTTACTAGTCACTTTAGGACCCAAGACGGTCCTCACCGAATTTTATATTATAGACTGGGAAACCAAATATAATATGATCCTCAGTTGGCCTTGGATACACTGCATGAAGGCAATCCCTTCCACGTTATTCCAAGATATAATATTTCTACACTTAGGAAAATATTTTTGGCACAAGGTGACCCAAAACCCTTCGATATACACCTAGCTGATTTGAAGAAGAGGCCAGGCGTTCATTCCGAGTTTGAACTCCCAACAAATCAACTCAATAAACCGATTAATTCAAAACCAAAAGAGAAGTTGATACCCACCATAGAATTGGAAATTACAAATCTGGTTGAGGGCATCCCAGCACTAAAAAATGAGGCCAATGTCATAGAAATAGTGTCATTAGGGACTACCACAAAAATTGTTGAGTTACTAGAGAAAGATTTACCTATTCTCCTACCATTTGATTCTATGGGTATGGGATACACCCTGGGAATTGCTTCTCTTCCATCAGATGAAGTTTGTATGGTAGAAGTAACCGAAGTAGAAGAAACAGATATGATGAATATCCCAACATCCATTTTTCCAAGCAAATATTGGACTCTCCACTTTGATGGAGCTAGATGTCGCTTTGGAGCTGGGGTAGGAGTGATCTTTACTTCACCTGAGGGAAAGATCCTACCTTTCACCTTTAAATTAAAATTTGAATGTACAAATAATGGAGTTGAGTACAAATCTCTCCTCCTTAGCCTCATTCTAGCCAAAATAATGGGTGTCGATAACATTAGAGTGCTAGGAAACTCGTAACTAGTCGCAAACCAAGTCTCTGAGGTATATGCAACTAGGGTTAAACATTTACAACTCTACAAAACAATGGTATTAGATCTAAGCAAGGGATTCAACTTCATATCAATTGAAGCAATCCCACGAGAACAGAACCTTCTCACAGATTCAATAGTAACCTCAACTTCTCGTTTCACTCCAAACAGTGAGTTGGAAGATACAAGTTTCACGGTATCACTTCGTACTAAACTGTTAATACGTAAAATACCAACAAACCCACTCCTCACTCATGGAGAAGCTGAGAATGATTTTCCTATCCTGGATCACTTTGACGGTGATAGAGTCACTCTCGAATATCTAAATGCCTATGTGGAGCTACACCTTGCTCAACGCATAGTGGATCTTTCCCTAATACCACATTCCTCTTCCTATTTCGGAAATCCCATGGTAGAGTCTTCTCCATAAAAGGATCACGATATCTATGAGGTAGAAGATGGAGAAAGCTTGGAACTACCTCTAGACCCACCTAAATTTGAAGAAGGTAACGCTTCTTTAATAGAAGAAACCATTGACATAAACATCGGGATGGAGGAAGAACCAAATTTTTGAAGTTGGGATCCTTGTTAACTCCAGAGGAGATAGAAATACACACCCAAGTCCTCAAAGAAAAAAAAAAAAGGCTTTCACATTTAACTATAAATAAATGACAGGCATTGCACCACACATTGTGGTACATAACCTTGTCACTAAACCAGATGCAAAACTAATTAAACACAAGTCAAGACCAATAGAGCCAAAAGTGGGTCTCATGGTAAAAGAGGAAGTAATAAAACTTCTCCAAGTGGGATTCATCAAACTCGTTGACTATTCACAATGGGTATCTAATATTGTCCCTGTTCTAAAAAAGAATGGGAAGATACACATTTGCATAGACTTTCAGGATATTAACAAAGCTTGTCCCAAAGATGACTTCTGTTACCATCCATTGACGTTATTGTTGATGTAATAGCTGGATTTGAACTATTGTCCCTCATGGATGGGTTCTCAGGGTATAATCAGATTAAAATATCTAAACAGGATCAAGCCAAAACTACATTTATAACTCCCTGGGGAACTTATTGTTACGTTGTCATGCCATTTGGTCTTAAGAACACCGACACTACATATCAGCGGGAAATGACATACATATTCCACGATCTTATCCATAAAATTGTGGAATCCTATGTGGATGACTTATTGGCCAAGGCCAAGAAGCATTGTGATCATTCAGAAGTACTCCGTATCATCCTCTCATGATTGATTGAATATGGCGTCACATTAAACCTAGAGAAGTGCGTGTTTGGTGTGACAGGAGGAAAACTTCTAGGTTACATTATATCTTCACGAGGGATTGATGTTGATCCAGCCAAAATATGGGCTGTTCTCAAAATGATTCCACCATCGGATGAGTCTGGAATCAGGTCATTTCTTGGGAAACTTGGTGCAATATGAAGGTTCATCCCAGATTTAAGTTTTTCATTCATCCAATTAATAATCTATTAAAAAAATATTATAGCATTAATTGGATCAAGAATGCAACGAGGCCTTCAAAGCGCTTAAACGCTTCTTGTTGTCTCCACCCACACTAATGCCTCCCGGACTAGATCACCCTTTGATCCTATACTTACGGGTCACTAATGTCTCGTTAGCCCGCATTTGGCTCAAGAAGGCAATGATAAACGAGAACGTATAGTTTATTTCATTAGCAAAATGTTTCTCGATTATGAAACACGTTATACACAGGTAGAGAGAGAATGCCTTGCCATAGTCTTTACAACAAAATGTTTAAGACATTACATGTTAAACCAGAAACAAGGGTCATTGTAAAGATAGATCATTTACGAACATTCCTCACGCAAGGGTCTTTATCTAAAAAGGTTGGGCATTTCATAACCTTAATGGGTGAATTTGAGTTAACATTTGTAAACTAGAAATCCGTTAAGGGAAAATCATTGCAGACTGGTTAGCTGACAATCCATTAGATGGAGGCGGTCTGGTAAATCTGGACTTTCCTAATGAGTGTATATACTTTGTCGAAACCAGGCCCCCCATCTCTACATGTCCCTGGTACACTTATATCATCAATTTTATCATGGACCAAACATACCCGAAAAGTGCCATGTCGCAACAAAGAAGGTGGTTACGCATTATCACTGCTAAATACATTATTTTAGAACAAGTACTCTATCGTAAAGCCTTCGACAACATGATTCTAAGATGTGTCGAAACACAGAAGAACCCAAGAAGATTCTTTATGAATCCCACAGTGGGATATGTGGAGGCCACTTTGGTGGTCATGCCACTACTCACAAAATACATCAGATGGGCTATTTTTGGCCCACTCTCAAACACGACGTAGTAGAGTTTGTACGTAAGTGCCACAAATGCCAAGAATTCTCTCACAAGATTCACATGCCAGACAATCCCTACAACCAATAACAACCCCGTGGCCCTTCTCCACATGGGGTCTAGATTGATAGGGAAATTCTCACCCTCATTAACCGATGGCCATAATTTTATAATTACAGCCACAAAATATTTTACCAAATGGGTAGAGGCCATGCCTCTCACCACCGTACCAGGTTCGGTAATTGCCAAGTTCATTCGAACCAAATCATTTGTAGGTATGGTGTCCCACAAGTCATTATCTTAGATAATGGCACATCCTTTAAAAATGATGAGGTCCATGAGTTATGTAGTAAATTCAAAATAAACCATCACACGGCCTCTCTTTACTACCCTTAAGCCAATGGACAAGCCGAAGCAACAAACAAAACATTAAAAGCTATTCTCCTCAAAATAGTTAAGGAAAACAAGCGATATTGGCATCTAAAACTATATCCGGCCTTGTAGGCCCATCAAACCTCAATAATAACACCAACAGGAGCAACCCCTTTCTCGTTGGTATTCAGGGCAGAAGTATGTCAGTTCTCCCACTTGAGGTTGAAATACCTAGTCTCCGCATCTCATTACAAGGGATTTTGGATGAAGAAGCTTACAGGGAGGTACGCCTCTCTCAACTGGAAAGCCCTTACGAGGCCAAAGCTAAACACCGAATAATGACACAAAGCCTTTCTTGACCAGATGTTTCGGCAAAGTATAACAAAAAAGTGTATGAGTGAGAAATATATGAGGGAGATCTAGTTCTAAGACTAGACAACCAGATTGATAAGAAAACTAGTGAAGGAAGGAAGTTTCGCCCAAGTGTTTGGGCCCATACTGAGTCATGAAAGACTATGGAAACAATGCGTATCTCTTATGCACACTAGAAGGTGAGGAATTCAATGAAATTGTCAATTCTTTGCATCTTAAATGGTTTTACGCATAAGACATTAGAATCACCACTTGTACATTATAGCTACATACATTACATTAGTCATCTTTTCTGTTTCATTTTGTCCACTCATTTCACAAAAGTTGTAGTCAAGGAACTTACTCTTAAGCAATCTATTACAAATTTATGAAAGTATTGGAAAAGAATTCAAATCACATCTCTTCAAACATTTTCAAGTAATTTCAAATCTTCTCATCAAGTTTGATGACAAGTATTGACAAAAACCATACCAAGGCTTGCATACTTTGTTTTCTCTTTCTTTCTACTAGGTGAAGTTGTCCTTACCTACTGATCTGTTATAGAAGCTTCTTGGTGTCACATCTACCCCTCTTATGTCTCTTTGAAAGAAAGGATATCCCAAAGTCACAGATCAGAAGTGTCAAAATAAAATAGAATAAAAAATTTCAAGCAAACAAAATATTTTATTTTACACACTTCTTTGCCCCACCAACCTTTGGTGATAAGCCCCCATCTCTTACTAGTGGTGCGAGGTTGGGAAAGGACGGAAGTGCCCTTACTCACCTATAGCTTTCCTTTGGTGACAAACCCATGCTTTTTACTAGTAGCATGAGGCAGGTGTGGGGGTCCATTCACACAAATCAACAAATCTTGGTATTATAGAAATACAAATCAAATTATATTAAGTGAAAAAAAATGTCCAAATTCCAAAGAAATCAAATTCTCAAAACCAAATTTTGTCAACCAAGTTGCCATTTATAGATCTAAGTCTAGATAAACTGGAAAGTAAGTGGCCTTCTAAGCTTGGTGGTAGTTCTGAGTAGGGTAAGTGTGTAGGTCTAAGTTTGGTTTCTGTCACTGGTTTGTCTATCTCTCATCATTCCATTCAGTCAAACTCATACAATTTGTGCCCTTCCCAACTCTTGGTGTTGAGCCCTCACATCTTACTGGTTGCGTGGAGTTGGGAGTGGGGCAAGTTCAGCTCTTTATCACTATACATTCATCACATTTTTCCAACATAAGAAGAAATCACAGACATTGCCCAAAGAGGCCAAAAGTTCAATACTACAATATGTTCGTCATCACATGTCAGCATTACAAAAGCATATAAGGTAAAACATTTTTTTAGTATTTGCTATCATTTGTCATCCATTGCATACATTTTGAAAAGCATGAAAACAAATACTCTAAAAACATCTAGTAGACACATGGGAAACAAGTCACAAAATTCTAGACACTAGGAGTTTAGATCCAAAAAGACACACACACACACACACACACATAAATGGTGTTTCATGTACAATGCCATCATGCACTAAGGCATGGTCAAAATGCTCAATAAGCCTAGAAAATACAAAACAATCGTGCATGTATTCGACCAAAAGTCACTACAGAAAGACACTATGATCTCTCAATATCTACGAGATCCCTCAAAAGGTGTATGACCAGGCCTAGGAATCCTACTACGACGATGCTCTAAATGGACGGAGGGCTCAAGATCATAGCTAACAGTTGTGGTCTCACTATGAGAGTAACTCCTCCTCATCAAGCGCTCAGTTGTCCTATATCTAGCCAACTCGGTGCAAAGGGAATTAATGATCTTTGCCACCTTCCAGATAGAGGCAAAGACATCTCGTATGTTGACTAGCTACCGAGGGCTCCCTAACGTCCTTATTAAGTTTGGCCTGAGTACCATCAGAAGGGAGCAATAGAGTGTCGGTGCACACTGATTGAATCAAGTCTTGCTAACCCTCAAGAGTCGCTAAAATAAAAGGAGAAACACACGAGTTAGAAAGTTGTCCAAAATAATACCAAAGATAAATTAAATAACAACTAAATAATTCTAACTAAAACAAAGTCGAGAAAAGAGTAGTAACTCACTCGGATCTCTAGGCCTCTAGGTGGGATCTCTAGGATCCATGCCCGCCACTGATGCTAACTATCATCCCTCTCCCACATCTGGAGCAATGTGATAGCTTGCCACAGACTCACCATCTCCCCCTAAATCCTAAGAAGGCAACTCCTCTGAAATCAGAGTCACCTTCTCTGCGCTCTGCTCCACCCTCTCGGCCCACAAGATATCCTGAGTGTCATGCCACTCAAAATCACTGTCATCCTCCTTTCTGTCCCACCGCTCCGATCTCCACTCCTCTCTCTACTCCATCTAATATACTCTTCCTTTTGTATCCACCCAAAAACATAGAAAAAGAGTAAGTTAGTAACAAAATCTGACTAGAAAAATTATCAAGAACATGTAAAAATGCTAAAAATGTAAAAAAATAAATAAAACATATTTTTTTGCATTCTGTTATGAACCACCACCCTATGCAGAGTGGCGGTTCCATAACCACCACCTTCTAGGGTGGTGGTCCCATGACCACCACCTGTGTAGGGCAGCGGTCCTATCCCAAATCGACGAACAACTTGAAAGCCCTAAAAATGCATTAAAAATGCAAGAAAACACCATTTTTAACAAAATAAAGACCTACCCTATGGGCGCCCCCCTAGAGACTCATTTAAAACTAGAATTTTCAAAAATGATCCCCCATGACAAAGATTTCAACATTTCTATGTTTTGGATTTAAAAACGATAAATTGAGAAAAACTAACCTGAGACTTCGTAGGCTGATGTTCTACTCTCAGAGGCATGATCATGTTCTCGCAATGGACATTTTGACTGTACTCTCATCAAAAATGGTCACTGTGGGTCCCAGAGCTCAAAAACCACCAAATCAACACATGCAAATGAATAGTAAAATGAGTTCGTTTTATATATATAGCTTTCTAAAATTGATTTTGAATGTCTTTCGCAGGATTGGAGCGTCGACGGAGGTAAGTTCTAAACCCCGCATATATGGTAAGTCCTCATTTCATGTCAATTTAGTTTTGTTCTCAATTTATTTTATCTATCTGCACTTGAGTCCCGTTTGTCATTTTACAGATAGTGAGAGTTTGGATGACGACTCTTTGACACACGGGCATGTCAGGTATAACTCCTAACTCCCCATTTCGGGACCACCATACTCAAATCCACCATTTTACGCCTCTTCATGGCTAAGACGCTTCTCTAAGGGGGTAATATGTACATACCCAAAATTGTAGGGTACTGCACCACCTGGAAAGAGGTTACACATACCCCAATGATGATATAGGTCTCCTCGCAAGGTGTTCGAGATCTAGAAAAACTTGCCAAGTATACGTTTATATCCCGTATGCCTCATCTAGCCTCCGCGCACTTTGTTCTACCCTATACCCCCCATTTTCCTTATATTTTGGTCCTAAGTGATGAGACCGCCGCCCTGCTTGGGTGGCGGTCCCGTGATCGCCGCCAGGATAGGGTGGCGGTCATGTAAACCACCGCCCGCACACGGGGTGGCGGTCCCTATGCGCTTTTTCTAGAATGTTCCAATGATCACGTAAAACGTAAAATTTCAATTTCTATCCACATTCTTTAGCTACTTTGCTTTGCATTTGTGTTTTTACCTCCTATGAATAGTGTTTTCACTTTATTTAATGGTAAAAGAGTTCCATTCCAAGTTACCTTCTAGTGAATGCATTTTCTATAAATAGCTAGCTTGTTTTCAAACAAGAGGCCCCTCTCCTTCTCTATTTAATCATTTAGTCTTTTGAGTTTCTTGCTTAGAATTCCAATAGTTTCATGTTTTGCATCCATTGTTAGTCTTCCTTTTCTATTTAGAGGTCATTTGATCTTCTTGTTTTAATCTTGCTTCATTTTTGTTCCATGCAAACCAGTTTAGAATAAGGTAGTTTCATTCTTAGACTGGAATCCATTTAGAGTTGTAGGTTTTGTTTGTCAAAAAAGATAGTTTCTAGAACTCTCGACCTATTTGTGTTGTATTCCTACAATAAATCCCTCTAGGAATTGCATAGTCAAGCTCTGTTCACTTGCACTCTCCTCTCTTATTCGCATTGTATTCGGTCTATATCCAAAGCTGCCATTGTTCAAGTACCTTCTTTACCGATGCTATCATATACACAATTTTCTAGATTCATGAGAACACGAAGGAACGAGGAGATCACATTGAGGGGACAAAGTCACACACAACCTGGATTTAGCAACTGTTTTGTAAACTCCGAGTTTGAGCTATCAAATTTCTAGTTACAATGTATCAAATAAAGTAGTATATTATTTAATTTTGGTTAAAGTTCACTTTCATATGTCGGGAAGCTATGGGGAATGATAGTTTCTATGAAGCTATGATTCATTTCTCACTTCGAGGTAGGATTAAGAGTTTTTGATTAACCTAGTTGGTTATTTAGATATTTAGGATAAATTCACACCTACAGGAAAATAGCTACACCAAGCTACTTTTTTGTTTTAATTCTATTACTAGATTAATTGTCCATTTTCTAAAAATATTAGAATAATCTGTTCTTTTAATTTCATTAAAATACTTCATCAAAAATACAAAAATAAAAGAATACATGCATAATGTAGATACATCTTTCATAATTAGTTTATTAGTTTTAGTTAAAGTTGAATCATTTTTACATGACAATCATGGGACCTAGAGAGCCTAGAGAATACATATTTGAACCGATAGTGCCTCAACCAAATCTCCCCACAACACTAGCTGATATAGATCAAGACCTTAGGATCCAAGTCTTTCGAGCAACAATAAACCTACGAGAAATTAGTGAACAATTGAGAGAGTTAAATATTGAAGACGACAAGGCATACACATTTTGGTCAAATCATCCTAACTATAGACTACCTTGATAGGGTATCGTATGACTATACAAGGACTCGAAAGAGAACAAATATTTGGTTGTGATCCTCTAGTTCCATAACCCAATGCAGGGACCTCCTCATTGACATAGACACTAGCTTACGTATTCAAGTTGCTAGAACACCTGTAAGGTATTTTGATAAAATTACACAACTCCTAGTTCTAAACATAGAGGTTGAAAAGGCGTATGATTATTGGATTTTCGGAAGGAGAGATTAACTCTTCATATGACCATAGGAGGTCTACCACAACCACAAACTTACTGTTGTGATCCAAAGGTCCCACAACCTAACGGGCCTATTGATTAATCAGACATTGATGTTGGTTTACGAACACTAGTATTTAGGTCCTCACTACTCCCACTAGACATCATTACATAATTCTCCTTATTAAACGTAACAACCAATCAAGCTAAGGATTTCTGGACTAGACCAAAGAATCATCCATAAAACCCCAGAGAATCCACTACACCTCCCATCACCATTTTCATGACCTTGTCTAGAAATATACATGAAGCACCTACAGGTCACTTCCCACGTATCCAACAACCAATAAACAGGATCTCAGCAGAGCTCGACATTGATTGGAGCCTCTGAACAACTATTATATCCGAACAATCCATTACACCAATTCAGGTTAGGAGGGCCTTCTTCACCTTAGATTTACGTGATTCCATTATTGCATATTGAGGATATAAGATTACCCAACTAGTTTTTCTTGTATCCATATATATTCCACATTCTCTCGGCCATCTCAGCATGACCTCAAGAGGTCGGGTATGAGGAAGAATTACTTGTAGATTCCCATGCTCGCATGTCACTTTTCCATCATACAGTTACCACTCAAAAGAGATATACAACACCATATTTATATGATTCTATGGTGTTCACTCCCAGATCAAGTGGCTTATATGATGATCCCGAAATTACATGCAAAGTTGAATAAGTAAGTGATAGAGCTCACGAGAAAGGATGTAGTAAGGGAGAGCACGAGTCCGTGTGCAACTCTAAATTTTTAAACTCCAAAGAAAGATGGGAGATGGAGAATGTGAATGGATAACAGAGAAATCAATAAAATTACAATCAAGTATTAGTTTCCTATACCTTGACTTGATTATATGATGGATGTGATTTCTAGATCTAGTTATTTTACCAAAATTGATCTTTGTAGCGGTTACCATAAGATTTAGATAAGAGAAGGAGATGAGTGGAAAACAACATTCAAGACATGTATTATATGAGTGGTTGGTGATGTCATTCAGGTTATCTAATGCACCTAGCACTTTTATGAGGTTGATGAACACTGTGTTGCGGGAGTACAATGGTAAGTTTGTTGTGGTTTATTTTGATGATATCTTGATTTTTAGTAAAAATAAAGAAGAACATTTGAAGCATCTGAGGGTGATATTTGAAGTGTTAAGGAAAGAGAATATCTATGTAAATCTAAAGAATTCACATTTATGCAAGAGATTTTGGTATTTTTAGGTTTTATTATTTCAACAAATGGGGTGCGAGATATACTTAAAAGATAAAGGAAATTATTGAATGGCCTACTCCATGGAGTATAACAGAGGTACTAAGCTTTCATGGTTTAAAAACATTTTACAGAAAGTTTATTAAAAATTTAAGAAGTATTGTAGCCCGATTATAGATTGTACAAAGGGAAGGGAGTTTTTGTGGACAAAGGTAACCGAGGATAAATTTTAGTTCTTGAAAAGAAAGTGACATAAGCATATATTTTATAACTACCATGTTTTAATAAAGTGTTCAAGGTTGATTATGATGATTCACATGTGGGTATTAGTGTTGTCCTAAGTCAAGGAGGGAAGCCAATATATTTCTTTATTGAGAAATTGAATGAGGTAAGAAAGAACTACTCTACTTATGATGTGGAATTTATGTAATTGTATAGGCACCAAGGCATTGGAGGAATTACTTAGTACCTAAAGAGTTTGTGTTATTTCTGACCACATAGCCATGAAGTATGTGGATACATAAATTAAGTTGAATAACATGCATGCAAAGTGGGTATAATTTTTATAGGGTTATAATTTTTATCTAAAGCATAAATATGTAAAACAGAACCAAGTTGGATGCATTGAGTAGGTGTGTGATTCTATTTACAACTATGGAGAATGAGGTGGTTGGTTTTGAGGCAATAAAGGATTTGTATTTTCAAATTCTCATTTTAAGGATATTATTGCAAGGTTAAGTAGACTAGTGATAGGCGATGTAGGAGATTTCCAAAATAAGTACATTTTACAAGATGGATATCTATTTAAGGGACGGTAAATATGTATTCTAGTTGGGTCCGTAAGCTATGAAAAATACACTACTAACAAGAAAGTAAAATACCAATAATCGTACCTCCTCCTTCGCGTTTCGTAGCAAACCTTAGAATGGGCTAGGAAACTTGGATTGAGCCCTGATTTTGTGATATGTAGGTGCTTTTCTTCAAGACGGAACAAGACCTTCCTGCAACAACGATCCTCTTACTTTGCACTGGATGGGAAAAAGGATTATGAGGCTATTTTGGCATTAGGACGAGGCAGAATGATGTTCTTTGCTCAAAGGATGCAAGAACTTAGATATGGCATGAAAGCTTATTCTCCGTGTCCTTAGAGGGGAGGGGTAAGGTTGTATTTATAGCCTGAGGGAGTGATTAGCTTAAATTAATTTAAGTAATCATGGTTTGAAAATGTGGGCAAGATTAAGTGGGTGGTTTGAAAATGTGGGCAAGATTAGGTGGATGGTTTGAAAATGTGGGCAATATTAGGTGGATGGTTTGAAAATGTGGGCAATATTAGGTGAGTGGGGGCCACGAAGAATGGGTGAGGATTTGAATTATATTTTTAATTCATAAATGGAGGATTTTAGGTGAGTGGGGACCACGAATGGTGGGTGAGGATTTGAATTTGAATTTTTAATTCAATAGTGGAAAAACATGGAGAATAATGACATGTGGTGAGGATTAGATTATTTTTAGATTTGGAAATGGATAATTAATCAAATTATATTTGATTAATTCGAAGTGTATTTTTGTGGGAAATGAGGAAGGGAAATTAATTGATTTAGGATAGATGTGAAATTGGGGTGTCTATCTGGTGGTCTATGAGAGATAATATAGTGTAAGAGTTTCATAGCTAAGGATTGGATGGGAATTTGGAAAGGATAAAATGATAGCCTTAGTAGCAGAGAAACACTATTGGCCAAATCGAGAAGAGATGTGGTAAGATATGTGCGAGAGGTGTTAAAGTTTCCAAGCCTTAAAAGGCCATGCACAAAATACTGTGGTTGTATATGCCATCGCATGTACCCAAAGGGCCATGGACATATTTGAGTATGGATTTTGTTTTGGGATTACCATAAAAATGAGGTAATGACTGAATTTTTGTGGTTGTTGATAGGTTTTCTATCATGGTTCATTTTATTTCTTGTAAGAAAACTAGTGATGTGACAAGAGTAGTGATCTATTTTTAGAGAAGTTGTTTGCTTGCATGGTGTTCAAAAAACCATTACTTTAGATAGGGACATAATGTTCTTAATTCATTTCTAGAGGACTTTATGGAAGAAGTTGCGAACTAAAATACAGTTCAACAAAGTACCTATCATCCTCAAAGTAATGGGAAAAAAGAGGTGGTAAATAGAAGTTTGGGGAATATGAAGGGTCATAGTTGGGGAAAAGCCAAAACAATGGGACTTAGCATTACCAGAAGCTGAGTTTTCTTATAATAGATCCATATATAGATCCACAAGATAGTCCCCATTTCATACTCGTATATGGGATTAAACCAAAAAGGGTTTTAGATTTGGTACAACTACCAATGGTTGGTAGAGTGAGTAATGATGCGAAGCATTTGCTAAACATAAACAAAAATTACAGGAAGAAGTGCAAAAGAATTTATAGATTAGTAATGATCAATATAAGGAAATATTAGATGTGCATAGAAGGAGGAAAGTGTTTACAAGTGGGTGAGTTTGCTATGGTATACCTTCGGAAGGAAAGGTTTGAAAAGGAACCTATAACAAGATTAAAAGGAACAATAACCAAATCATACCAAGGTAAGAAATTAGATGCTAATCAAACACCACGATCAATAAGATGAAAGAATTTCACAAGAATAAATTTACATAAACCTTTGCAAACAAATGAACAACAATATCATATATTATTATAGAACTCAATGGAATACAATGAGAATGAACCCCGCTTATATAGAAAAGGAATAACAATCTAAGAACCTACCAAGGTCGTAGATCAAGCCATATATCAAGGAAATAACTAGTCATAAAAGAACTAGTCAATACCATAGATTTAGGAAAGAACTAGACATCAATGATCTAGTCAATACCATATATCAAGGAAATAACTAGTCAATACCATAGATCAAGGAAATAACTATACATAACAACTAGATAATATCCCCCTAATATCTAAATAGAATAAAAGAAATATCCACACACATAAGTGGGTGAGGATAAATACAATAAAGGTAAATAAAGTACCTAGGTGAACATGAGATAAGGTAAATACCTACTGTAACACCCCCTAAAGTGAAGCTAGGAGCCCAAAATAAAAGTGACATATCCACAAAGTATGAGTCCTAACAACTAGGCCTAATCGGTACTCATGTACAATATATCCATGAAGAAATATCGAACCAAAAGAAGGAAATAATCCTACTAGAAGGAAAGAGAAAGAAGAATAAGAAGAAGGAAGATGTTCTCATGAACACCCCCTAAGAACAACTTCCGAAACCCCAAGCATGCCATGCAACTCAAGGTAGTGAGGTGATGTAAAAGGCTTCGTAAAGATGTCCGCAACCTACTATTGAGTCAGAATGTACTCCAAGAAAAGAAATCCATCTTGAATGTGCTGATGAATGAAGTGGATGTGTATCTCAATATGCTTGGTCCATTGGTGCTCAAATGGGTTGTAAGAAATGTGAATTGCACTTTGGTTGTCACACCAAAGTATAGTCGGTGAATCATGTGGGAATCTAAAATATTTCAATAACTGTCGAAGCCAAAGAATCTACCGATTAGGTATAACTACCACACTATACTCTACCTCTAAATACAAAAGTGCAATAACCTGTTGCTTTTTACATGCCCAAGCAATTTGGAGAAGAAGCAAGATAAAACAGAGATAGCCTTAAGCTGGAACGCATGTCATCAATAAAACCTTCCCAATATAAATCTGTATGTCTAACTAACTGAGTAGAACCCCTAGTGTAGTGTAGGCCAAAGTGGGAAGTGCCCTGTAAATAGCAAAAAATCCTTTTAGCATCCTACCAGTGACTACTATGAGGAGAATGTGCAAACCGAGATACAATCCCTACTGGAAATGAAATATCAGGGTGAGTATGGGTCAAGTACATGAGAATTCCAACCAACTTCCTATATAATTTAGGATGACAAAGTGGAGTGGTACATGTGGAAGTAAGAGTAAGCCTAGACTGAAAAGGAGATGGAATTGTCTTACAATCAACCATATCAAAGCACTGAAGAAGTTCATGGGTGTACTTTTTCTGACTCAAATAAATCCCTGAATCTATAAGAGAAATCTAAAATCCAAGAAAATAATGCAATAACCTGAGATATGTCATGTCAAAATGTGTAGAAATATCCCTATAAATAGTCTAAATGTGGGAAGAAGATTTACTAGTAAGTAACAGATCATCAACACACAAGAAAAGTATCATAATATCCTCACCAACATGTTGGAGATATATTATATGATCATAGTGGAAATGAAAAAAACTAGTAGATAGAAGAAAAGAATCCATCTTCTCATACTAATCCCAAGGGGATTGTTTGAGACCGTAGAGATACCTTTAGAGCCTACAAAAAGAGAATAATCCCGAATGAATCCAGTTAGTTTATCCATGTATATTTCCTCTTGTAAATATCCATGTAAGAAAGAAATCTACATGTATCGGTATACGGGCCATTCTTGTGATGTAGAAATAACATTTACAAGGACTATAGAATCCATCTTGGAAACGTGTGCAAAATTCTTAGAGTAATCAATACCTTCAACTTGTGAAAAACCATTTGTAACAAGATGAGCCTTATACTTGTCAATGAATCCATCAATTGCGTATTTGGTTGGTATACCCACTTACACCTAACCATATTTCTTCCTTTAGGAAAAGATACCAAATCCCAAGTATAATTCTTCATAAAAGAATATACTCAACTGTCATCACATCATCCCACTCTTGTATCCCATGAGCCTGTGAAAAAGCATGTAGATCCTCAAAACTACCGACAAGAAATTCTAGAACCAGTAGAATGTGCATGATGATGCCTAGTGGGTGGAAGATCTTGTATGAAAGGTGTTGCCTCAGAAACTATAGTACAATCCCACTTAGGAATAGTGACAACATTGGTGGGAATAAGATCCTCAATGGAATATATAACCTCCTTATCAACCTCCTCAAAGAAAGGATCCTCAAGATGAGATGATGAAGAAGGAGGCATGGAAGAAGATGAAGAATCATGCGGAGTGAAGCACTCATCAAACTGAACATGTGTTCGAAAAAAGGATTTCACGAGTATCAAGATTTAAAGGTCCATAAGATCTCATGTTCTCATAATATCCTACAAAGATCAAGGGTTTCTCTTCTTATCTAAGGCTTTCCTTTTCTTCTTTGGAACAAAGGCCCAAGCATGGCTCCCAAATACTCGAAAAAATGAGACATATGGCTTAGTGTTTGAACAAGATTCCTCTGGAGTCAAATGCTCAAGTGATTTGTGTGGTGTGATATTCTTAATGTAGTTTACAAAATTAACTTCTTCTACCCAATAGATAAGAGGTAAATCTCTAGAATGCATCATACGATTAGCGATTTCCTTCAAATTTATATTCTTCCATTCTACCAAGCCATTTTTTTATGGAGTGTGAGGAACAAAATGCTAGTGAATAATGCCTTGAGTTGCAAAAAAGTCAAAAAAATCATTGCTGAAGTAATCCCCCCATTATGAGAATGAATGTTCTTTATGCAACTAGAAGATTGTTTCTCGACCAAAGATTTGATTAATTTGAAGTGTGAAAAACATCCCTTTTGTAGTTGAGAAAGTAAACTCAATTACACCTCAAGAAATTATCAATAAACGTAAGTGCATACTTAGCTCCATTAAAAGGGGGTAGGAAAAACCATCAAGTCACTATACACAAGCTCAAGTGGTGAAGAAGCTCTCTTATAAAAATTCTTAGGAAAAGGATCTTAGTGTTGTTTCCCTAATGCACATCCATGACAAACTCCCTCAAGAAAATATACTCTAGGAAGACCATATACCATACCATGAATGCTAAACTCCTTCAAATATCTATAATCAAATGTCCAAATCTCTCTTACCAAAGCTTACTCTCTGAATCTGCATGAGAAACCAATCCTCTCCCTATAGAGGAAGTGTCATCAAACCATCCCAGTGATATAGTCTAGAAATATGATCAACAATACCTTTATAAATAAGTGAATGAGGCTCAAAAAAGTTCGTACTTCTACCCTATGTGGTGTAAAAGTCATTTTTTTGCTTGACCAAAAATAAAAATTTGATATATAGAAAGAAAATTTGTGGTGATGTTGGGAACATACAATACATCTTAGATAATACCACCATCAAGGTGTATACAAAATTTTCCCTTAATAGAAAGAATGGAAGAATCTCCAACCTCAATTTTGGAAGTAGAAATCAAACATAGAGAAACAAAATACTGCATGGAAGAAGTCATGTGATGAGAAGCACCAAAATCTATAACCCAACCTGTCTACAAGTGGTGAGTGAGATCTGCCAATAACATTAAGTGTTTTTCCATGTTGATTAGGAGGTGGAGTGGAGATAGAATTTTTTTATTGATTGTATCCTCTAAGGTTTGCATTCTCTTATAACACCTATGTTCTTCATGACCAATACCCCCACAAAAAGAGCATGAAGGCTAGACTTATTCTTGGATTTAGAGGAATCTTTAAGTTTTGAGTTGTTTTCTTTGTGTTTAGGAGCATTTTGAGATGGAGAAGGGGTGGATTTGGTTTTACTTTTTGGTTTTCCCTTGCCCTTAATTAGATATAACTAATGCCTTAGGTGGAAGACTCAAGGTTAGACAATTTAGATTCTTCCTTAGTAAGTCTTTCAAAAATGTTTCTAAGTCGACATTTTGAATGTGTCACCTAAGGCATTTATGCTAGAGAAAAAGGTGGAAGAAAAAATTTGGAATGGTCCTCTTAACTTAGATAGAATCAAGTAAACACACTCTTCATCTCTCTTATCTCTTCCACTCCCCTTCAATTATGTCAAAAATGCTTGAAATCGATAAGATAGTCTATAATTTTTAGAAAATATTCGGGTTTAAGAGAGGTTATCTCATTTTAAAGTTACATGGCTGTCATATGATCCACCTTACTAAATAAATCTTCTAATTTCTCCCATATTTTGAAAGGAGAGTTACATTTTTCTAAATGAAACAAAAGACTGTCACTTACGTAAGGTCCTATCAAACCCATACACTCATCAAATTTGCACAGTACTAAAATTTCTCATATTCTCTAGTGAACACTTTGGTTGTTCAAGAAGTTAATACCCATAATCCTTTTCGCTTAATTATTGTTTCCATTCTTGGTTTCCATGTGTGGTAATTTAAGTGTTACAATATGACACTTTATAATTATAGTGTGATTCTCAAACTAAACATTTCCAATGGAAAAAGCACAAAAAAAGCCCTTTTGTAAAAAAACACTCAAAAAATGAGTTACAAATCAAAAGATACAAAAATTTCAATTTTATGCTATGATATTTATTTTAGTTGCCACTAAAACAAAATAAAATGAATGGGGGCTGGAGTTAAGCACTTACTAGTTAAAATTACAAACTTAAGCCCTCATATGACCATACCATATGACTAGGGGCTAAAGATTTAAGAAAAAAATCCAAGATGGATCTCAAAAAATGTAGATTTTTTTTTGGTCTTTTCTCTAATTGATGTGGATTCCAAGATGAATCACTCTACATATTTGGAACACCAAAATAACTCGAAAATTGATTTCCTTCACAAATGATTGAGTTTAAAGTCAATCTTAGGTTTTTCCACCTTCTGAATCTAATGGAAGGCTCTATTTTGTATAAAAATGTACACAAAAATACAAACAAATCCTGAATATATGAATATACAAAACATTGTTTGCAAAATGAAACTTACTTATGGATGTCAACAACAATCTCCTACTCTGATACCATAAAAAAATAATAACCAGATCGTACTCAAGACAAGAAATCGAAACTAATCAAACACCATGATCAAAGAAGATGAAAGCAATTCACCGAATAACTTTATATAAACCTTTGCAAGCAAATGAACAATAATATCATATATTATTATGGAACTCAATGAAATACAATGAGAATGAGCATTGCTTGTATAGGCAGGGAATAACAATCTAAGAACCACAAGGTTGTAGATCAATCCATAAATCAAGGAAAGAACTAGTCATTAAAGAACTAGTCAAGACCATAGTTTTAGGAGAGAACTAGACATCAAGGATCTAGTTAATACCATAGATCAAGGAAATAACTATACCTAACAACTAGATAATATCCCCTAATATATAAATAAAATAAAATAAATATCCACACGTGCATAAGTGGGCGAAGATAAATACAATAAAGGTAAATAAAGTACCTAGGTGAACATGAGCTTAGGTAAATACCTAATCTAACAAATCTAAAGTACAAAAAGACTTTTCCCTGTAAAATAGTGAATAAAATAAATGATAATGCTTATGAGGTAGAATTTCCAGAAATTTTGATAACTCTCCAGTGTTTGATGTTTTAGAACTATATATTCTTTTCACAGGATAGTGAAAAAGGGGATTTTATTGAAGAAGTAGTAGATTGGAGGCAACAAGTTTTGTTGAAAAATAAAGAATAAGTGTATTAGATTTTGGAAAAGAAAACAATGACCATAGGACATGGATGATATAAAAATATTTGGTACATTGGAAAGGATTGGTGCGGGGAAAACACATGGGTGATAGAGTGCGATTTTAAGAATCTTAATAAAGATAAATGGAAGAAATTTGAAGAAGACAACTTGTAGGAGCTGCATTTTTTTCAAGCAGGGAGAATGATGCACTACTTTTAGTAGGAACTTGAAAAGGTCATAACTTGTGCTCCAGGTGTCTATTTGAGTCTTTTTTTGAAACCACTCGTTTCGATGAGACGAATGCACTCGTCAACCTGCCCTACTAGTTGGAGCACGTTTTGGCATATTTTTGGGCCCGAAATCTAAAGTTTGAAGGATGGAAAATTAGGATCTAAGTTGTAATTTGGTTTTTTCCTATTTTAGGGCATTCTTAAATTTTAGTCTCTTGAATGCATAGTAGGTTAGAAATTTAGAAATTCCTCTTATTTAGGCATGTAGAAGATGCATGGAAATTTTTTTGCTCATACAAATAAGTATGTGAACTTAGTAAGAATAGCAAGTTCTAGTAAACTACTAAAAATAGTAAATTCCACCACTTAGAGTAGATTTAGTCAAAGTTACTTGGAGTTTTTTGGCAACTCAAGTTGGGAGTTGATTTCCACCGAGTGCTCCACATTCCACCTAGTGTGGGTGTGAGCTCACCACATTGGCCACCAATGTCTGCACTACCCTTATGGCTCTTGAGGCACTTGCGTTGCACTCTCAACGCAAGGCCTCACTCTTATCTCTGCAAGGTCTTCATGCTCCAAATCTCCATCTAAACTACATCTATGAGTTTCCAAACTCACTCCACATTCATTAGGTGATTTCTACGCTCTAAGAAACCTTACACCACTTCATAGTAAAACTAAATTGCTCACTAATCCACCTCAACACTACCCGGCTCTAAGACCTTCTTAGGATCATATTATGGTTCATCTAGTTCTCCATGCACAAATCTTACTCACTAACTAGCCCTCAAGGGTTATACCATTATAAATTCCAACTTGACTCATGTTACGCAGCTCTATGTTGCACTTCCTCTATGTTACATTAGGCTGCTTGCATTGCGCTGCCTTGTCTTTGCATTATGTTGTATCACCTAGCTCTACACCGAACTAGCTTGCCCATCTCAACTTGCCCGACTCGACTCACTTAGCTTAACTCGCCTAGCTCAACTTCTCATCTCAACTCACCAAGCTCATCTCATCACCTCATTAAAATCTTATGAGAGCTCACGTGTGCAAGGTTTTCAACCCCAACCCATGCGTGGTTAGCCACCTACCTTGAATGGGAGCCAACTCACCCCCTAGATAGTGCCTCATGCACTATCCTACTCGATACGATATGATGAAGAAAGAGGATGGGAGGATCCAAAAATACCATTTATGTGCTTTAAATGTGGTGAAGAGGGGCATAAATAATTTCAATGCTCACATTATTATACGCATGACAAGAGGCAAGCGGACCCTCTAAGAGTAAATCTTGTTGAAGATGAATGAAGAAGAAGATGCATTTTCTTTGAGTTTGAGATATCCGCACTATATTGAGTTTGTGTTAAAGTTGGCTACCTTATCTCGTATTAGAGAAATTTTGAATCTTGGCAAACGAAAAAAATTAATGGCAAGAAGAGGAAGAGGAAGAGGAAAAGAGGACAGAATATCCCGAGATGAATAGACACATGTAGGATTTGTAGCGGCAAGTTGTAACTATAGCTTGAGAGGAAATCAAGGTGGAGATGACACAAATGAAGATGAATTTTGTGAAGAGGAGGAAGCAGAAGGACCACCCTTAGATTTTTAAGAAAGGATGCTTTGAGCATTAGAAGGAAAGAATGATGGGATAAGAGTTGATGTTTTAGAATATGGAGGTAGCCTAAAACTAGAGGAGCTGATAGACTAGTTGACTAACATGGGAAATGTTTTTGAGTGGAAGGCTATGTCAGAGAAAAAGAAGGTAAAATTTACATGCACGAAATTAAAAGATCGTTTTATGTTATGGTGGGATCATCTACAAAAGAGTGGTCAAGAAAGGATTAGGAGCTGAAGTAAGATGGAGAAGAAGCTAAAAGACAATTTTCTCCTTGTGGATTATGCACAAACCCTTTTCAGAAGGTTTTAGAATCTTAGATAGAACTTACAAACTATGCAAGAATACATAGATAAGGTTTACAAGTTGTCCATTCATATAGAGAATGAAGAAAATCAGAATAAATGGCTGCAAGGTATGTAAATAGATGAAAATTTTCTATTCAAGATGACCTGAACATGCACATGATCAAGAGCATGGAGGATGCTTATCAACTAGATTTAAAGGCAAAAGAAAAACAAAACCATTAAAGTTTTAGGATATCACCTAGGATGAATAGGAGGGAATCATACTCCTTTTGGGGAGGAGCTGGTTTTAGCTAAGGTAGAGGAGAATAACCTGTTGGAGTGAAAAATAAAGATATATACAAGGCAAGATCTCCCGAATCACTAAAGATGTAGAGGATTTCCTAGGCACGAGAGGATGAGAGGCTCCATGAAGACCATTTGTGTGCTACCGATGTGGTGAAGAGGGGCATAGAGCACTTGAATTCCCACATTATTATACACAAAGAAAGAGGCAAGGAGACCCTCCGAGAGTAAATCTTGTTGAAGCTGAACGAATATATTTGCAGTATATTGAGTTTGTGTTAAAGTGGGTACATTATTTTTATATCCTACTCAAGGTTTAGATATTGTTCTTCACCTCCATTATTAGTTTTTTCTCTCTTATTAATTGTTTTGTATGTTTATAATTGTTTTTCATAATTTTTTGACACATGTAAATATGACGTAATGGCTCATAGTTATTTTATGTTTCTACCATATCTAGAAGAGTAATAAACATTTATTTTATAATTTAGATTTGATATCATATTTTAAGAGAAATTGTAAAAACACATTTCATTAATGTACCATGGAAGTATGTTTCAAGAAGAATTAGTCCCTACACATGAAAATCTAATTTTTATGCAAAAATCAAAAGTAGCATTTTCAAAGGCTTACGTTACTAGCATTAGTTCATCTCGGTGACAAAAATCTACTACTAAAACCATGAGTTCATTGAACTTATATTGTAATAGCATACAAGGATTTATTTGATGATCTAGTGTTAACTCTTATACATAAGGGTGTAATGTGGATAACATGAGTCCATTTAATCTTATTTATGACTTCCAAGTTGGATCATTGTGCATTAATTTGTGTTATCACTCTAGGGCTATATTATTACATAGAGGATTGAAACATAGCTAACATCATGTGAATCACTTATTATTTGGAAGCATTATTATAAGGTGGGTGTTGAATAAAACACATGCCATCATATATATATATATATATATATATATATAGTGAGAGATATAACACGGATTAAAAATTTCAATATGTTGTAAACTATACTTGAAAAGACTATGAGTTAGTAAACTAAGATCTATGGATCAATTATTATTTTGTGTTGGTAGGATTGTTTCTTGGGTTCAATCAAATATGATGTCCAGGAACCTCCTACATACAATGTAGGTTAGAAAATTTTAAAACTAATAATATGCCCCCTTAGAATTTGATGGGGCTTAATGTATTGGAGTGAAGACTATGTGTGAATCATAGATAAGTAGATGGGTGTGTGTGTGTGTGTGTGTGTGTGTGTGTGTGTGTGTGTGTGTGTGTGTGTGTGTGTGTGTGTGTGTGTGTGTGTGTGTGTGTGTGTGTGTGTGTGTGTGTGTGTGTGTGTGTGTGTGTGTGTGTGTGTGTGTGTGTGTGTGTGTGTGTGTGTGTGTGTGTGTGTGTGTGTGTGTGTGTGTGTGTGCGTGCGTGCGTGTGCGTGTGTGTGCATGCATGCATTTGTGTGCACACACACATACACACGTGCATGCACTCTTTCATGTATGTGTGTGAAGTGTAGAGCATGAGTGTTTGTGTGAAGTATAAATGTATGTGTGAGTGGAATAGGTAATAAGGTGAATTCAAAGAGTATTTTTTCATTAAAAAATTAAACATTGCATTAGTTGAGATATTTATATATGAATAAAAGAAGATAGTTTAGGGAATTTTTTTCTTTGAGATCTTATAATATAAATGAATTTAATGTCTTAGATATTAAACACATATACATACTTAAAATTTAATTTGTGTATGCTTGTTATATTTAACTAATAATATAATGTTTTGGATATTAAACACATATGACTACTTAAACTCAAGTCATATATAGATTTTATATTTAATTAATAACTTATATTCCTCACTTTAGCATCATCTCTAATCATAAATGTTATGAAATTAGTAAACTATAAATGTTTTATCATTTATGTCGACATTTGATGTATGACTATAAGTTCTAGTTACTTAATGTCTAGGGGTGGATATCCATTATTTTTGGAAGTTGATAATAGTAGAAATTGAGAATTTATGGGGATAAAAACATAAATTATTAATGTATTGGTAATTAAGTATGAAAAGATAATACATTTATGAAAAGGATGTAGATACAATATTTTGTGTAAAGGAAGGGAAATTTCAAAATAGTTGTCTAGACCATAGTTAAAATATTCAATCTTGAAGCCTGTCTTTATGGATGAAGAAGGTTTCATAGAAGTAAGGAATAAGAAGTTCCAATGGAATGCCCATTCAGAACCCCGGTTCTAAAAGGCTATGATCCATGTTCAAGCGGAAAAGGCTCTATCCACAAAAAAAAAGTTGGAAAATCTACTGAAGGAAGTGGAAAATTTTCAATCTAAAGATCTAAGTGAAGGCAACCTCAATGAGGCTTTAGAATTGTGTTCAAATCCTTTTGAAAATATTCAAATTAAGGAAAAGGAAAAGGATATTGTGACTAATGAAAACCAACTGGTTTTAAACAACACTCATGAAATCTTTAAAGAAAAGGTCTCTTCTCAGCTTATCGAGGTCTCGGAGCTGCTCAAGCCTGGTAAGGAGGAATTTAACCTATCTGTTTTTTATTCTTCTTCTACTCCTCTCAAAGGGGAAAAATATGAAGGGAACCCTAAAAATATGGATCTGGGAGACCCTCTAAACAAGTGGCGAGAAAGAAACATAGTCAAAAGGAAATAGATGATGGTACCTAATCAAAACTGGATAAAAGGAGTTTTAGAAGAACTAGGAATCAAGTGACAAAATGAATATAATATCTTGGAATATTAGGGGTTTGAACAACTTGGCCAAGTGGAGATTGATAAAAGACCTGGAGATGAATCACAATTTTGATATCCTGGCCCTGCAAGAAACTAAGATGATGGAGGGCCCTTTTCTTGAGATTTGTGGTAGGTCTTACAAAAATTTTAGGGTTTTTCTATTAGTTCGATAGGCATAGCTAAGGGAATGGTTGTTATTTGGAACAAAAAAATTCAAAGGTACGAAGCTCCTTAACAAAAAAATCATATAGTGGTGCTTTTTCAGGATAAAATATCTAAAGAGTTTTGGATCTTATCTAATATCTATGCTCCTAATAGTAAAAGTGAAAGGAAAAAACTATGGGCTGATCTCTCCAAATTTTAGAATGTAATTAAAGGCATGGAATAGGTGATTTTGGGGGATTTCAAGACTCCTTTGTGTCCGGGGGAAAAAGGGGGACATATAGATCTCAGTGGAAGTATGGAAGACCTTCAAGATTTTATTTCCCTCAATAATCTTATGGATGTTGAGCTTAGAGGAAGTAGATTTACTTGGACTAATAGAAGGAAGGGTGACCAGCTAATTCAGGTTAAACTTGATAGAGCACTGATCTCTTGGGGTTGGTTGAAAAAGAAGCCAGGTTGTTTTCCTTCCTCACATAGGATATAATCATAATCCTATCCTATTCCAGATCAAGGCTAAGGATAGTAGGAGAGTCCCTTTCAGATTTGAAAATATGTGGCTGCTTGATGAGGACATTATTGAGCTGGTGAAGGGGTGGTGGAATATAAAAATAAAAGGTACAATTTTATTTAGAATTGTTAAAAAGCTTTCTCATGTTAAAAAAATGAAAGAATGGAATAAAAAAAGTTTTGGCAACATTTAAAAAAAAACAATCCCTAAGGAGATTTCTTCACTCTAGAAATATTTGGAGTCACCAGAGGTTTGAAATTCTATATTTACCCAAAATAATGAGAAATATTTACTAGTTGAGTATCATAACATCTTTCAGAAGGAAAATTTTTTTTGGAAACAAAAATCTATAGCCCTTTAGCTTAAAGAGGGTGACAAGAACACAAAGTTCTTCCATATCTCTACTCTTAAAAGGAGGATATCTAATAGAATTCTAAGCATAAAAATAGAGAGGGAGCTACACTCAATGACTCTGAGAAAATTCAACAAGAGGCGTGTTCTTTCTTTAGCAAGCTTCTGACATCTTCTCGGGTTCCTAACAACACTAAGGAAGAACAGTTTCTTGACTTGATCCCTGTCTGATAAATGACGATGACAACATCATGCTCACTAAAATCCCTTCGATGGAAGAAATTATATTCATGGTCAAATCTCTAAACCCTGATAAAGCCCCAGGGACCTGATGGTTTCTTAGCTTTCTTCTTTCAAACTTTTGGGATATTGTGAGAGATGATATTTGCAGTGCTATCTAGGAATTTTTCAAGAACAAAAAGATGCTACAGGAGCTAAATAGCAATTTTCTGACTTTGGTTCCTAAGAATCATGATCCTATGGAGTTAAAAATTTCAGGCCCATAAGTCTTTGCAACTATGTTTATAAAATGTGCTCAAAAATTTTGGCCTTAAGAATCTAGGTTGTGCTACCTTCAATTATCTCTGATCAGTAGGGAGGTTTTGTTATGGGTAGACAGATTCAAGATGGCATTATCACCATACAGGAGACCCTCCACTCTGTGAAACAGAACAAGAAAGAAGCTATGTTCATTAAGCTGGATATGGAAAAATCCTATGACAGAGTCTCTTGGTCTTTCCTTTTGAAGATTCTCTCAAGATTTAGCTTTGGTGAGGATTTTAAGGAGATGATTCTATCTTGTATTTCCACTACCAAGTTCTTGGTCCTAGTTAATGGGACTCCTTATGGTTATTTTAACAAAGATGCGTGGTTTAAGACAAGGTGATACAATCTCGCCCTTTCTCTTCATTATTTTGGCCGAAACCCTAAGTAGAAATCTTAATAAGGATACCATAGAGGGCAGAATAAGAGGTATCTCCCTTACTGTAAACTGTTAGAGGGTTTCTCATCAACATTTTGTGGATGATACAATTTTGATAGGAGTTTCTTCTGTCCCTAAGGCCGGAGAATTCAAGTAGTTAACGATGGATTATGAGGAAGCTTCGGATCAATTGATAAACTATGGGAAAAGCTCTATCTTATTTATCAATAGCCCTGGAAGAAGAAGCATCAAAATTTCTGGTATTCTTGGTTGCCCCTCTAAAACCCTCCCAACCAGATACCTTGGTATGCTTATTGGGACAGAAAAACCAAAGAATGCTGAATGGAATTTCTTAATTGATAGATTTCTGAAGAAACTTGAAGGGTGGAAAGGTTTGCTTCTATCTCAAGCGGGAAAAGTCTGTCCTTCTTAAATGCTCTATATAAAATTTACCAGTTTATATGATGTCTATCTATAGATTACCCTCTGAGATTGCATGCAAGATGGAGAGCATACAAAAAAGATTTCTATGGAGTGGAACTGAATCAAAAGACAAAATTCCTCTAATTTCCTGGGATAAGGTTTGTTTCCCCAAAAAAATTGGTGGCCTTGGTATCAAAGATTGGACTAAAATGAATAAAGCTATGCTAGCCAAAATGAGTTGGAGACTATTAAAGGAAGATAGTGTCTAGACTAGTATCATAAGATGTAAATACTGGCCTAACCTATCTGCTAATGAATGGTGCTTTTGTACCCAGAACTCTAATGCTTCTTCATGCTTCTGGAAGTCCTTAAATTGGGCTAAACATGTGTTATCTGAAGGATGCAAATGGCTTGTTGGAAATGGTCATGCCATTAATTTCGGGAGGACAACTGGCTGGAGAATTTTCCTCTCAAGACTATTTTCCCTACTATCTACAGAGACTCTGTGTCCAAATATGGGACTAAGGTTAGAGATTACTTCAATTTGGACGATCCTTTGGGACAGTGGAAAACCATATCTTTGGATCATTCTAACAGACTTAGAGATCTCTTTTATTAACAACAAATTAAGAGGAGTTATTATTAATAGAGAGAATCCTATTGAAGATAGCTTATACTGGTCTAAGGAAGAAAATGGTATTTTCTCGGTCAAAAGTGCCTACCACTCTTTCTTTCATGAGGAGGAGATAGGTGATAATTTTAATTGGGGAAGCATATGGATCAAATAATTAATCCCCAAGATTAATATGTTTTGGTGGTTGGTTATCCATGATAAGATTCTAACTGTTGGAAATCTGAACAAGAGAAATTTCCACATGGTTAATATATGTGTTTTGTGTTAATCTGATTATGAAGATGCCACACACCTATTGTTCCTTAACTGTCCCTTCCTTGTTTCAGTTGGGGAAACCATCCTTAACATATTTGATGTCAACTGGGTCTTCTTGGACTCCATAAAATTGTTGTGGATCCAATGGACTAGTCCTTTTAAGAGCCAAGGTCTGAAGTTCTTATGGATTTTATCTATAATACATTTGGCTTGGGAAATATGGAAGGAAAGAAATAGAAGAATCTTTAAAGGAAAAAAAAATCCCATGTTAAAATTGGAGCCCGCTGTGTGAGATCCATCCTTGCTAACTTCTCTATCTTGAACTCCCAAAAGAAGTCTTTCTCTCAGCATGAATCTTGTTTCTCCTTGAAGTGGGGTCTGAGACCTTTTACCCTTAGGCCCCCTGGTCTGAACCCTAGACTAAATGGATGGGTTAAACCTAGCAAGGACTATTTAAAATTAAAATTTGATGGTGCTTCCAAAGGAAATCCTGGTCGAGCTGGATGTGGTGGGGTCTTTCGTGATTCTGAAGGAAGTTTTATTCTTGGATACTTCTACAATTTGGGCACTCAAACTAATAATGTTGCTAAAGCTACTGGGGTCTATCTATTGCTCTTCAACACAAATTTATTGATATGGAAGTGGAAGGTGACTTCTGAACATAATTAACAACATAAATAAGAAAGGTTCCATATCTATTGCCAATTTGAACTCTATTAAGAGTATTAAGAAAATGGCCCATTCTTTTAATTTTATCTCCTTGAAACAAGTGTATAGGGAAGCAAATGTCATGGTGGATTTATTTGCTGATATGGGGGTTAATGGGCATGATTTGACACTTTTGAGGGAGGTCAAATCCTCGATCCCAAGGTACATGCACACTTATTAAAAGACATTAATGCTCACGTATAAGGTCTCTTCATGGGGTGTCTATCCTTTCATTATTTTTTGTTTTATGATGAATTTGCATTTATTTCTTGATTATGAGAAGATTGGGCTTGCGATTTGCACATATTTTTAGAGAACTCTATCTAGTAACTACTACTATAGAATCATTTTGTGGTGTGCGAGTAAGATCTTGGCTCTCTGGTTTCTGAGTCGTTTTGTGAAGAAGCCTTTGTTGTTTAGCAGAATGGGTGGGGATCTCGTCAGGACTAAACTTGATAACATTATTGGGGTCACTCCCGATGCTATGTCCCTATTTGATAGCAAGGGTTTTACCCCCTTTCTGAAAATCTTTGAAGGGCACTATGAGAATCTCAGCAAAGACTTTGCTAGCACATGGAAAGTGACCAAAAAAGGTGCTGTTGTTGAGATGAAAGGGATCAGTCTGGAGATCACTATGGATTTAGTGGCTAAAGTTATGGGCATTCGGTGGTGGGGAGGGAGGTCTACAAACCAAAGAAGGAAGCCTCTAAAGAACTGAATCTGTTTCTTAAAGGTAATGAGAATCTCACCTCCCATTTTGTTGGTTACCTTAGAATGTATTTACCTAAACCATATGATGAGGTGGCTCTCACCTTAATTCAATTCTTAACCCTAGAAGGCCGCGAAAAATGTATCCATGCTTACCACCTCTCAATACTAAACCATTTTAGATGGGGGTAGGATTTTAGTTTTCCCTATTTCTTGTATCGTTCTCTGTGTGCCTCTGTTTCGTAGTTTAAATCACATAGGATCTCTATCCCTCTCCACCAGGGATTTATCCTTGCCCTTGTTAAAAGGACGGCCATGGAATTTGATAGAACTGGTTATCTCAAGTGGCTTTGGAAGCTTATGCAGACGGTTTGGGGTCTGATTTGGAGGAGGAGGATTCGAGCGATGATGAAGATTCTCTGGATGGAGACACAAAAGAGGATGAGGTGGAGGTTGTCACGGCCCAAAACCTAAAGGATATTAAATCTAAGTAGACCCGTGTACTAAGTGAACACTAAGAGCGATTCTAGCAAACAGGGTGCCTCAACTCCTATAAATGCTCAATTGGAACAACACTATGAGGCTATGGGTCATGTCGGCTTGATCAAAGGGGAAAATCACTTGGCCAGGATGGTGGCTGATATCGATGAGCTCAAGGGGGACATGCGGCTCACTAAGAGCTTGGTCCAATTTCTTTTTAATGATTGGCACAAGATGAAGGAGCAGGTGCAGGAAGTAGTTAGCAATGGGTAGGGTGGCGAGATTGAGATCCTAAAGGCCAACTTTGGGGCCATAACCAGGGATATGGATCAAGTAAAAGCTATCCTCCATAGCTATATGGAATGGAGCATCATGACTATTAATTCGACCCTACTACACCTTCAAACTCTGGGGCAACTTGCCAATTCTTATTGTGCTATGGATAGTCAAGGAAGGAAACAAAAGGTGACCCTAGATGGTTTAGACCTTGGCTCTTTGGTTGTTAATATTGATGCTCTTGCAAAAGAATGGGCTAAGGTGCTGGAGGGGCTTGAAAAATCCTACAAATGACTTTGGTGCGGGGTGATCTATTTTTTTCTCTATGGCTATTAGTTCCTTTGATGTTGTTAGTTTCACTTTGGTTTTTTGCTGTTGTTAGTATCACTATATGAGCTCCTAAGTGCCCTTATTACTATGAACTTTTTACTATGGTTTTTTGATGTTATTATAATTGGATTTATACGATCTTATGGAGATTTCTTGATGTATGAGGTAGGGTCCCCTTAACCCTCCCTTTACCACAAATAAAAAAAAAATTCAATTCAATGGACAAGATAAAAAGTTACAAAGATTAAGGAATTGGATAAAACTTGGACTCGTGATGGTATAGATTACTAGTATGAAAATATAGTAGACTCATTTATTATTGCATGTAAAATACAAATCTAGATGAGTTTTTTATTAAATAAAGTTGAGTTCTCTAAAGGGAAATGGGATAAGTTCATAGAATAAGTTTCATTTCTTATCCAAATTATCTAGATTGAGAAGGGGTGACAATATGTTTATGTATGGGAAAGACACCTATAGGATAAAAAATATGAAAAAGGAGATCTAAAAGAATGTTATTATTATTAGAATCTAGTTTGTTGATTTGGAGGAAACACTACGGGAAGCAAAATGTTAGAAAAATGAGTACAAATATTTAAGGAGACTTTAGATATTTGTCAAACACTTTCATAGTTAAGATGGATTCAGAGATTTAGAGGAGAATAATAAGATTTAAGAAGTGTAGATTAAAGAGATGCAAATTAAAGAAGGTATCATTAGGTTGTAAGAGGATAAATAATAGGGGAAAGATAGAGTGGAATAATAAAAAAGGATGAGATAATTAAGTAGGAAGAAATATTAAATAAGGGAATTAAATTGATTAATCCCATAAAGCTAGAAGCATCATATTTGGGGTTGTATACCAGATAATAGGGAATCTATGACATCATGGTGAAACAAAAAATAAATATATAATAGATGGTGAAAAGGAGTCAAGTTCAGAAATGGAAGATAGATGGTGGTATAGTAAGGGTTGGAGAAGCAAAGAGAGAAGAGATCCACAAGGATATATAAAAGGTAAAGGTGAAGAGTTTATACAAGAAATTCACTTTGGATGATAACATAGAAAATACAGGTCATGGTAAAAGGGTAACATGAGGATAAAGGAAGGAAAGGAGAGAATGTGTGAGAAGATCCCATGAAGAAAATAAGGGTGTGAAAGTAGGAGGAGTAAATGAAGACAAGTACATGATGGATGAATGCGCAACAAATATAAGCCCATACAAGATAAGAGAAAGGATAAAAGAAATTCTTGAAGACTTTTGGTGGAGGTGGGTCATTCATGGTGAGAAGTGGCTCACAAGAGTGTGCAAACTATTTCAAAGGGATCATAGAGAAACTATCACAAAGTCTGGAAGAGGTGGAAGATGAAGTGTGAAGATCATAAACAAGCTTATGGGATGAACAAGTTGAAATTATTGTTGAAGAATGAAATAATTATTATAATATTTCTTTTAGATATTTATTTAGATGCATATTTATACATGAATTATCATGTTATACTTATTTAATGATTATATTAGTTTATACATGTAGAGTAATATATGTAAATGTACTTTCCTTTATAGACATGTACAAATGTTTTGAATAGCATTGATTGCAAATGTAAAATTAAAGAATGTTTGTAGTTAGTATGTTTTCCCTTTTATTTATTTTTGCATTTTAATCATTAGTCAATTAATTCATAGGGCCTGAGAAGGTCATGTGAGGAGCGAATTTCATGTTCTATGGTAATTTAGACCATTGGCATCTCAAAAATATACATTTTAAAAGAATCTTAGATAGACTATTCTCCTAACATGTGCTAGATCAAGAACTTTATGAGAGGTTATGGCTATGCATCAAAATAAATTTGAAAGAATATTTTTGTGAGAGGTAGTTACAAATGTCTTGGTAGGTATATATGTAAAATGTGGAAGCATATAAACAACATGAATTATTTAACAAAATATCTAAAGATTCAATGAATTTAAAAATAATATTTACTCTTTATCAATAATGTAGGATAACTTATTTTTATAAAGTAAAGAAAGAAACTCTTTATTTTTAAGCCCTTTAAATAAACTTTTGTTAGAAAAACTCAGCTAGTGACATATAAATTATTTATACCAATAATCTCATTATATAAATATTTTCTTAAAATTACCTAAAAATTGAATATCAAATTAGATTTTATAAACTCGGTCATGATCTATATTGATTAGTGTATGTAGCTTTTAAATGTATGTTATAGTCATTTTGTACTAATAAACTTGTGTTTATCAACATTGCAAAACACCTATAGATGTTGTGAGTAGTTAAATTATTATATAATAGCATATTGAAATGAAGAGTTCACATTTATTTGCTTTCAAGATCCATAATAGCTATCAAATCACATATTAATATTAGTCTCCATTTTTTGAATCACACTATAATTATAGTATTTATCCCACTTTGACATGTTTCCATGCTTATTTTAATGCGACATCCAAATCAAAAATTACATTGAATGATAGATAAGTTTATAACATTGCAAAACACCTATAGATGTTGTGAGTAGTTAAATTATTATATAATAGCATATTGAAATGAAGAGTTCACATTTATTTGCTTTCAAGATCCATAATAGCTATCAAATCACATATTAATATTAGTCTCCATTTTTGAATCACACTATAATTATAGTATTTATCCCACTTTGACATGTTTCCATGGTTATTTTAATGCGACATCCAAATCAAAAATTACATTGAATGATAGATAAGTTTATAAAGGGAAATTTAAGAAGTCTTAAGTCACTAAAAATGGGTGAGGTGGGTGTAAAACCTCATTTGTAGACACATCAATTATCCTATTAACTTATACACTAAAAATGAAAATAACACCAAAGGTGTTAAATACATTAATTAAATGATTAATTATAAAGTATTTCTCTTTACATTTTTAATTACATATATTTTAAAACACATGTTATATTATTGCTAATTTCAATATTTTATTATTATATTTTTAATAAATTATGTAGATATAAAGTGTATTTACAATATATATACACAAAAATTATTTATTAATTATGTGAACTCCTTTTAATAAAACAACTTTATTGAAAAATAATTTTTTTATATAAAAATAGACAATATCTTAAAACTCTATACACTAAATAATATAGTCAACCAAATATAGAGAGAACTATTTAACTTAAAAATCTTAGGATAGGATTCAAATAGTCTCTCAATATACGGTACACTGTTTACAAAGTTTTACAATCGTTTAAATGCAATAAAAATATTATAAAGAGCAACACTTACAAATCCAGTAAATGTCTATTCTACATATATGATGTCTAAGTATCAACATCAAAAGTGAATGATTTAAAGTCATTTCTATTGAATCCCGAGCAAAATTGTTGGTTAGGAATCAATCTTGTAAGTTCAGGCCCATCTTCAAAATTTGTACATTCTCCTAGCTGCATGGAAAATGATGTTACATTATAATTGAAATATAGAATTAATAATAAGGAAATAAAAATAAAAAATTTAATATATTTTAATCAAACATGAACTATTAAAACTTTGAAATATCTTACCTTTTCTTGAAGAAAGGTATTGTTCATCGTCAGAATTTGTTCCTTTTGCAATATCAGATTTTAGTACCAAAAATAGTTAAATGTATTGCGAAATATATCAAATCTGTTACATTATATTGAAAATATGGGTTTCAAACTTTTGATAAAATATGAATAGAGTTTTTATCACTTTTACAAACATATTTTATCATTAGATTATATGTATTTCAAATATCAATTGAAGAATTCAATTATATCACAAATAATTATAATATTATATGGTTATCAAAGTATTTAATGTAAAAATATTATTATGTAAAATATTATTAATAATGTTCTTCATCAAAATTTGTTCTTTTAATAATATCAAATTTCAGTACCAAAAATAGTTAATGTATTACTAATAATATAGAACTATTATATTATATTGAAAATATGACTTAAGAATTTTTAATAAAATATGGATAGAGATTTTATCACTTTTTCATACATATTTAATGATTGAATTATATAATGTATTTCAAATATCAATTGAAGAATTCAATTATATCACAAATAATTATAATATTATATGGTTATTAAAGTATTTAATGTAAAAATATTATTATGTAAAATATTATTAATAATGTTCTTCATCAAAATTTGTTCTTTTTAATAATATCAAATTTCAATACCAAAAATAGTTAATGTATTACTAACAATATAGAACTATTAAATTATATTGAAAATATGACTTAAGAATTTTTAATAAAATATGGATAGAGATTTATCACTTTTTCATACATATTTAATGATTGAATTATATAATGTATTTCAAATATCAATTGAAGAATTCAATTATATCACAAATAATTATAATATTATATGGTTATTAAAGTATTTAGTGTAATAATGTTAATATATAAAATATTATTTGTAGTGGTTAATTTAACATGATTTGAATATATTGTATAATTTTTTTATAAAATTAAAAACTAAATTAAATTGTTTGTGAAAGATTTCAACTAAAAATATAGATTAACTCCATCTTGTTACGATTTTCTGTCACACCAAAAGCTCAAACTGATGGTGGAGAGGGATCTCATTGTGTTAACTAGCTGCTACATCACCACACCCCCACATGATAGAACCGAGATGCAACCATGTGAGCTCTAGGCCCACCAGTTAACTCTTGCATGGCTCGATACTATGTACGATTTGCCATCACACCAAAAGCTCGAATTCATGGTGGAGAGGAATCTTATCATGTTAACCACTGTACGCGAACGCATCTTTCTTCTTTTACAAATAATATTTATGAGAAAATAATACCATTATATTAATAACTATTCATAGTTGTCATTTTAAAATGATATAAAAAGAAATATGAAATTTAAGTTTGTCACATAAAACTTGATTATATATGTATCCTACTTCAAAATTAACATCACCTCTACATGTCAAACAATTTTTTAACGGTTGTATTTTATCTATTGAAATTAGATAAGGTAGTGATTAGAATCTTTCTTTTAAATAATAAAATGGTGCATACATCTATTTGACTATTGGTATTTAAATATTATTAGGAAAAAATTCTTAAGATGCCAAAAATGCAACCATATATGGAATTTACCTTAATTCTTATCATATTTTTTTTTAAAAATATAGTAAACACGATTTTTTGACAAGCATAAAAATAGAGTGAAGTTCTATGCTGAGGTAAATGTGATTTTATGTAAAAAGTATTGTTGGTAAATGTGATCTTATGTAAAAAATATCGTTGTTAAAATCCAACAAAGTTCCTACATTTTTTTAACATGTATTTAAATATCGTTGTTATGTAAATGTGATGGTCACAAAAATATTTCTGCCACTTGGTATTTATGTTTGAGGTTCCCTCCCAATTTTTTCTTTCAATAATTTATTAAAGATTCATGGGACCGTACTATGTTAGTGTTAAATACTGCTATTTTGTCTCTACAAAGAAAAATAAAAATTTATTGGACCTTATCAATGTTAAAATATTCTATTTTTGTCTCCAATAACCGATGGCATATTCCATTGTCTTGTTGTGACATTTCACCTTCCACGAACTTCCAGCTTCCCCGTCTATTGGGCTTCCACACTACTTCTAAACGTGTATAAATAAACATGTAAGAGATGTATTAATAATCAATATACTATTATTCATTTTGTATCAATAACTACTCAAAATTTGAAATTACCCCTTACATGGGACAAAACCTAAGAATTATAAACCAATAGGGGTATTACAATGAAAATATGTGTACAAATATACATATGTTCTTTCTTAGCGCAATCAACGAACAACTACTTAAAATTGAGAAAGTTGTACTTGTATTTAAGCAAAAACATTCATTTAGATGTTGAAGATGATTCCTTATCCGTGAACAATAACTATTCCATGAATATGACATTAGAATTGGGTACAAAGGAAGAAAAAATGATTGAATCTAATTTCAGTTCCATCTCTTTCATACACTTTTCCATCTGTTTATGTGATACATATAATGGAACTCAACTAAGACTAAACAGATCAATATAATGGAACTAGACTAAAATAAGAGAACTTGGTGACAGTTTGATATAAATGTTTTTAAAGAAAATATTAATTTATTGGTATGCCTCATTTTAATTAATGAACTAACGCGTCTTGAGTTTGAGTATCACCTGAAAATGGCAGAGGCACCATGATACCCTATTCCAATCGTAAAGATATAACCATTGTAGAATTACCATCATGCATTCACAAAGACCATTTAGATAGCATAGCGAGACTCTTATTACGAGGTAAATAAATTGTATTATCTCTATTGAAGAAGAAGTATGAATAAGTCACTGTAATCAAAACGTGTGAAAAATAAGTAATGTTGTAGTGCCCAAATTAAAAATAAAAATAAAAATAAATCTGAAGGCGCAGGCAGGATAGTGGTCTATGTCAGGATAAGGGATAGCTTTGTCAGCCTTAGTAGGTATGGAGAGAGACTCTTCCTAAGCGGCTTGCAGATCTGTCATTGTCCTTGCATAATAATACAACCACTTTATTTGAGATCCGAAGGTGTTAACCATGATGAACCCCAAGTTAAAGTTGGAAATTTAACAGTAATTGGATGGTCACAACAAGTGTAGGGGTGTTGCACTTTCATAATTAAATAAGAAGAATGTAATAGTGAACCGTACTAAGTGGAACTCTACTAATATCCATCCTAAAAATCAGCCTAGTTCTGGGTTAAATCAACCTTGTGCATGGAGAGAAATCTGTATCCCTAAATCTCCTCATTTTATTTTATGTGCAAATGGATCGATCAACATCTGTATCTATGTTGGAAGCGGGTTCTATTATCTATGAGAGGAGAAGATGATTTGTTGCCTGTTTCTGGGTTGTTTTTTTATGCAGAGGAAGAAGAAAATTGAGGCTGAGGATGCGCTTTATCCAAGAGTAATATCAAACTGTATTGATTTTTCCCTTTCTGCTTTTGAGCACATGTGCTGCGTGCACTGTAACCTTTGCAACTCCTTTTGTTTTTCCCACTCTTTATATTTTAAGTCGAGCAATTATTGTATTGGTTTGGACTTTGAAGTTCCATGTCTTTCTATTCCACATATGTCTCTGCATAATTGTCTCTTGCACTATCCCTCTGCATGAAAACCAATGTTTGTCCATTCTTGCACTATGTTGGGAGAATCGATGCTTGGTGGCATAGTTGGCCAACACGTGGTCTTAGGAAATGTATGGATTTAATGATCCATACAAAATGGTTGTTGAATATCCTTGGGACAGGTTGGGTCACCCATTAAACTAAAGAGGAACCACACTCAAGGCATGCAAATGTTTTCCAAAATGCATAGAAGAAATGTTATTTTTCATGGTCTATTTTTGTAAAAGGCGTCTGAGAGAGGCACTCTCATGGAATGCGTTGTCTGTGGGATATGAAAAAATGGATTTGTTTAAGAGGCTTTAGAAACTTCCAAGCAAAGGAAAGGGAAGGTGCCTAAACAAATCAGTTTCATTTTTCTAGTGCCTCCTTGGTTGTGTCTAAATGAAGCATTGGAGCAGCTCAAAGGACCATTTGTATGCCTTGGTGTTGGGTTTGGTTGTTTGGAGGAAATGATAAGTTGGCATTGTATCTCATCATGTGACTTCGGTGACACTATGGCTAGTTTTCATTTTTTTGGAGCTCATCATGTTTGGTCTTGTGGTTTGTGCTTGGTGAATGTGGCAAGTTATGCGGGCTCATCGAATGCGGTGATTGTGAGTTTGGTGTAAAATAGGTATGGAATTTCCCTTTTCTCTTGCACTAAATTACGCTTTCATCATTTCTTGCATTTGGAAATTAAATTTTAATTATTAGGAAATGTAACTCCAACCAATGATAAAACCTTACTTCATTTGGAACTGTCAAACATAAAAATTCTAACCCCAAAAGTTATGCGCATGGAGCGCCACACCCAAATGTACCACAAATCTGAAACTCCTAACATGACCTCTGGTAATGTGGTATACCATGGGGAACCTTAAAAGAGTTTTTCAAACTTATTTAATGCCCTTGCAAGTATAATCTCTAAGCCCACTTATCTTATAAGTTACGTGTAGTGATGTGCTCATTTTAATAAAACACAATCGGTTTCGGCCTATGGTTGCCACTTAGTTTGAGTGAAACTCAAAACCACTACCACCTACCTCTAGAATGCCAACAAGAGAATCATAACCCACCTTCATTTCAATGAAAATGCCTTTGAAAACTAATTTTACAAGTGGGTTTTGGGACCCACTAGTCGGCCGACAAGAGTTCTTGACGCATTCACGATAAGCTGGAGCTTGGCTTGCCCTTGTAACTTGACCTTTGCTTGTCGTAATCAACTTTCATTAGACACGATGAATTCTATATATATGGGGGAGTAAGTAGGAATCATAAAACTTCGTGATCAAACTTAAAATGAGTGTGTCTAAGACCTAATTTGTAAGCACTTTTCTTTGTTTGGTCAGTTTTCTAAACTTGCTACTTTAGCTAGAATCTCCTTCTAAGAGTCTCCTTTGACTTCTAGGCTGCGTACAACCTCTTAATACCATCATAATGATATGTATAATATTATTTTATCTTTTATCTAGAATGAACAGATTTAGAAATGTATGGTGTTTTTAATCTCTCCACCTGTTATCTCTTAGAAACAATTATGAAACTTTGGTTGATTTGAAAACGTAAATGAATTAGGAAATGTAAATTGGTTTGAAATGAAATGAAAATGGACATGAAAGGAAAATGGTTACGATATTTTGAATGGAAGATAAAATGTATCTTTACTTTCTCTCTCTCTCTAGTACCAAAATGTTAAGTGCAAATGAAAGTGAAAGTGTGAATGCATGAGAAACGAACTCTGTCTTCTTCTCCCTCCCTATCTCTCCCTCTCTCTTCTATTTAATTAAAATTGTTCAAAATGATGAATGTGTGGATTTATTCTTGAGTGTAGGGGATTTCCATACCATTTCTAGGACTAACCCTACGGTGGTTGTAAGTACCCAAACAATAGGAGTAGTAAAATGACACTTGTGTCTTTTATTAGCATACTATTTTAAGGAATTAATGTAATTGTTTAGAATGTTTCAGTGATATTTTTATGAATATAAAGTATTATTTTCATTATTACCATGATGTATATGAATCTTGTTGCATATTGGGAAAATGTACTATTTCATACATAGTTGTATTGTTTCCATGTTTGGCGAATGTTACTCTTAGTTGCGTAATTGTGTATATTCTATTAAGTAATGAATTTTATTGTATAATGTTGCTTTGGAAATGATGTCAAAGAATGCTTTCTTTTAGTGTTAAAATAAATATAGGAGGATGTAATTGGAACCTTTTCATTTAAAATGTTCGATTTCATCGTAATTGTGGATATGACGGTGTCAGTAAAATTATTGGAAAATAATTTAAAATTGTGTGTTTTTACCTATATGCTAGTGTTACATTGACATAGGAAATCACTTAATCTTCAAAGAGAAATATCAACTTACATTTGTGTGTTTTTTCATTTTGAGCAGGAAGTGATAAAACAAACATATAACTTGAAATATTTACCTTTGTTGAATGGAATGATCATCTCTACGGTAAGCCTTGAGTTATGTTGGCTCCAAACATCTTTCGTTGTCCTAGAGACTTAGAGGTACCATATGTGTTTATGTGTTTCTCCCTAAGAACCTAGTTGAGAGCATTCACGTGGGTATGAAAGTGTGTGAGATGCCTTAGTGCGAGGCATATAATCACTTTAGTGGTATACAAGATGACATGTTGAGATTGAAATATCATGGTTATTTTGAGACTAAACAAAATTAGAAGTGGAATACAATGAACAATGGTTGAGACCACAGGGACGATTAGGTTATGCATTAATGCACTATTAAGAATTTAATTGTAAAGGAAAATTTGTAACTTGGCCTTATTTGAGAACGTACCCTTGTGATGTTGGCCTTATAATTTTAAGTTCCATTGAGATTACTTATAACATAACAAATATTTCTTATGATGTAAAAGTGGACTGAATTGATCCACATGAGAACAAGTGATTGAGAAAACTTCGTTTCTCATTAGGGAATTTAAAATTAAAATGTGTACATGTTAAGATGATTCAAATCAATAATTGAGTGATATATTTTTATTGGAAGCCAAATAAACAAACCAAACCTAATGGAACCCTTCATAAGCTAAGTGTTAAAAAAGTGAGAAAATGTAGTCTTGGAAAGCCTCAAGTGACACAAAGGCTTTGCAAGATAGGACATTTGAATTTTGTGTTGTGGTAGGTGTAGAAACCCTTGAGCACTAATGAATGTAATAGATTAAGTGATCTCTCATGATGTTAAGGGACAAAGAAGCTATGATGTATTATTACCAATGATTCTAACTATTTCTTTAGAAGACTTTGGACGTGCAAAGTTTTGTAACTTTTTCATTTGAAACTATTTTGTCCCTCTTAGATAAATGTGTCCCTTAGTATGTAGTAGTGGATTACCATGTACTTCTTGTATGGTGTCGTTTTCCCCATCCATGAATTCTTTTGAAGTTAATAGATCATGGAGCCTCTTTTAAGGGTATTGGTGAAAGAAACATTGATGCATATTTACTCAATGATTTAAATAGTTCCTTGGAATAAATTTGAGAAGTATATAGTTGTTGGGTTGTCTTGTTATATGTATTTAATACTTGAGTGTTTAAGAGTGATGAAATGAGTAGTTAGGCGCGGGGTCACCATTCTTTGTGTAGTGCCCACTTCCCTTCGATACTTTTGATATTGATCATGATATCTGCTGCCTATATTATTGACATTATTATAGTTTTGATTTAGTATGGTGTTAGATGTCAAATCATGGATTATTGTGACTCGATTCATATATGATGCATGATGATTGTTAGAGACATTTTATATAGATGTTGACATATATATTGTTGGAATATGGTATATATATATATATATATATATATTTATGGATGTTGTTAGGACATGTGATATTTGGATATATTGAGTAGGTAAGAAAATTGAATTTAAAATTGATGATTATATAGTTGTTGATGAAATTATAAGTGATATTGTTGATTGTCTAGATGTTGTTGTGATTCATATATATATTGATGATTTTGAAATTATATTATATTAATTTGGATGTTTTAATATGGCCATGAGGCCGAAGGGGTATTTTTATTGTGCAGGTTAAAAATATCACAACAAACATGGGGATTGGAGACCAACCACATTGGAATTCTAGATGAATTCAACAAGGTCACCATGGAAACTTGTATTGTTCGTGTGTGTGTGTTTGATTGTTAGGGATTCCAATATGGGTTATGTGTATTTATTTATTTGGTTCCTTTTTATTGATGTTTGTATGTGTTTATTAAGTGATGTGTTTACCCCTTTCATTATTTATTAATTGTGGTAAATTAATGTGAGTAAACATGTTGTTAAAATTAATTAATCAAATTGGGACATAAGAAATTAATTATTAGAGTCTGACATTATTATTTACATTAGTGTCTAAAAAAAAAAATTACACCCCACATAATATTCACTTTAGGGTTGTTGGCATAAAATTAAAGTGTTGTAAGAAATGTGTAAGTGATGTGTAAATTAATTTTAGAGTATGAAACACTCCACCTCCTTTTGAAATTCGAATTTGTCCTTGGAGGCTAATTTTGGAGGCTTGTGGGACAAGTTAAACTTGTCCCATACCTCTTAAATTTGCATGCCAACCTTACCTATGGTTGGAGGGTTTAAATCTAGCCTTCATTATGAATTTTTGTAAGTCAAGTTGTATGCTTTAATTGCACTTTTCTTACATGGTTTAATTTCAGTCCTTATGAGGTGTGGGTTTGATTTGAGTGTGTAAGTAAAACTGTCATTTATTCACCCACTTATTTATTATGCATTGGAGAATGAAGTTGAATTTTGGGGGTTGGGGTTGAGGATGTGTGATGTGGCATCCTACATGGATCCACCTCATCCTCTTCTCTTCCCTCTTCTATAAAATTCAAATTGTTTTGCCTTGTTTTGGGTTGCTTCACTTTTGGAGACTTCATTTTGGGTGAATTTTTCTTGTTGTTTTGGGAGCTCTTGCTTGGAGAAGTTTTGGAAGATTGTTGCATGCTTGTGCTTGGCTGTTTTGGATTGTTTGCATTGGGATAAAGCTTGTTGTTTTGGAACTTGGAACAACTCCATCATGGAGAGGTAGGAGCTTGGCTCTTGAAATGCTCTTCTTGTATATATGTAAATGTTCTTGTGTGAATGTTTTGGTATATATTGTGGGTTGTTGGGTAGATGGCCTAGGAATGGTGTAGGAGAAGACTATGGGGTTATTTTGTGGGAGGCACAAGTGTGTTTTAGGGAGGTATAAGGGTGGAGGGAGTTGGGATTTGGGTTCCACCTTACAAATAAATTTCTTGAATTTATTTACTCATTATGGGATGCCATAAGAGGTTAGGGAGACATAAGAAAATGTGAGGAATAAGGGGTACTTGAGGGAGGCACAAGGGCATGACAAGGTTTTGAAATGTTATTATATATATATATATATATATTGGTGGGTTGTTCTCAGGTGGTGATACCCAACTTTCCCGTTGGGAGGCATAAGCAGCATCCCCCATAGTTTCTTGCTCCTTTGGCTTTTATGATGAAGCACTGAGTGTTATTTTTGTTTTTATGGTGGAAAACTACATTTTGTTTTGGACTATGTTTTGAATGTGAAATTTGCATGTGTGTTTGTGGAATCCTATTATTTCCATGAGTTGAATCACATCTTCCATTGCTTTGTGGTTGGGGCTCGGGGGCCAATGAAGAAGGATGGCTTCTCCTTGTCATTAGATGTCTTGGTTAGGTGGAGAGTGTTTCCTTTCCCCTACTCTTGTTGTGATCAGAATTGGAAGAATGATAAATCTACATGTTGTTGTTCTAGAGCAAAGGAAAATGAAATAAAATAGTTGATAGTCCCTTGTTGAGATAAATCTTATTGTAACCTTCCCACTTGAAGTGGATGAACTTGTATATGTTTTGTAATGGAAATATGTTGTATTGAATATGAAAGTTGTAAGATTGAAATGTGAAAGAGATATACTTTTTTGTTCTTTTGAAAGAAATAATTGTATTCTATATGATGAATTTGAAGAATGAAAGAAAGAAGTTGTAAGTTGTCTTTTGGGAACCAATAAATGATTGTATTACCTTTCTCAAATTGCATTGTGGTATTGAATCTGATCATTTAAATGTATTTGAAATCTCTGTTTGAAAGGAAGAAATGCGTGTGAGGAAAACACAGAGCTCTGTCTTTTGAAATGTGTAAAATTAGAAATCAGAATTGCATTTTGGTTTTGAATAGTTTGATTTGAATCAACTAAATGTATTAGATTGGAATTGGAACGTATCCTAATACTTGGAAGAAGAAAATGGAAAATAGATCCTTTTGAATTAGATCTCTGTTAGACATTTTCAAACTGGAAAATAATTATCAAAAAATGTACAAAATGACCTTGCAGACTAGGAAATACATTTGAAACATTAATACAAGCTAAGAAAGATCAAAATGATCCCACACAAACTATAATACTTAAGAAATTTTCATAGAACCTTTCAAAATCGGGCTCAAACAATTTCTCAGTCATTTTTGCTGTTAAATTGGGGAAATTTGAATTGATCTTCAATCAAACAATTTAACCCTTGAAATCTATTCTAAAATCTTCCAAGTAAAATCCTCCATGCCTGTTTGGCAAGTGGAAAAAGAATTAACGACAAATTTGAACAAAATTGATAAGTTAAAAATACCAGTTCACTTTCTAAGTGATAGAAAGATGTTTTCTCAAAATTGACCCTTTAAAATTTATCAAAATCAAATTCTAAGGTTGATATGAAAATATGACATTGAGAGCTTTCCAGAAAGTCCTTGTTTGCCAAAAACTGAGTTCCCAATCAAAAGTTATGGCCTTATGAAGTTTTTACCTCATTTTGGGCTCAAAATAATCTAACTGTCAAATTTTAAATGAATAAAATATTCTTGGGCAGACCCATGGGCTAAAACTTTCCTTTTTTTGTTTTTTTCCTAAAACTTTCAAAGTCATGAAGTTTCCGCCGCTCCACTAATCCGTAAGCCTTCATTTTGTTTAAAAATGATCTAAGTCCAAAAAGTTAATTTGGCAATTTTGCCTTCGCCTGCCCCGCCACCCTGTAGCCAATCATTGATCACACGTGCCTTTGTTGGGCATCGGTGGAGGCTCAGATTGATTTTAACCATAAGCACTTTCAAAAATAAATTTGGAAAAATTTGTAAGTTTTCCGCAACCCCATGCAAGCCCCTGACCAATCAAGCACGCGCCACGTGGCTTGGGCATCGGCATGAGGTGCGGATCCTTTTAAAACCTTAGCTCTTTCAAAAGAATTTTTTTTGGAAAAATTTCTTAATTTCTTCCACCATCTTGCTTGCCAACCCGCAGTCAATGGTTTTCTGACACATGGCACCTTATGGCGTCGGCGGAGGTGTGGGTTGTTTTAAACCCTTAATGCTCTTCTTATGAAAAGTCTAAATTTCCTAAGTTTCCCCACCGGTCCATTTTCCCCACATGAATCAGGGCATGACACGTGGCGCCCTTGGCATCGGTGGAGGCACAAATTGTTTTGATCCCTTAGTGCTTTTCAGCAAAAAAAAAAAGGATAAAATCCTTAAAATTCTCTGCCGGCCCAACTTTCCACCAGAATTTGGAAATGCCGACATGTGTTCCCTTACGGACTCGTAGGAGCACGGAGGCAAATTGCACCTTTTGTCCCAAAGGGAAAAAGCGCTAAATGTCTTCCCCGCTCCATCGGCCCACGTCTAGGAAAATTTTTCTTCCCCGCTCCACCAGTCTACTTTTCTCCTCTGGGAAAATTTTCTCTTCGAAGTCCGTAGTAGTTTGAGTTGGGAAACTTTTCCTCCCGAGCAGCTTGAGCCCGCTCTTGGGAAAATTTTCACCCCAAGTTTCGCCAGTCCATAACTTGAGAAATATGAGGAGTTAGGAGGACTTATTTATATCACCAGAAAGGTGAGGAAATTACCTACCTAATGGGAATTTTTTGAAGAAGTTTTAATTGCATTAATCATAGGAGAAATCAAATTGAATCTTTAACCAAGTTTTGGGAGTGGGTAAGTAAGAATTTACTCTGATGATTTTAAATATGTATTCTTTTCCCCACTATAATTAAACCTTGTTCTTGCCTTAGATCTTATGGAATTAAATACCTTTGGTATTTAATTGTTTTAGTCCCTTAACCCTAAAATTTTAATCAGGGAATATTTAGCTAAAATGTCAATGTACTCAGTGATTAAATTAATCCCCAAGGAGATTTGAGCTAGGTGTGGACTTATTACACTTGTTGCTTTATAATGTGTCCAATTAGTAATTATTATAATGGGAAAAGTTATCGGTTGAATTTAATAGTCCTTAAGACTTTGGTCATCAACACTTTAAAAAAGAAAATTATTCCATAATTTTCTAACCAAACCTAGGTTGTTCATGGGTCTCAAGTGGGTTGTTTATGCGGTCATTACAGTTTGTAGTCATGAATCCCTAAGTATAAATTATGTGTCATTTAAATTACAATTGTTCTAAAACAATGCCAATAGTGAGACCAAAGTGCGATGTAAGTGTAAAGAGTATAAGAGTTAATGAGATTTTGGGTTAGGAATAATATCATAATTGAAGTCATTATAACTAGACTAGACATTTTCATGTTGTTAATTATAAATATGGATTGCTCTTGGTGAAATAAAAATTTCGAGAAAACATAAGATCTTAAATATATAAATAAAATTTCACGATGTGAAAATGTTGAATGGATTCAAACAAGTTATTGAACTATATCAACTATAATAGGAAAATAAAGGTACCGTAATGGAAGGATGTTTATGGGAAGAGGTATCTTGAATCTAAATCTCCTTTAAATCCTAAGATTCCTTCCTTGACTTCACGTTAGTTCCCTTTGTCTAACAAGGGTAAAATTTAAACATTGAATAATTTTTTGAGAAGCATAACCTTAACATAAGAACGAGAGAATTAGGAATTCTGTATGCATTTTGAAATATGAAAAATAATTATTTAAGTTATGGAGATTATCGTAAGGGAGAAAGAGCCAAATTAAGTTTTTGTATTGTAAGTTGAATGTTAAATGAATTTAAGAATATGTAGGTGGAAAAGGAGAATTTATCCTTGCATGATAAATGCTCTTGGAATTTTAATCGTAACTAAGATGTAACCATGGTAATGATGTGTTGTGGATTTTCCAATCCTTGGGTCCCTTTTGTGGTTGGGTCATTGCTAGTATTTGTTCATTAGGGAAAGTGTGGCATCGACATGTATATGGTGTTATCATGTTGTCTATGTGGGTCGATGTTTTTGTAAGTGTCTTATGTGATGTTAAGTTTATCTATTGGAGCCCATGTGGTGTTGTGTAGTGAGCATTTAAAGACAAAAAAATAATTCGGATAATTTTACTATTGTATTTTGGTGTTGAAAATGTGGGAATTACAAATAGAAAAATATTTTGAATATTGAAAATTCCCAATATTCAGATTATAACCCCATAATAAACATTCTTAATTAAATCTGGTTTTTCATGGACTTCACTCATATTTGGCATGATTTTAGGTTGGAAATTATTTTCTTTATTTTGAAATCCTTTGATATAATCCCACACTACTATTTTTTCCACTTTGAATTTACTTTATACACTCTTAAGATATTTTCTACTTTTCCTATAACACTCAATGTTAGATATGTGAAAGCAAAGTTAAATTTTGGGTCCCTTTGCGGCACAATTTGTAGCATACTTCTAGAAGGGGGTGTGAGGGGATTTCCCACCAATCATGTTGCATGGGGGGTGGTGACATATTATGGACACCCATGGCAGGAGTTAGGGGGTGGATCCCCGAAACAAAATTAAGGAGTCAATCCCTTGTTTCTAGAAAAAAAAATTCAATTGAATTATATTATTAAGAAGGAAAATCCTAATGGAGTTTTTCCAATCTATTTTTAGGAGGAATCCTAACTGTACTTTTCCAATTATGTTTATTTTATTTTTGGAGATCCAAAATAATTCATAATGAGTTCACATGTAATATGTTCATCTAGAGTTAATAAAATCTTGATATATCACATCATAGATGTTTCCCTAAGCATTGAGTTGGGGTTTTAACACGTAAATTTAGTGTTTGTCTCTTGCATGTTTGGTATTTTATATATTTCTCTTATCTCTATCTCTGTAATAATTTGTTTATTCAACTTTCTACATATTCATTGCTACAAAGTCAATTGTTTCCTAACAAAGTGTATCAAAGCAATATTTTCTATATTTGCAACAACTATTATGTATTTCATTTTTCTATTACATCAAACAATGAAAGTGTCAAGTGAAAAGTTTAAGGTGGATAAGTTTAATGGAAAGAAAAATTTGAGCTATGGAAATTCCAAGCACATGATGTAATGGTGTATAACAAGGGCTGCACAAAGACTTAGATGGAAAGGGAAATAAACCTTTAGAGATGGATGTTGATGACTAGGAAAATATGGATATAAAATCTCTTAGTGCAATATGAATGTGGTTAGAAGATGAGTTTTTTTCAATCTTTGCAGGGAGAAAAGACAACAACATACTTATGGACCATATTAGAAAGTATTTACATGATGAAATCATAAAAATCATATTTACTTGAAGAGGAAATCTATACATTGTGGATCAAAGAAGGTATGAAAATTATTAATCATTTAAATATTTCCAATAATCTTTTATGTCAGATGACTAATATTGGTGTGAAAGAGGAGGATGAAGAAAATGTAGTCACTGTGTTATGTAATTTACTAGATTCTTGATATCTTCTAGTAACTTATAAATTATTTTTAGTACTACTGATGACCTTGAGTATAATTATGCTATGGGAGAATTGTTGGCTGATGAAATGAGAATAAAATCTAGTGGAGAGACCTCTACACATGAAGCCATGTTTGCTAGAGGAAGATCTAAAGAAAGAGGTCAAAGATCAAGAGGCACATTGAGATCTAAGTCATAAGGCGGGAAGAGTACGTAAATGTTTTGGCACCATGGAAAAGTAGGCCATCCTAAAAGGATTTATGGAAGAGAAAATAATAAGAAAAGAAGGAAGATGTCACCAAGGAAGCAAATCAAGTAGAAACAAATGAAGGTATAACTGATGAAGTTTAATATTTTTGTAATGTTTCCTCTTATCATCAAGAACGGTTATTATATTCTTGTGATAAAAATCATACGTGTAATCGTATAGAGGCTAGTTTTATTATTACCAAACCCTTGATGGATATTATGTTATTTTGGTAAATAACATTTCTTACAAGGATGAAAGGACTTGTATTATCAAGATTAAAATGTTTGATGATATAGTGAGGAAACTAATAGAAGTAAGACATGTATGATAAATAAAAATAAATATGATTTCCTTGAGTGAATTAGACTCCATTGGTTATAAGTTCATAGTTCAAGGTGGAGATCTAAAGGTCTCTAAGGTTTCCTTAGTTGTAATGAAGGCTCTAAAGGTTGGGAACCTTACTGATTTTAAAAAGTATAGATATCAATGAAGTAGATGTGGTATCTAAATAGTATAAGTTTATACTTATTTCTGTCATCTATGTTTGGGGCATATGGGTGAGAAAGGATTAAAGGTACTAACGAATTGTGAGTTACTCCTTGATTTAATGTTTCTAGAATTTGATTTTTGCAAGCACCTTGTGTTTTTGGGAAATAATGTATACATAAGTTTTAAGTTGGAAGTCATCAAAGTTTAGGTATTATTGATTATATTCATTTTGATATTTGGGGTCCAAAATATTTAATTTCATATGGAGGAACATTGTTTTTGTTACTTTTATAGATTATTACTCAAGGAAAGTATGTATATACTAGTTTCTTAAAGGAAAATTGGATGTTTTTAGCACATTTAAGAAGTTTAGATCTTTGGTTGAAAAGTGAATTACATGTTTATCAAATTTTTAAGAAAAGATAATGGAGGTGAGTTCACATCCTTGGATTTTAATAACTATTTCAAGGAATATGGGATTGAGAGGCATAAAACCACCAATTGTAATCCAAATTAAAATGGGGTTATTGAAGCGAATGATCAAGACTCTTTTAGAGAGAGAAAATAAAATGCTCAACAATGCAAATTTGTATCAGCATTTATGGGTAGAAGTAGTTTGTACAACTTTCTATATAATAAATCACTGACCATTATTTGCAATAGACTACAAGATTACTAAATAGGTATGGATAGGTCATCCATGTGATTATTCAAACTTGAAATATTTTGGTTATAATGCTTATTCTCTTACTAATAAAAATAGGTGATCAAAGTTCGACACAAGATTTGATAGGTATGGTGAAGTAGATGGTGATAAGGGATACGAGTGTGGGATCTTACCACCGAAAAAATCATCATTAACAGAGATATAGAGTTTTGATGAATATCCCATCCTAAAATTAGATGCTAAAATCAAAGAACAAGAACCTAAAAAACAACATGTGAAAGTTGAAATTCAACCATCTTTAAATGCTGAAAAGGAAAAAAAAACAACCATTTGTAGATGTTGAAGATCCACAACTTGAGGAAAAACCTAAGCAATTAGTATGGAGGTCACAACAACACAAGGAAACACCTCCATAACCGGTTTAGAGATTTACACGAGTTAGGAATCCTCCTAGTATGTACAGGCCCAATATTTAAAATGATTTGATTTCTAATGATAGGGAACCTAGTTGTTATCGGGAAGCATTGAAATATGTTGATAGTGCAAATGAAAAACAAAAAGGAAGGGATGCCTTTGAAAATAACATGTCATAGGATGTAGTACAACTTCCAAAAGGTAGAAAAATTGTTGGATCTAAATGGATTTACAAATGGAAGATAGGTGTTGATGATAAAGTTGAAAGGTTGAGCTAGGTAGTAGCAAATGTTACACATAAATAAGGTATTGATTTTCATGAAATATTTTCACTAGTTGTTAAACATGTTTCAATTCGAGTAGTCTTAGCACTAGTTTCTTTACTTGATTCATAGTTCGAGTAATTAGATGTTAAACAAAATTATTACATGGAGATTTAGAAGAGGATATATATGGAACAACTGAAGGATTATTAAAAATATAAAAAATATTTTTTTGCATGCTCAAAAAATCATTGTATGGCCTAAAATAGTCACCCCTGGAAAGGTCTAAGAAATTTGATGCTTTCATGATGAGCCAAAACTATCTAAGGAATGAGTATGAATATTATATTTATTTCACGTTTTTAGACAATGGATTATTCATTATATTAGTATTATATGTTGATGATATGATTATTGTAAGCAAAATAATGGTAGAAATCAACAATTTAAAGGCTCATTTGGCTAGCACATTTGATATGAAAGATATTGGAGCTGAAAAACAAATCGTAGACATGAAGATATATAGAGATATGATAAATAATAAACTTTGGTTATCAAAACATAGGTATTTGGAAAATATACTAACCATGTTTGGTATGAAAGATGTGAAACCAATTAGAATCCCTTTTTCTTCCCATTTCAAACTTTCTTCAATTTATGTCCTAGAGAAGAAGAGTAAAAAGAGTAAAAGGAGTACATGTGTCATGTACCATATGCTAATGTAATATGAAGTTTAATGTATGTTATGGTATGTGCAAGGCTTGATATTTCACATGCGGTTGAAGTTTATTGTAGGTTTATAATAAATCCAAGAAGAGAATATTAGTCCACAATGAAGTGGGTGTTTCACTACTTGCGAGGAACAAGTGATTATTGCATCACCTATAATAATAGTGGTGATTCTATTTGTGGATATGTTGATTCAGATTTTGTAGGTGATTTGGATAAAAGAAGACTAACTTCTGGTTATGTTTTTACATGTGTAGGTGGAACTATAAGTTGGATGTCAAAGCTTCAAAAGATTATCGATGTGTTAACTAATGACGCAAAATATGTAGTTGTTGTAGTTGTCTATCATGCTTATTAGGAAGTATTTTGGCTAAAAGATTATGGGGTGAGTTTGGAAGAGATATATACAAGATGAAGGTATTATGTGACAATCATAGTGCTATTTATTTGACCATGAATATAGCTTATCATAGTAAAGGCAAAGCATATTACACAATTAAGTATAATTTTGTTAGACATGTTATTAATGAAAGAACAATAGCATTGGAAAAGGTCCACACCATAGAAACTACGTTGATATGTTCACAAAACCAGTATTATTAGATAAAAAAAAGGTGTATGATTTATTCAAAAAAGATATAATTATTAAGAAGATTTTTTTCAAGGTGGAGATTGTTAAATATGTGTAGCTCACTTCTAGAAGGGCGTGTGAGGGGGAGGGAGATTTCCCCACTCATGTCACAAGGGAGTCCCTTAATTCTATAAATATGAATTCAATAGAATTCTATTTTTAGGATGAAAAATCCTAATGGCATTTTCCACTCTATTTTTAGGAGCAGGAATCCTAACTTTACTTCACCAATTAGGTGTATTTATTTTTGTGGAGATCCAAAATAGCTCATAACAAGTTCGCATGTAATATGTTCATCTTGAGTTAATAAAATATTGATATCTTGCACCATGGATGTTTCCCTAATCACCCAACTAGGGTTTTACCATGTAAATTGGTTGTTCATCTTTTGCATGTTTTGAATTTTGTATATTTCTCTTATGTATATCTCTATAAATAGTTGTTTTTTTATTCAATTTTTTTTGTATTCCTTGCTGCAAATTCTATGGTTTCCTAACACTTGATATTTCCATCCTTTTGGGAAGAAGGAAAAAATGGATTAAAATATTATCTCTGTCTATACCAAATAGTCATTTTTATTTAGGGACCTTTTGGGGTTGATCTATGTTTGAATTAGATGTCATATGAGATCATCTACTTACAATAAGGACAACTCGGAGATTATTTCTACTTGAGCTACACATATCCCAACCCAATCCATATAGCACAATCTTTAAACATTTTTCAGAAATCTATTCAAATACGACATCCATTTTAATCTAAAATTTCCACTAAAAAGTTTCTTTTAACAAGATAAATATCATATTATTACATTTTTAAAGAATATCGGAGAGAAAAGGAAAACAACTTAGCTCACACGGGATGTTTGAATGCATAGAAACACACGATCCCTAGTTCACACAAATATGTAGAGCATCACTTCCTTTGAAATTCATTGGAAGCTATTCCAAGACAAATGTAGGTTTCTTTCCTTCATGTTTAGTTGATTGTTTTTATCAATGTTTGCAAGGGAAAAATAATATTAAAAGTTTAGTTTTGATTGTTTTTATTCATAAGATTTATTGACATTTATATTATTTCCCCAAGGAAGAGGGGGTTGTGAATTTTATAGATTGGCCACAAAGGAAATCCTTCATTTTCTAAATGCATCATTTGAGCTAGTAGTGGTCAAGGAGCTTCAAAAATACTTATTGGGAATTACATTGTTGAATGAGCTCCATCATGTTCAAAAACCCATAAGGTACGAAATTTCACAATATGGTAATACTCAAAGTTCATATTAAGTTTTTGGCTTGTTTTTCATGAAAAGCATTTTGAAATTCCTAGAAAATATCAAACCTTATCTCAAATGCAATAGTTAAAATTTTTGGGATAGGATTTTAGTTAATCACAATTCTCTATATTGGTTTCCCATTATCAAATTTCATAATGTTAGTTTGGTTGAGGTCCCATAGATTCACCCACCCAACCATTTCAAATGAGGGATTTGTATATATTTTGATATTGTTTATAGATAAATTGGAACGATTCTTTCTAGGTCTAAATTTATGACTCAATTTAATCTACAAATAGTGATTAAGAATATTTCTAAGAGATTATTGAGAAATTATATGACTATTTTATTTGCAAAATCATAGTAATCTCCTCTTAGCCTTGTTGGAAGCATAAGAAGTTGTATTCAAAAATAGCATACCAGAATTACTCACTCAACATGGTCTTTGAACTATTATCTCCTAGAATAACTCTTGTTTAAAAGCTTAATGTTTTTAGTATCTACATTTAACTACAAGTATCATTTGGAGTTGAAGGTTAAAATAATTTGGAATACCATTATATAACCCAATATTTCTCTTTTTACATGGTTTCTTGAACCAAGATCTCCTCTTTGGCCAACACTTTATGCATTTAGGAGTCCCCTAGCCTAGGTGCTCTTCCAATATACACTAAAAATTCTTTAAAAAAATTATTTTAGTTTTTAAAAGGACCTAACTAGCATGCGATTGGATCCATGATTTTTTAAACCTTTTAAGTTAAAGCTCTTCATTTGGAAGAAAATCCTTAAGATAGGAAATTAAATGATCCCAAATTTTGTATTTTCCTAGATGTAGCATACTTTGTGAGGAGAAATTAGTTTCATTATTTGGAATGACATAAATATACATATAATTAATCATTGTAATGTTTATTTTATATTAAATCTATGATAAAGCTATGATCGTTTCAGAGTATTCTTCTTCTTTTAGTGTAAGCACTAAAAGTGTCTCTTGAGGTCATCCATTTATAGACCCTTTATGAATAATTAAAATAATAATCATTTTCATATTTATTATGCGCTTCCCTCTTTTCAATCTAGAGGTGAAACTCAAGGGAAGATGCTACCATGTGAGTCACTTTTGATATTTTTCACACAAGCATGCTTAGTATCCTATGCCATGCCACCATTCTCCACCACTTTTACAATATGGTGGTTGGGGATATCTTCTCTTTCACTAAGATAGTTATGATTTGTACCCATATACTTCATGAGATAGGTGGATTCCTAGCTAGCTTGACATGTTTCCTTAATCAGCTCTCCTTGTTTCCCCAAGGATAATTCTTAAGTACATGAAGACACAAAGACACTGGGATTGAAAATTTGGCTATCACTTGTCGGGAATTTATGTAGGACCATCAAAGGTCTAGAGAATTCCTACCCAAATTTGGCTAAGTATGTGTACATTCAAGGTTAGAGAAGTATATAAGAAAGAAGATGAAGCAATGCAAAGTCAAGTAGTAATTACATAAAAGTAAAGGAGAAATTTTTACAGTAGTTATCAAAAATAATAATGCATAAAGTGTATAAAGAAGTGGGTATATAATAATGCACATAGGGATTACAAAATAGAGTATGTGTGGAAGATTAACGCATAGTGGTGTGTGTGGGATTTTATGTAGAACTATTGATTTGGCTCAAATTAGAAGGCTCGAGGCATGAGAGAATTGTGAAGAGTTATGCACAATATTGAAGGGTGTGAGGAATGCACAAGAGGATGAAAATATGGTTTGCAAGATAAATAGACTAAAAAGGAAATTTGTCTATGATTTAGATAACACTCAAAATTCCCTTAGATTGTGCATATGAGATGTTGAAGACAAAAATTGAATGTATAAATTTGAGAATACTTCTACATAGATTTAATAACTATGGAAAATAAAAAATAATGAAAGAAAATTTGGAATATTAATTCAATAAATTTTATATCATTGGCCACTTCGAGGGGTTACCTCCTATGAGAAAGATCAATACATTAATATTCATGAATACATTTCTTGGCCTAGGAACTCCTGAATACTAGTTCTATTCTATAAATTAATACTACCCATGCATGTGGGATAATACTTAATAGCTTACAGGATGAATTACAAAGCATGCACACTGTCGCATCTATTATATTACTAATGCAAGGAGAAAGGTAAGACAAAGGGTCTTAACATCACTTCTCCATTTAAAATACTTATTCGTAAAGATATAATTTTGGGAATTGTTGTTGAATATAGAGAAGGGGATCCCAAGTTGCATCTTGTGGTTACATGCCATGCCATAAGATCAAAACCTCGAGAGATAGAGTAGTTACGAATTTGGCAACAAACCCGATTGAGAATTATGTCGAGGCTCAAGAATGGTGGATCCTTCACTATCGAGCTCTGGTAGTACTATTCATGGTATAATGTGTTGGCCTTGATTTTTTTTCAAACAAGAGACATGAAAGATGGGATGAAATCATGAGTAGGGTGGATGGTTAAGCTTGTATGTAGTGGTACCAATCTTTTGGAGAGCTTTATAGGGACCATAAAAATTATGGGCAAAATTTTGACACCCTTTGACTTTCAAGGAATTCTAGTTGTACAATTGTTAAAAAAACATATCCTAGGCTGAAAGTTGCACTCGAATGGTATTTATCTGCTTGTTGTTTCGTGTGGTTTTGTGCCATCTGGAGATTGTCAAAAAGAGTGTATAGAATTTGGTTTCATTTTGTTAGGGTGGTGTTGAGTGCCTAAATTAGAGAACTACCAATATTTTAAGGGAGGAGAGGTGGTGGTTATTGAGCATAGACTACTTCATACAGAGTCGAGTTTTGTGGAGGTGTGATATGAGGTGTTATACCACCATTAAACAAGAGGTAACCACTTGACCCACTTGTTGCTTTAGTACTTAGAGGTAAAAATTTATGGAATGTTACTATACATTTTAAACATTTTTAGTTTGACCATCCATTTATGGGTGATATCCTAAACTTATCCTCAATTGGGTACCTATCCTACAAAATAATTTTGTCTAGAAATGGTTGGTGAAAGCGGCATAACAATTTGAAACAATGAAGATTGGGATCTTGTGGAGGTGAAAGATTTGATTAATGAATATTTGGGAAATGGTTAAGGCCATATATCAATGGGATAAGGAAAAAAATGGGAATAATTGGAGAGGAGGTCCATTACAACCGAAATTACTAACTTTCCCATAGATTTAGGAATCTCGTCGATGAATTCCATGGAAATACCAGTCCAAATCTTGGTTAGAATGGGTAATGGTTGTAACAAACTTGGGGTTATCACTATTTCACCCTTATTACGTTGACATCTATCACATTACAACATACATTATTTGATTTATACCTTCATTACATGCCAAAATAAATTCCTATGAACCCACTAATAGGTTGTTAAAGAACTTGAGTGGTGGGAAAAGAGAAGCATAGAGTTTGAGAAGAATTGCATGGAAAATATCATATTTAGATGGTTACACCAAACACCCTTTGTATCATAAATATATGCCATCCTAAGATTATTACAAGGATTAGGTAGGATCATATGCTAGTTTTTGGATGAGCCATTATAGGATTAGATATTTTTTCCACTCTTGTTGGAGTTATGGAAGCCATTCTGGTATGGGAAAAAATATTGCACATAGCGAGACTTGATCCTCGAAAGTGCAAGAGAGAGCATTGGAAACCACATTGTCTTTTCCTTTTTATAGGTGATCTCATAGTCATACCCCATAAGCTTGGAGACCCAATTTTTATGAGAAGTAGAGGAGAAAAATTGTTCAAGGAAGTACTTCAAACTATGATGATCTATCTTGATGTAAAAATGTGGTCCTAACAAGTATGGTCATCACTTTTGTACTTCATGAAAATTTTTCATCATCTCCTTCTCATATGTAGAAAAGACTAAATCCATTCTAAAGAGATATTTTCTAGTAAAGGAAAAGTGAAAACAATCCTAGAGGAGAATAACACCAAGGCCATTTCCACAAGCATCACATTTGATGATGAAAGTATTAGTGAAATATGGAATGGCTATGACATGTGTACTATAAATAGCTTCTTTTAAGGCATAAATGCCTCTTTAGTCCCATCATTCCATGTAAATCATCCTTTTTCAACATGGATGTCAATGGGGACACAATTTTACCATAATAACGAAAAAATGTAATATCCTACAAAACCCAAGAATCCACTAAGGCTTTAGAGTGTTTTGGGGAGTGGCCAATTTTGCATGGAACTTATTAATCTACATCCACATGGACACCATCCGCTTAGACAATATGTCCTAGATATTCAAATTATATATATTGGCCAAAGGAGCATTTGGAGTGTTTTCCATACAATTGATTGTCTGCAAGAAGATTTTTTTGCCCTATCAATGTGTTTTAGATACTCAAACCAAGTTTGACTATAGATCAAGATATCATCAAAGAATACCAAGATGAAACAACAAAGGAAGGGCTAAAAAGTAATATTTGTATAGCCTTGGAATGTTGATGGGGAATCAGTAAGCCCAAATGACATGACTAAAAACTCATAGTGACCATCATGAGCATAGAAGGATGTCCTTAAAATATCTTCCTCATGAAGGTGAATCCAGTGGTTCCCCGAGAGGAGATCTAATTTGGAGAAAAAAGAGTGCTATGAATTTCATAGAAAACCTCATTTATCATTATAATAGGGATATTGTCCTTGATAGTGAGATTTTTGAGTTATCTGAAATCAATGCTAAAATTCCACATTCCATCCTTTTTTTGGACAAGTAAAGGCGAGGAGGAATACGTGCTTTAGTGATAGAGCAAATGAATCCCACATTGAGAAGTTCCTAACGAACTTTTCAATTTTTCCTTAAATTAGTAAAAGCAGATACATGTAGGGCCAATGTTGGGAGGATAACTTCTTAGGAGGAGATGAAAATAATGATCTTCGAGTGTGAAGGTGGTAATCTATTGGGATTGTCAAAGATTAAAGCATGTATATCCATAATGGCTTGTAAATCTGCAAAAGGGTGTTGGAAGAAGTAGGTGGATTTAGATAGATATAAAATAGTGAGAATTGACCTGTGTGATCTTTTATTTAGAATATTTTCCATACTATGGGAAATAATAATACTAGTAGAGGCCAGATAAATACATTCTAAGGTGTGTTTTTACCTATTTTCAAACAACTACATTCATATTTTAGAGAAATATCATAGGATGGGTTCAAGTGTGTGTAACCATTGACCTCCAAAAACAACATCACATCCACTCAAGGGGAGGAAAAAATGTCGGAGAAAAGATGATAATTCCTATCGTAATATGAACATTACAAAAATTTCCCGTATAAGGTAATGTACTACCATTCACAATCATAACTTCAAAGCTAGAACAAGGGTAAAAAAGGAGTCTCCTTGTTTGGCCAACCTTGGATCAATAAAGTTATTTGTGCTACTACTGAATGATTTAATATTGTCAGAGGAATATTTTTAAAATACCATTTTATGCTTATGGTATGAGGGGTGGTGAGTCATGCTATGGCATGAAATGAGATCTCTAATTGATAATCCTTAGGATAGGTTTCATTCAATGGAGAATATTCTTGTTGGACTACCTAGGAATCTTCAAAGTTGTATTATTTGGGAGATGATTCAACATAAAGGAGATATAATTTTTTTCCATGCATTTATTCCTTGTAGTGAATTTATCAATATAATTGTAGCATATGCCTCTCTCTGTGCTCATGTATTTTTAATTCAGTAAGAAGCTTGATTGGGAATGAATTCAAGGGAGGCACCGTGGGAGCACATTGAGTGACTAGATTTTTAAACAAAGGAAAACTAGAATTTCGGTGCTATATGCTATGATATTGTTCTCCTCCAATTTAGCAAAGCCTAATTATTTTATCATGGAATTGGGTTTAAGTTTTTTTTCTTTCAAGAGTATTTCCTCCTTGAGGCCATTGATGAAATAACTCTTCAAAAAAATTTTGACAAGCCTTTTTGTGATTGGCCAATCTCTCAAATTACATTTGATAGTCACAGACTAAGATTGTTTTTCAGATCTTAGTGAGTGCATCTATGAAGTTATCATAAACACTCGAGCCAAATTGATCTAGAATGAGAGATGCAAACTTCATCCAAGATAGTTCATCATGAGATTTTAAATACCAATGATACTATTGTAGGGCCTCTTTCTCGAAGCGAAAATAAGTAATGATGACCTTGTTCACATAGTAGGTATCATGGAGACTAAATAATCATTCGACCTATATATAAATCTAGTTGAGCCTGTTGCATTAAAGTGAGGAAAATCCATCTTTGGGCCACATGGCATATTTAGCACAGAGAAATTTTGGTCTAAAGTGGAATTAGTACATATTTTTTTAGTGAGGATGACATTTTGTTGATTTATTCCTTGTATCATGTGTGTTAGCTCAAACATTTGTGCCTTCAAGGAAGTGATTTCTTCCTCCATTTTTTATGCCTACATGGGTGATAACCATAACTAGATTTTTTTAGCAATGGATAGAAAAATGTGTTTTGAGAAAACATTAGTAATAGAATATTTTAATGTGAGGTCAATCGGAAGGGGTAAATGGAATTTAAATAGTTGACACCTCTAATTAGGATTGATGGATGTAGGGAAAATTTGGAATTGGGATGGAAAAAGGGATTTTCCCCCAAGATGGAAAAACAAATAGAAAACGGAGAGGAAAATAGTTGTAAAATTATGAAGAAATTGGAAAAAACTAAAAACATTATGGCAAAACCCAAAAAATAAAAAAATTGAGATTTTAGGATAAAAAAGTGGAATTTTTATATGGACCCTTAAGGAAACAAATGCGTAGAATGGAATTTCAAGTGTTACAGGAAATTTTTAGATTTAATGGAACTATAACATGAGAGATATGGGAAAAACTTGATTTTTTTCTTTTTTTTAAATAACTAGGAATTTTGATGGCTGCTTTGTTGTTTTTCGCCAATAGTCTTCCTAGTACGCCCTTAACCTATTGCTTGTATTAGGATATGAGTAGCCGGCTTGTGGCTTACCATATCATTCTATTATATCATTTATACTTTCTCATACTTAATAGGTCAGCCTTGGTGATGGCCATAGCATATGAATAGTATATATAGGGGATTGTAGGTAGTAGTTCATTATCATTTGAGCATTTGAGTCTTATTATATGGTTTGGAGGTTGCCCCCTCGAAGTGGTGAAGCTATTACAATTGCATATTGAGATCATTATTCTGAAATATTGTGTTATTTGGTGTTCTATTGCTTCTCATAATCTAAATTATACTAGTAATTTCATTACAAGTGGTATCAGAGCTATGATCTGGGCCAAAATTAGGGCAAAAACCCCTAATTTTTGTTTCCACAATATATTTTGAAAAGAGAGAATTGGTGGGAGATATTTTTACCAGCATTTGTGAAAATTTCCAAATAAGGTTCCCTAAAAATTTTATACCTTTTTGATTTAGTTTACACAAGTTATTACAAATTTATATTTTTCATAAAATCGCTCCCTAGGGTGTAAATTGTGGAATTTTTTCAATTTCATTACATTTTCAGAAAGATCTAAAAACATAGTATTAGGATCTTGTCTATGTTTTTTTCTGTTCTACCGATTTTTATCGAAACCCTAAACCTTAAGGTTTGATATCATGGTGGGCCTTCCACAAGAGCAAAAATAATCCGATTACTCGGGTAAAACCCCAGATATAGATGGGGTAGTGATTGAAGAGATGGAGTTAGAAGGGGTAAATACAAATTCCTCAAGTACTAGGGTTTACCTAGTTAATAATAAGGTGAGCCAACTTGAGTATGAGCTATGAAATGTACAAACGAGATGGCCTCTAAAGGAGACATAGCCCAAATCAATCATCGGTTGGATGTTATAATGCAACATGTAAAGGGTAAATAGTATGGCCCAAATTCGGCCCATATCAACTAAGGAGGATATTCAGTTCAAAATCATGGACAAAATAACCATTTTGGATCACTTTTCCAGCCTAATTAGAATCCAACTTATTCGCAACCACAAAACATGATGCCGAAAGTGGATATGCACAAATTTGATGGTAAGGATCCCCTAAATTGGATAAATCAAATGGATAACTTCTTTGAGCTACATCAAACACCATCAAGAAAAAAGGTGACATTGGCATCCCTATATCTTGAACTAGACCAATTCATTTGGTATCGATGGTTATGTGCTTAGAGGCAGAAGAATGGTCTCGGTGTCACTTGGATAGTTTTTACCGAGGAGTTACAATTGCACTATAGTTCCAGTGTTTCAAAGAACTAATTTATTCAATTAGAAAATTTACGAAAAACAAGATTAGTCAAAGATTATGTACATCAATTCTAGAACCTATCCTTAAGGGTGGAGAATATTCCAGAAGAGAATCTGAATGACCTATTTCTTAGGGGTCTTAAGGACCACATCGAGCATGAGGTACACATGTTTAATCCACTCAAGCTTTTTGATTCTATTATCATGGCACGTCGAGTAGAGGAAAAAGTTCTTTGTAGTAGGAGGTCGCCTTTCATTAACACTAGAGACCGTAGTATCTCTTCCCCTTCATTTTCTAGGCCAATTAGACTAACTCCTCAACAAATGGAAGAAAAGAGAGCAAAAGGATTATGTTTTAACTGTGATAGAAAATATGGACCGGGACACAAATGTGTTGAGAAGAAGTTGTTCTATATTGACAGAGGTAATGAGGATGATGAGGACTTGAAATTATAGGAGAGGCTGAGGAACCCGTAGAAGATGAAGTAGAGGATCACCAACCTACAATTTCTTGCCATGCATTGTTATGTATTATTACTCCTCAAACACTCAAGGTTATTGACTATCTCAAAAAACAAAAGGTGACAATGTTGATTGACTCGGGGAGTACTCATAACTTCATAAATAGTAAGTTAGCTACCTACCTCAATTGTTTTATTTACCTAGCTCCAGAAATGTAAGTTATGATTACAGATGGTGGGATAGTCAAGTGCATAGGAAAGTGCCATAGTATCAAGCTTTCCATGGGAGACTACATGTTAGACTCACCTATGTTTGCTATTTCTATGGGAGGGACATATATTGTTTTGGGTGTCTAATGGCTCACAACCTTAGGTACTATAGAGATGAATTTCTAAGAATTGTTCATGTGATTTCATTCAGATGGAAGGAAAATACAATTGAATGGGATGGTAGCTAAGTCTCCACAAATTATTAGCTCTCATCAGATGTAGAAGGTTCTCAGAAAAGGAGTAGATGGATTTATATCAAAGTTATTTTCCATAGAAGTATAAAATATAGAGTCTTCAATGTCACCCGATCTTCAGAAGATTGTTGATGCTCACTCATTTGTTTTTTGATGTAATTCCAAAAGGACTAGCACTAGTTAGGTATCATGATCAGGCCATTCAGTTGATTCCAGGGAACCAAACACCTAACATTAGACCATACAGATACCCATATTCCTAGAAAAGTGAGATCGAGAAAATGGTTCAGGAAATGTTGAAGGCAGGTATCATTAGGCCTAACCAGAGTGCATATTCTTCACTAGTGGTCATGGTATGTAAGAAGGATGAAACATGGAGGATGTGTCCAGATTACCGAGAACTCAACAAGTACACCATCAAATATAAGTTTCCTATTCTAGTAATTGATGATTTACTTGATGAATTGCATGGTGCTATTTATTTCACAAAATTAGATCTTCGTTTGGGGTACCATCAAATTAGAATAAAAGAGGAAGATGTTCATAAAATGGATTTTAGGACTCATGAGGACCATTATGAGTTTTTGGTAATGCCTTTTGGTCTTACAAATGTGCCTTCAACCTTTCAAATCTTGATGAACACTATTTTTAGGCCATTTTAAGGACATTTGTATTAGTTTTATTTGATGGCATATTGATTTATAGTAAGACATGGGAAGAACACTTACAACATGTAAATAAAGTGTTGGAAGTTTTGGAGAAACATACTCTCTATGAAAATCCATCCAAATTTTCTTTTGGTGTACAAGAGGTAGAGTACTTGGGTCATATTGTATCCTATGAAGGGTCAAAGTTGATCCTCAGAAGATCAAAGCTATGGTAGAATGGCCAAGGCCCAAAAATCTCAAAAATATTTGTGGGTTCCTAGGACTAACGAGGTACTACAAAATATTTTTTAGGGGATATGGTAGAATAGAAACCCCACTCACTTGTATTGCTAAAGAAGGATGCCTTCCATTGGATAGACATAAAAGAGCGGTGGAGGAAGCCTTGTGTAGCGACCCAATCTCAATTTTAGCTACTCCCAACTTCTCAAAAACCTTCATTGTTGTTGAATGTGACGCTTCAAGATTAGATTAGGAGCAGTTCTAATGCAAGAAGGAAGACCAATTGCATTTGAGAGTCACCAATTCAAAGGAAAAGATCTACTCAAACTGTCTATGTGAAAGAAATGATGGCTATTCTTCATGTGGTAAAGCAATGGAGGCCCTATCTCATGGGTAGAAACTTCAAGGTAAAAACTGATCATGATAGTCTCAAATAATTTTTGGAGAAAAGGTTATCATCCGAGGAGCAAAAAAGTGGGTAACAAAAATGTTGGGTTATGATTTTGAAATCAGATACAAAAAGGGTAAGAAAAATGTAGTAGGCTGATGCATTGTCTAGAAGGGATACATCCGCAAATGCCTTACTATGTGGAATGTCCATGTTGACGGCCGATTTGGTCGATGAAGCAAGATTGGAATGAGATCAAGACAAGGATACACAATCTCTAATACAAAATATCAAGTAAAGATCTATGAAATCTAAAAAATTTGAGTGGAAACATAATTCCTTATGGTACAAGGATAGGTTATACTTGAGTAAAGATTCTGAGTTGAAGCATAAGATTCTTGCAAAGCTACATGCCTCGCTTATTGGAGGACACTTTAGGTTTTTGAATACATATCATAGAATAAAAAGAGAATTATTTTGGGAAGGAATCAAGGCAGATGTACAAAAGTTTATATCAGAGTGTTTAGTGTGCTAACAAAACAAAGGGGAAATAATTAAGACATTAGGTCTATTACAACCCTTACCAATTCCTAGCCAGAGATGGGAGGAGGTCTCCATGGATTTCATCACCGGATTGCCTTGTTTAGAGGGTAAGAATGTTATTTTCGTGATTGTAGATAGGCTCACAAAGTATGCCCATTTTTGTGCCCTATCACATCCATTTGCTACTGCTACAAATACTGATCACAACTATTTTTTGGAGATAGTTTTAAAGGCTACATGGAACCCCAAAGATAATTGTAAGTGATCGTGATCCTATTTTCACAAGTAATTTTTGGATGGAATTATTTTCATGTTTAGGTACTCAGCTAGCTCATAGTTCATCTTATCATCCTCAAATTAATGGGAAAATGGAAGTGTTCAACAAATGCTTAGAGGGATATCTATGTTGTTATGTGTTAGATAAGCAGGAAAGGTGGATTAAATGGCTACCACTTGCAGAATGGTGCTATAACACATATTTTCATACTTCTTCTCAAATGACCCCATTTTTAGCATTATATGGTTACCATCCACCTTCTATCACTTCCTCCTTGAGGGTGAAAACTAAGGTCAGAGATGTTGAGGAACACATTCAACATCAACAATAGGTTTTGGCTAGTTTGAAGGAGAATTTAGCATTAGCAGAAAACAGGATGAAACAACAAGCAAATCAACACCGTAGTGAAAGACATTTTGAAATTAGTGACTAGGTTTTTGTAAATCTCCAACCTTACAAACAGATGTCCCTAAAGGAACAGAAAAAGGAAAAAAACTTGCTTCTAAATATTATGGTCCTTATCAAGTTCTATAGAAAATTGGCAAGTGTCATTTATAAACTAGAGTTACCTCCATCTTCACATATACACCCAAGTATTCCATTTTCATGCACAGAAGAAGGTTATTGGATAGAAATTTGAAGCCCAGAGACGAGTTACAAGAACTTGAAGAGGAAGGAAGAATCATTTTAGATCCAGAGAAGATTCTCAAAGCAGATACTAAGAGGCTGAGAACCAGAGACATTAAGGAATATCTGATCAAGTGGAAGAATCTGAGCATAGAAGATGCAACCTGGGAGGATGAAGGTTTTCTGCAGCAACATCCAAGATTATTCAATGTTGAGGACAACGTTGGTTTGAAGGGGAAGGGCATGCTACGCCCTTAACCTATTGCTTGTATTAGGATATGAGTAGTTGACTTGTGGCTTACCACATCATTTTATTATATCATTTATACTTTCTCATACTTAATAGGTCGGCCTTGGTGATGGCCATAGCATATGAATAGTATATATAGGGGATTGTAGGTAGTAGTTCATTATCATTTGAGCATTTGAGTCTTATTATATGGTTTGGAGGTTGCCCCCTCGAAGTGGCGAAGCTATTATAATTGCATATTGAGATCATTATTCTGAAATATTGTGTTATTTGGTGTTCTATTGCTGCTCATAATATGAATTATACTAGTAATTTCATTACACTTCCTATAAGTGCATAGCTACTAATGATTCTCAATTGTTACCACTATTATTTTCTCGTTGAAATTTCATGTTGGAATGACCCTAGTAGGTTAGGTTGCCTAAGGGTTTTAAGGATTATCTATACCAATATTGTTTGAATGAGTACCACTCACAAAATTTTTGGTGAGATACTTTACCTCTTAATCAATAGGGAGGGGATGTTACCACATACAACTTTTGGTTTGCCTCACGGGTGGAAACTAGTCAATTAGGATGGGCCGATGACTTTTCTTTGGTAGATCCTCTCAACGAGCTAACTACTTTGGGGTTCCTGTGGGACTCCTCACAATGAGATTTAGGGCTTATGCCAAAGTACTTCCCACAATTATATTGATGGGTATTTACCTTAATCCTAACTTGGAATAAATATGTAGAAAACAAATACAAAGAAAATATATCTTGAAATTACACATTACCTTGGAATCCTTGTTCAAAAACAAATATCCAAAATGTACAAGACCAAGAATTTACTCTAATACAAGACATGAGGATCCTTATGCATAAATTTACCAACTACAAAAAAAATAAAAGAAAAATTAAATAAACTTTGGAAAATAACTTTAATAAATTTTATATCATAGGCCACTTTGAGAGGGAAACTAACTTTCAATAAGATCAATATAATAATATTTTTGGATACATTTCTTGGCCTAAGCACTCCTTAATATACTATTTCTACTTTGTAAATTACTACTACCTATGTAGGTGGTACAATACTTAATAGCTTATGAGATGAATTACAAAACATACACATCCATCATATCTATTATATTACTAATGTAAGGAGAAAGGTAAGATGAAGGGTATTAACAATAAATGTGTGCTAGAATAGGTAGTTGGTAGAAATGATTGAGATGTGAGGTGTATAAAAATGGAGAGTTTACCAGGATACAATTGTTAGTAAACTCAATGACTAGGTTGATGTGGCACTATAGGGCACATAGATAGCACTGAAGTGGCTCTGAGAATTAATAAGTATTAGTTCAAATTTGAATATGAGTGGGAGGATCTAGAATTGTAAGAAGATATAACAAGGTGAGAGAAATGGGGAAAATGGCTATAAATCAAGGATGAGTTCATTATCATTAGAATAATGTGAGAAGGGTGTAAAACAACTAGGGAATGAATAAACATAGAGACACCTTGATCTAAAGTTTTTGAATGTGCTTGTAATGTGTAAATACCAGTCTAGATTAGGTTTTAGAGGAAGCACAAAGATTTTAAAAACATTCCATGAGAGGGAGATTGTAAGCTCCAAGAGAGGAATTACATGTAGATATTGTTAAGAAAATTAAATAAATAAAGGAAACCCTGTATTTCATTCCACTATGTTGGAATATATAAACAAAAATTGATCACCTCATTCCTCCATCACCATCAAGTGGCATCAAAGAAGGTTACCTTGCTATGAGAATGAAGTGAAAATTCTATTAGAACATAAAATGTGATGTAGCTAGCAAAGTTCTTGTGTTATCCATTATGAGAAAAATACGTAGAGGACGTAAAGAATATCCTAGAAGTAACAAGCATAGGATTCCTAGATATTACACATGAAGACATGATTCTATCAAGGAGAAGGAACTTCTCACATATAGTAGTTGCAGAAATGTTGGAGAATATGTAGAAGGTGTTAAATGGTGTGAAGACCGGACTAGATAATGCGAGTAATACCACTAAATAAGGTACAATATTTTAGTCTAGAAAACCCTTAAGAAGGAGGTGAATTATTCGAAAAAGAGTAAATAATGGAGAGAATATTTTGTGAAAAAATATCCAATGGAGCACTACAAAGGAGAAAAGGTGTGTGCACATGAACAAACAAAATTTTCATGAGTAGAATGAAGAAGGAAGAGGAAGTATGTGTGGGAGTATTACTAGACAATATGTGAGATAAATAACATATGAGAAGCTCATGAGATGAGAAGAATGTGAAGGGATAAGTCACATGGAGAAAGGTATTAGTGCGTAAAATTATTACACTAGAAGAGGAGGTTACCAAAGGAAAGAAGATAGTTGTAATCCACCATGAGTGCGTAAAGGATTGCTCAAGCTGTAAATAATAAGAGAAGGAAAAAGGGTATGCAACTAAGTAAATTAGATAAGAATCCCTAGTGGAGGGAAATGAGTGCATATATTAAGGAACATATGGTAATGAGAGTGTTATTATCGTGGAAATGGAGATGAAGGAAACATTTTACTTGAAGGAAAATGAAATAGATCAGTTCATAAAGGAGACTTTGATGGTGCATGTGAAATAGAAAACACTAAAATAAGAAGAAGAGATCCACCAAGTTCTCAATAAGGTGGGTGCAAAAAGTGCATAGAAGAAGAAAAGTGCAAGAGAAATCTACAAAAAGAATGAGATATTACCTCAAAGGAGATCAAGGAGGATCATTCCAAGAAGGTTATTATAGGAGTGCACATTATGAGAGGTGCATAGATGAAAGAATGTGTGAGTGAGGAAGGATGTGATAGTAATGCAATGATGCCACATGGAGATTTTAAATTTCCCCTATAAGTAATAGAGGAAGGAAGGGAGAATTAAAAAGAGGTTCCTAAAGTTTTGTGCTATGAAAAGTGTGAAATAGAAGAAGAAGAGGAGAAGGAAAGTGGCTAGAAAAATATTCTCCTAGAATAGGAAGAGGAGATGTGTCCAATAATCACCAAGGTAGATTATTCGGTGAATATGTAGGAGAAAAAATGATAGAGAAGGAACAAGAATAATGCTCAATAGTGAATACACATGAGAGAAGAGGAGAATATTACTGAGTAGCCATAAGGTAATGGAAGGAAACGACTTTGAGAAAGTATATCAAGACTTGGTGGTGGACAAGAAGATGGATTTTTGTCTAACAAAGGCCAAGAAAAGGAGAAGGGAGAAGGTAGTGAAGAATAACAATAGATGGATGGATTGTGGTGGATGTAAGATCACAAGTTTGTGGAGAGATAGAAATGAAAAAGATAAGATAGGTCACAATAAGAAGGTGACAAGAGAGAGAAAAAAATGTTCACAAGGATAGAGTGCAAACTATATCCCCATGGAGTGAAAAGGGTGTAAAGAGTAGGAATATAGAGGAGAAGAGGTGGGCAAGATAAATGAGCACAAAATATGGGATTCATGGTATAAGGGAGTCAAAAATAGAGAGAAAGATGAATTTAACACAAGATAAATATGTAGAGGAAACATAAGTGATGATAAGGGAGATATCAACCTATGAAGGCTTTAGGTATAGGTGGATGGATGATGGAAAGCAGAGAATCACAAAGGAAGGAATCACGAGTGAGTATAGTCTTGTAAAGGAAAAGGATCACAAAATAATCCTTAGGAGGTGGCTCGAGTCGAGGCTCGGGTAGGTTAAAGGTCACCGAGAATGCACATGAAATTGGAGGAGTCAATGAGAAGTTATGAAATACTATAAGATATTTCATAAGAAACAACGAGGATAGGAAAAGTTTTAGAGAATGAAGGAGACAAAACTATCAACCTTAATAGTTTAAAGTGTGGTTATACTACTTACTCAAACTACTTGAAGTGAACCTAAATTTAAATACCTTGGGTGTTTGATGGAGGAGTATCCAAGGTCCACGGTAACCTTGCATCTATTTCAAGATAAGTATGGGTCACAACAAGGTTAGAGAATTGCATAGTAAATAAGAGGAAGAGATTGATTCAAGTGGTGATTATAAAAAGTAAGGCAATACATTGTGTAATAGTTGATAGTTATAAAAGAAGTGGAATTCACATAGTGCACAAAAGAAGTGGGTGGATATTACTTGCATGGAAGGATTTGATAGTAGATAAGGTGTGGAAGTATAATGTGAAGTGGTACACATAGGTTGTTGGGTGGCACAATTGAGTTTGGCTCAGCTTAGGAGGGTGGAATTGAGAGGAATTGTGAAGAGATATGATCAATGTTGAAGTGTGTGTGGAATGTGGAAGACGATGATAAAATGTTGTAAAATAAATAGACTATAAAAGAAACATGCATATGATTTGGAAAATGACCAAAATGACCTAAGGCGAGTGTGTGGGAGATGTTAAAGACAAAAATCAAGTTTATAAGTGAATGGAAAAATGCGTAGTTGGAAGATATTATTGAGATGTTAGAAGGTGTTTGATAAAGGAGAGTTAACTAGGATATAACAGTCGGAAATTCTAGCGAATAAGTTGATGTGACACTAAAAGAAACCTAGATGGAATTGGACTATATACAAGTGTTAATAAGTATCAGTTCAAATGTTAATTTGGTGGGAGGATCTCAAAGCATCTAGGATGAGCCAATGAAGAGAGAAAAGTGTGAAGGAATGGCTATAAATCAAGGATGAGTTCATCATTAGTAGGCAAGCATCAAAGGGAAAATAAGAGCTGGGAAGTACAACAAGAGAGAGATAACCCACACCATGGTTGTTGAATGTTCTTGTAAAGCATAAAGAATAGTATAGGTTAGGTATTAGGGGAAACACCAAAAGTATGAAAATAATCAATGAGAGTGAGTTTGAAAGATCCATGAAAATAGTTTCATGTTGATTCCATCAAGGACATTATAGAAATAGAGGAAAACTTTGTGTTTCATTCCATTTTGTTAGACTCCACAAATAGTACGGGATCAATTCAGTCTGTTGTAGCCATTAGGACCTAAATGATGAGGGGAAGAACCTCTTGAATGGAAAATAGAGACAATGTGAATGTAATCCTCCTTACTACATTTGCTTAATATTATTGTCTAGTTTTTATATGATCTTGTTTAGTTTTGTTTGATAAAATTTGATAGATTCTACCTATTAGACCTAATATGACTCTTGTAACATGATTTTATTTCAATGAATGGTCTATACCATTTTAACTTGGAGTAATTTAGATCTATTTATTTAAGAAAATAAATAATTATCAAACTCAATTGAATTTAATAAATAAATTAAATAATTTAAAAAGAATTTTTTTGCAGAATTTTATATATCTATTTATATTTAGAGTTGTATTTCACAATAAATATTGCTTTGCATACCTTCTTCTGTAGGACTTTGATCTCTTCACATAGAAGTTCATTCTAACATGTTACATGTTTACAAACTCAAATAAGTATATGGAAAAATTGAAAACTATAACTTAAAATGAAATGAAATAATTACGTAATACATAAAAAATGTACCTTCCTGGATCGCACTTGATTCATTCTTATTTGTAGAAAATTTTCTAGCTGATTTAAATCTTGAATAGTCATTGGATCAAGATCTTCACCCATTAAAAATCTGTAAATAATATAGATGATTTCATTATGATGCACTTGGTAATTATAAATTGCAACAAAATAGCAAAATAAAGTAATATAAATTTGTTTCAAATAGATTTTAAAACATGGGTATTATAATTGTTCATACCATGCACATAAATATACACGAAGCATGCATTATATATTTTCTCATTAACATGTTATTGGACATAAAAAACCAATAGTGGTTTCAAAAGTTAGAATTATTTAGATGTATCATGTACCTACATCACTTTATCCATGATTACTTAATCAACATAATACATCTTTTTGTAAGGTGAGGAGAGTAATAAATGTTTATTCAACATTGGGTTGGAGAAATATGAATTTAAAACCACATTAAATAATATCTCTAATATTTTGTGAGAGATAAGATAATATATGTGTGTGCACGCATGCATACATGCATGTATGTGTATGTGTATGTGTATGTATATGAGTATGCGGTGAGTGTATGTATATATGTATATGTGTATGTGTATGAGTATGCGGTATGTGTATGTGTATGTGTATGTACACACACACATTTGTATGTGTATGTATGCATGCATGCACACACACACACACATATGGTCAAAAATAGTTACTAGGACTAAGAAATGTATAATGTGAAACAAGGGAATGAGAGTGCCAAAACATCTCCAAAAAATAAAAAATAAAAATAACAAAAAACAAAAATAATATGACATGTCCTTTGATACTTTATTGTTCTCATTGACTTTACAACTCTATGAAGAGATGAAATCCTATTGAATCATGAAGAAGTAACATGATGGATAAAATAAAAACTTATTTGTGTACCAATAAGCTGAAGAAGTAGACTCTTTAGAAAAATGTTGGCAAAGATAAAACATCTCTAAAGAAAATTGCCAAGAATGTTTAGTCCTAATAATCCATAAATTTCTAGAGAATTATACAAGTCTCTCAAGAGGCAAAAAAATCATTCCCTGAGCTCATAATAAGAAGAAAAACTATAAACAAAATGGTCCTCAATATCATGATCTATAGGCAAAATAATAAGTTCTTGAGGGATATAGTATATCTCTGTGCATATGTTATGTGAAAAAACTCTAAATTATGCCAAAGGGACCCTCAAATGTGCAAAAATACATCTAAATGTAAGTTTTTGGTTGGATGAGACCATTATGAAAGTGAAAATAGGTAGTTAAATAGTAATGTTGAGGTTTTCTGAAGGAGGATGAAAATGATCTAGCCATTTAGATTGTATATATATCATCCCTTATACCCTTTTATATTGAACCTTTTGTATAAGCTAGTGTATTGATTGTTAAATAATATGGAGGCAATATGTTGATGTCAACACTACAATACTTAGTAGAGAGGAATCCATGATATAGGCCAACAAGTTTTAATCTCACATTATGCTAGCCACATAAAGGATTTGAATGGTTTTAATGGATACTTGAATAAATCAACTTGGAATTAAGACATTTTTTCTAATCTTACACATATCATAGTCACAAATTAAAATATTGCATCGGTGTTAAGCGTGGTTGTACCAAATTCATTGATAATGATGTCATAAGGAGACACTATTTTAACATGGATATTATTACATAATATGGAGAAAAGAAATCTTTCAATTCAATATTTATCAACTTTCCTAAGATAAGAATGCCATGTTTTAGCCTCATATAGAAGAGTATATGTAACAAGCGAGTGTAAGAGGTGAATCGTTATCTATATTTACTAGAAATGAAGTTGGAGTACTATTTCTCAAGAGTGGTGAGGGGAATAATACCCTTTTATTGGTCTACTCTTTGAAAATGGTGACAAGATGAAGTGAGTCTTGAAAAATATATATTCAAAATACACATATGAAGATGCCATCTCAACCCTTTCACCTTCATATGTAAAGAAAAATTGTTTTAAATTATTCTTTTAATATTAATAAAAATACACCATTTGTTTTCTCAACATTTACATGCATACCATGTGTATAAAAAATGATATAAAAATATTGAACTACATCTAGAGACCTTCCATTAAGTGGGACATCAAAATTAATGATGTCGTATATAACTATATATACTTTTATAATTTTATATGAATTCATTAAGATCATCTACATATAAACCCAAAAGTGTAGGGGAGAGCCAAAAAAACCGAACTTAATTCAAATAGTGCTTTTTATCTCCTCTATCTCACCGATCCCTATGCATAATATGCTAACGGAATAATCATAGATTTTCATTACCAATGATATTAACAAATCAATTAAACCCAGATTTTTAGTCTATTAATCAGTAAATATCGTGGAATAATGTCAAAGAACCTATGAAAGTCAACAAATAAAAAAATTCTTCCACATATTATTCTTGTATTCTTTAATCCAATATCAGTTAGACTGAAAATATGATCACTGAGTGTAGCGATTCTTTCTAAAACCTGTTTGTGTAGCCCTCAACTTTTTGATTTCAACCCCTCTATATATGTCTAAAGAAGTGGAAAAAATGTTTACAAGTGTATGGCCAATCATGATGATTTGATAATTTCTAGAAATACTTTAGTCTCTATATTTGTGAATTAGGTATATGAAGTGGTTTTCTAGGAGAAAGAAAATATAGACTAGGATACAATACAGTTAAACAAAATAACTATGTAAATTACTAATTCTTATTTATTATGCAATTGAATAATTATACTTTAATATTATTTACATCTTATCCTTAAAAATATGATTTTTAAGTAGTGATTCTTTCTAAGACCTACTTTCCCCTAAGTTTTCAACTTTTTTATTTCAACCCGTAAATTTTGATCCGATCATTTTGAAATTATCTAGGAGTTAGATCTTGATTATTAATATTTCATGACCAATTTTTTTATTATCAAGATTGGGTGCCATTTCAACATATTTTTAGGGTTAAATTCATTCGTCTAGTGGTCTAAAATTGGCTCGGAACCTTTTTTAAAGATTTTCTTAGAACTTAAAGAGTTTTAATATCTTTTTATCTCCTTAATGGAATAAGACAATATTTTGCGTAAGCATTCATTTATGAAGTTATATTTTGTACGAAAAATTTGGGACTCATCGAGGTATTTTACTTTATATGTAAATTACTAATTCTTCTTTATTATGCAATTGAATAATTATGCTTTAATATTTTCTACATCTTATCCTTAAATTCCTTAATTCCATATCAGTCAAAGTGAAAATATGATCACTAATGTAGTGATTCTTTCTAAAACCTACTTTTCCATATGTCCTCGATTTTTTTATTTCAACCCATATGTATATGTATGTATATGATGTTTGACCATAATTTAGGAGAGCATAACATTTGATCCGATCGTCTTGAAATTATCTAGGGAGTTAGATCTTGATTATTACTATTCCATGAAAAACTTTTGTACAAAGGTTGGGTGCCATTTCAACATATTTTTAGGGCTAAATTCCTTCGTCTAGTGATCTAAAATTGGCTCGCAACCATTTTTAAAGATTTTCCAAGAACTTAGAGTTTTAATATCTTCTTATCTCCTTAATGGAATAATACAATATTTTGTGTAAGCCTTCATTTATGAAGTTATATTTTGTAGGAAATAAAAGGTGGATTGTAATGTTGTAAAAGATAAGCGTGGATTCGGGGATGAGAAGGAAATTATTTTGAAGTTTATGTAGATTTTAAAAATTATGTGTGTGTATGTGTATGTGTGTTTTTGACGCATTTCAACCTCTTGTAATTGAATCCACAATAATTGGTATCAGAGATGGATTTGAATCATGTAAGAACGCTGAAGGTAATATATATTACATTTTTTTTGTAATTGATTACATCTACTTTATATAAGCATGTCTAGACATGTAAGATGAGGTTATGCCCATATGAATAGGCCTTTGGATTACAAATGCTCTCCCTTCTTCTGTGGAAAGTGCATAGAAGTTGTTCATGGTGAAAGTAGTTGTTTGGGTTCCAACCAGGAGTGGAAACAAAAAACTGATATTATTGTCTCCCCTTCTCCCGGTTCCCTTGTTCGAGCGGTTAGATCTAGTTTGGTTGGGGTTACGGCTGAAGTAATGGTGGATTTTGGGTGCTTCCCCCTGAGTCTTTGGCAATGGATGTTGCACAACAATTGTTTCTTCTCCTAGGACCATTTTAGATGGCGTGGAGAAGTCGATCTGTTGGAAGGAAGAGGAACACATTTTATTTATTTTGACTAATGATTGCTCGAATTCTGGGGAAATGAAAGACGGACCTGTGATCTTTTCTTTTACGCTACAGGATGACATGCCCTCTCATGATAAAATGATCTTAAATACCCTTGATCCATAGGTGGCCTCTCCCTTGGTTTATGAGGTGTTAGATCTGAGTAAGACAAACGAAAAAAAAGTTGATTTAATTGTAGAAGCATCAGAGAAAGACTATTATTTGGACCAAGTATCGATTGGGATGAGCCCAATTGAATGATATTTTGAGGAAAAGAGATGGAATGAAGGGTTTGATGAAGAGAACTTCTTAAAAGGAAAATCGGAAGTTGTTTTGGATCTGAAAGAACATGTCTCGGATAGACTCGTCAAGATATCAAGGAAAAGTTGACTTCCCTGATCAATATTGATTCCCTTTAGGTCTTACAGTTCTCGGAAGGTACTCAGTATAAAGGTTACATTAGCATGAATTTTTACGTTCTTTAAGGATCACAGTCACCGTGTTGAGATTGATGGATAGAACTTGGTTTGTCAAAGAAAATCTAAATTTAAGTTTGGTTCCGTTTTGTCCCACTTTTCGATTGTGTTTCAGTCATGTCCTAGTTGTTTTTGGTCACATCTTGGATGCTCATCTGGTTTTTCTGCTTTTGGTCCTTTCCTGAATATCTAAGAGGTTGCCTTTCTATACCTGGTAGGGCCCGCAATTAAAAACCATTACACTCAATAAAAAAATAATAATTCATCGTGTATCATTATTTATGTTAGTATATGATGGAATTTTACATCATGTTGTTTCATTTCAGAGCTCGAAATTGATTAAGGATCAGGCCATGTTTTATTTTCATACAACTATACTTATCGTTATTATTCTCTTTAACTACGTTTTTCTTTTACTTATTAGATATACTTAGGATATGCCTCATAATGCAATGAGATCTATTACTTGTTTTATAATTCTTTTATCTAATGCACATTGCTTATTTTACAAAGTTTTTATATTATATATGATTCACTTTCTTGATGTTATGGTCATGTAATTTATAGAGCTAAAATTGTATATTTTGAGTGAAGTGATTCTTTTATAACATCCCTTATATCACAAGTGGGATTTTTTTGGAATGTGTAAAAGGTTCTTACCATTTAAAGCTATAATTCTTCATTTGAAACCATCTCATGATATTCATTGTTATTTATGAAATATTACACTTACACATATATTTCTTCATTACATATACATAAATATCATGTACAAATTTGTTAATATAAATATTGAGTGCTGCAACTAGATGATAACCAAATCAAGTGTTACATATGGATGATAACAAGCTCAATTTATTTATATGGATGATAAAAGACTCAAGTATTACTTATTGATAATAGCATGCTCACATGTTACACATGGGCGATACTAGGATCAAGTTGTAAAAATGACCAATAAAATGATGAAATGCATACGTTATTTATAATATTCACATCCCATTTGACCACACTACGGGAAATAAGATATGATGATTTCATTATTTTTCATAAACATCACTATTAATCATTAATACATTATTTTTAATGTTATTGGAATATTTGACATGTATGGTATAGAGAGAAAAATTACTCATCTTTTACGTTCACTATACCCGGTGAGGGTACGTATTTATTTACAATTTTAATTTAATCTAGCAATCTCATTAGTAGATTAAAATGGGTTTAATTGTAGTTCTTGAAATTTATACATAAGGTAATTGAAAATAATTATTTTATATTTATTATGAGATTATCCCATTTATACAATTAATTGACTTAATAGAAAGGATTCTCACTCAATTCCCACACTATGAGTCCACTAGCTAAACACACATCCTTTAGATTGGCACTTCTAGAACCAATGTACCCACTAATGAACGAATCTATACAATCTTAGTAAGTTTCGTTAATGTATTTGACCAATTACCAAAACTATGGAGATGGATAGAATTATCATATAAAGAACGCAATTAACCATTGTTTCTATCTAGTGTTGACTACACTATTAGTGTAATGGAAATAATAATTTTTCAAACACAAGTTACTGATAGCTAAGGATTAGTTGAATGGGAAATAATTTGCACACATTAGATATAAAAGTAAATACACACTAACTCACAAGGATTTTTTTGATCATCTAGGAAAACACACCCAAGAACATTATAATAATAAATTTGGGCCCTAATAATTGAATCATAAATTCCTTAGAATACTACATCAAGACATAATTATGAATACATCTTCATTTTCTTCCCTATATCACTCCCATCTACTATAATAAACTTCAAATATAATTTCCAAGTGTTAGATTCCTTATTAGGATCTTTTTAAAAAATGATTGTTTTTGCACATTTTTAGACCACTAGGATGGGGAAATACATAGAATTGAGGCCATTTTGATTTATTTTTATTGTTGATGTGCTAAAACAATTAGAGTATCTATAAGTTCAATCCATCCACTCAAAGTAACCAGTTTATATAGATCAAAACATGAAGAGACATAGTTTTAACAAAGAAGAAGCTATACATAGATATAAAAGTGCTATCTATGATGAAATTAATTGGATACATAGTAGTAAGATACCAAGAGATGAAAAATATGAAATAAGAATATCAAAAATTTATAAACAATCCACTTTGAGGAGAAACCTCCATAAAATTACAATAAGAATTGAATACTCAATATTATAATCAAGAATTGAATTGGTGATGTGTCATGCCCTCTTCGCACTACGAGTTGGGGGTACTATAGTATTTGACCATTGCCTCATCCATTTCAAGGACGGGGTTTTAAAACCAATGGAGAAAAGGTCCTACCCTTTTCCACCTATTTCTCCTTCCCCTATTTTAGCAACATACCAAATTTTGGATATTAGTGAAGAAGTGGATGGAGATTGTGTAGAGGAAAACAATGAAGATCCAAGTGAGGAAGCATATGAGGAGGACTCTTCTTCAGAAAATGATTTGGTGGAATTAAATGTGAATGATACCTTGGTTGTGGCCTCCTTAATCTTTTTAAAAGTCGATTTGAGGTAGTTGTTTGGTTCATGGAGGAAAGGTGGAGATTTTATGTGGAAAATAACATGGCTTCCAAAGCATTGCATAGATCCTCACTAATCAATTCCATGGCATTGAAACATTGTATGGACTTAGACCCAAAAGTGGCACCATCACTTCTCCAATCCCTTGACCACTCGGTGAACCTAGTGACCTAGGATAAATTATTCTAGCCCTCCTATCATACCCTCATTCTTCTCCTGTATAAACAATTCAACATCATCATTTTGAATTCCCTAGTTGATCCTCCCCTTCACCCCCCTGCTCCTCTGAAATACCCCATCTTGTTATGAACTCTTCCCCCACTTTGATTGTATCCAATGCGTAAAGAAAGCCAAACCCGACCCTACCAATTCTTCTACATTTCCCTCTTCTCCCTTTGGTGAAGGGGTTTTCTGCACTTAGCCTTCTTGTTATGGGAGAAAAATATTCAATAAGAAAATGAAAAAACATGGAGAATCAAGAATGAACTAGACTTGCACAATGACATGCTCACATGGCCTAGGAAGGAGTGAATTTTTTTGAAGGACAAAGTTAGAGGGTGTAATATTGCTATTAAAAGTGGGAGAAAGGATGAACAAATGATGGAAGAGATGGATAAGAGAATCAAATCCATTGAAGATGAGAAAGAAAAAATCAGAAATAGACAGTGTGACATCCTCACTATCCTTAAGGGAGATATGTATATTCTTTTCAACATCACCACTGTGTTGGAAAGCACTAAAGGGAAGGAAAAGGCTAAGGATGACACCTCATTCAAGGATATTAAAGAAATCCTAGAAAGTCTAGAAAAAATGTCAAAGACCACCAAATAGTGGCTGGATATGCTCTAGTTTGTTTTGTTGTTTTGTGGATGATTGCTGGTTTTTGTTGTTTTTCTATAGTTTTGCTTCGGTTTTTTGGGGTTTAATGCTTTTCTTTTTCTATAATTTTGCAATTCCTTTGTCTCTTTCTGTGTGTAATTCTCCTTCATAATAAATTTTATTTTATTTTGTATGGATTGAATTTGTATATCGGGATTAGGCCTCTTATAACCTTGGTAGGATCCCAGTCAAAATTTCTTTTGATTTTAATAAAAAAATTTTGCACCATTGGAAAATAGAAGTTTAAAATAAGGAGTTTTGAAAACCGGTGGCATTTTGGTAAATAGGAGGTGGTTTTAGGGAGCAACACCGAGAATTTCATTATGAAGTATTTACATAGGTTTCCTCACTTTGAGCTTAACCCTAACTCCCTCGAGGTTCTAGAATTCTAGGAGGGTGAGAGGTATAGATAATATGTTGAGTCGACATATGGGGGTGGAGTGAGTGAAGGATCAAACAATGGGTGGAGCAATGTGAGCTCAAGAAGAGATAGACACAATAATCCATTTTACGTAGTGTGACAGAATCACTAGAAAGCTGGAGACAAAAAAGTTATATGGATCTAGCACCCCTCTAATTCTCATTTCTTCTAGGTTTATGCTTCTTGATGGGATAGTGTGTTGTATTCCTGCTATTGTTTTTCTATTGTGTTGTTTTTATTTTGTTTTCTTTTCAACTTCTTCCTTGTTTTAGTTGGTTTCTTGTTTGGTCTACTTATTATTATATATGGGTCTAGTCAAGCCCCTCTTTTGGTTGTACGGGGTAGGATCCTTTCAAAAACCTTTATCCTTAGTAAAAATATTGTAATCAAGTAATAAAAATTACTCATACTTTACCCCTACCGAGGCTATGAATCCTCTATAGAGAAACCCTAATAATAATACGAAATCCTAGGAAATGTGAAATAAAATAGAATTAATTATCTATAAATAATACATACAAATCCCATTACACATTATAGGCTAAAGGAATATCATGCCCCTCCCAATTTAAATAATAATTTTCCTCAACATTGATTAGTTTTGGATATTTCAAGTATTAAATTTTCATCCTCATATTTCACATCCTTTCTCCATTATCTCTTTCATGGGATAATATGTTTAATGATAACCTATTTATACATCTTATTTAGGTGGTTATAGATGTTTCCCTCTAGTTCAAAGAGGTTATTCCAATTTTTAAAGTATAAATGAAACTTTTTTTGGATGTCAACATTTTTACCAAAATAAGAAACATGAGTTACTAGTTATATTTTTGATGATGGAGGCAACTTTGGTTAGTGTTAAGAGCATTCCTTGACTTCTTGAGTTTTCTATCGCACCACTAGGGAAGAGGTTATTTATGGAATTTAGTAATTGGATAAATTTATTGGAATGGATACATTTTAGACTAAGTGTCTCTTTTATGTGTCTTCTCCTATGGATTATCCTCAATGAGTACTAAATAATATTACACCCCTTCTTAACATTATGGTGGTAAGTTCAATTTTGATTCAAAATATTGTATATTATTGATCATGTTTTGAGAATCATGTATATTTGGTGAGATCATATCATATACAATCAATTTGTGTCTAATCCTCTCAAATAAAGTTTAGTAACTTTTGAATGAAAGTGCATGAGAATTTTTGAAGTCCATGTCAATCATGCCCAAGGTTTTGAATCATTGATGTCTAAATATCATATGATCTCATCCCATAGTAATGGAAAAAATATGACTATTCAACTAGTATTTACCCATAGTGAGTCTAATATTATGAAATTTTATTATTTAATACATAGTAATCCCATATACAACCATGACATGAAATATTAGTGTTGGATAAACAAAGTAATTCAAAAATGAGGCCATCTTGTCATTGAAAATATTGTGAGTACTTTTTGAGTCAAAAATATAGAAACTTTTTAATTTTTTGAGTAAATCACTACCTTAAGAGTATTTGGGATTAAAACACTTGAAATAACATGAAAATATATATTTGGGTAGTAATATAATTGACTTGATCTTCACAAAAACCTTTATGTATTTGTCTTCACTCTCTTAATATTTAGTGATTCCATCAATTAAAACTTTTTTAGCACATTTATGTTTGTGAATGTATTTTATACCATAGTTAAAACTTAACTATTTTCCCTAATTATCCTAATTTATTTAAAGTGTTCACATAGTCAGATGTGATTATTATGACACATGACATATTTTCATTTCTTCTAGTAAATATGTGCTCATTTGTGTTGAACATTTCTTTCCTTTTTCCTATATTAAAATCTCATGGACTCATATACAACACTTGGATGAAACATGTAAAAATATAGTTAGATATTATCCTTAAGACCCCTAGAAACAAGTCAATTTAGTGTTTTTATATGATACTAATATGCGGTGATAGGATATATAATTATTGAATATAATCCTTGATAGGTCATTATTTAAAAAAATTGCTAACTAGTTACGAGTATTTAGATGTCGCCCTATTCTAGTATTCCATATGTGGTTAATGAATAAATACTCACCAAGTAACAATAAGACCCTTATTCATCTTTTGTGAAGATAGTTGTTGACACTAGAATAATTATCTGTCTTCCAAATATAGTTTTTTTATTATTGGTAAAAGGTTTCGGAGGGATGTTACCCAAGTGTATAGTAAAAGAATAAAAAACCAAGATAAGAAAAGTAAAACAGTGTGGTTTTTTTCTCCTCGGGGTCCACACCCCAACCAAAAGAGGAGAAAGTAGTAAAAAGCAAAGCGTGTGGCCAACCGCCTACAAAAGCCCGAAATAACAAATTAAAAGAAAAATAACAGCTATACAACAACACAAAAACTGCTGCACCGAGAATAAGGAACCAACAACATTAACCAATAGACTTGCTAAAAACTTTGACAACCACCCTGAAAGCCTGGTAGAGTTTCAGGGAAATGGCGATGGTGGGATCCCAGTTTGAAGCTTTGAACTTTCTTGTAATCTTTCCATTCTTCCAAGCCGTATCCGAATGCCACTGGAGTCATAGATTTTCTAGATGTGTACCTACATAAGGTCTATTATAGCATTGTGCATAGCCAAACAATTGATGTATTTGTCCTCAAGAGTCTTAAACTTGGTTTCCAAAGCAACAATTTCATCTTTGAGGCTGCGTTGGGGTTTGAGGCTTGCTCTTTAATAGTAGACTTAAGCAAGAAATCTACATTTTCTTCAAGGGTTTTAACCACATTAGCCTACATGTTAAATTTATTTTCCAAACTGGTGCCAACATCAATATCAGGGAAAATAGAGGGGGGGCTATCATCTACCACAATTTTTTCCCTTCGTGTTAGAGCCCACAACTTCCTCACCTTTATTCTTGGCACAAATAACCCTTTTTGGGGGTGGCTCGAGACAGAGTCTTTGTATGTTGGATTTTTAGACTGGATACAAGTTTTCTTAGGGAGGAGAAACCATAGTAGGGCATGGGTCATTGCCAACAAAAATAGACAGTCTTGACTAATGAGATATATTACACCTTGATAGAGAGGTATAGTTCTCTTACGGCCCTAAATTTCAAGAATTGATTTTTCCATTGACTTCAAAATGTAGCAGGAGAGGCTTACCTTCACCTCGTGCCTAAAGTGGTTGAGAAGGACCACATGATACTGCAGAACAGTGGAGAATATCCCTTCTAAAGTGACATAGCATACCATCATCTGTGTCACCTCATCATATGGCTATGGGATAGAAGAAACCAAAATTCCCTCCTTTTTTATGTCAAGCATTTCTTCGTCATCCAAAAACAGCCTTTCTTCTTGCTTCCTTATCCATTTTTTTCTGAAAAATTTATTCCCTTCCATGCTAAGATCAATAATAAAAGAGATGAATTCCTCAGTGATTTGGAATCTCTTATCTCCAAAGGAGACATTACGGTCTTTCCAATTCACCATGAACTAAATGGATATATATTGGTCATGCCCTTTTATGCGTTGGATGAAATCGGTGAAGCCCTCCATATTAATGGTCTCCCAAAGCTCAATTTGTTCCTACCATTGGGGATCAAATTTAGGTTCCACATGGCAAGGGGCACCACCCATTCTAAAAACCCTATGAGAATTCATAGAATTGAACTAAAAGATGTGAATAGTAGACTTCCCAGCAACCCTTCGACATCTTGTATGCATATGCGAAGAAGAAATAAAATCCGCTTCTTTCTCCCTAAAAATTTAGTGTGATCAATTTTTAAGAACATGGAAGAATAAATTTGGGCATGCCTGAAATGCCATTGAGATCTAGCTTTGGGATTGCACACGTGTTTTCCCCATCAACTAAGGTGTACTAATGAGTGAATTCATTTCATTTGAAATGATGTTTCTAACTTTGGTAGGAGTGTCATTGATATCATGCCACTCTTTGTAATCATTGCTACAAACTCTAATATTTGTAAGAAAATCCACATATGTGTTCCCTTCCATGTACACATGCTTGAAAAAGATGTTGAGAAAATTGTATAAGTTATGAGCTTCATTAATGAAATCCCGATGGTTCAACTAGGATTTAAGGATTTAGTGATAATGTTGATAATATTCATTGAGTCACCTTCAATGATGATGTTTCCCATGTTGAGATTCTTAGCAATTCGATTCCCCAAAGTGCAGCTAGAGCCTTAGAGTAGTGGTTAGTTTGCTTACCCATGGGACCAACATATGTTGTAATAAGATGACCCTTGTGATTTATGATCAAACCACCTCCTCCAAGCTGGACCAGGGTTGCCTTTGGAGGCACCATCAAAATTCAACTTATACCAACCTTCAGAAGGGGGAATCCATTATATAGTAGACCTGTCAATGCTTTGGATGGGGTAGTACTGTGTAGATCAATATTCCATGCCTTAAGATATCTGACCTCCTCTTGGGGATATGTGGATTTTTTGGAGGTTTAAATTTCAAGATATTTTCTTTCAACCATTGTGATTTCATTGAGGATACTTTTGATGCTCTTGTTAGTATCTCTGAAGATGATCAAGTTTCAAGATTTCTAGATTCTCCAGATGGTGTGAGGGAAAATAATTTTCCACAACCTGTGAAGAAAATCATGTTTAAAAGGAGGCTTCCATTACAGCTAGGCTTGTGTGATATCTTTAGGAAAAGACCACTTAACTTCAAACCTTTTAAAGATGAGTTTCCAAAGAGAATTAACAATTGGACAATGGAGAAAAATATGTTGGATTGTTTCATTATCCATCTTGTAGTGATAACATCTGTTCGGCATGGTTGACCCTCTTTTGATAAGGTTATTCAAATACCACTATATATATACACGTGGATTTTGATGTATATCAAAGATATTTTCCATTTTATTTTTCTATGTGACTGGATCCTTCCCATAAAAGTTTCACATATCCAATTTTTGGTAGCATTTTTGAGTAACCACATTGGAGTAAGAATAAAATTGAGATTATATCTCCTATGGGAGTGAGATGAGGATTTCTAGATCGTCTTATGTGACTAGTCCGTAAACTATTAGATTGCATGTTAGAAAAGATAGATTTCAACTATGTACTTGATGCATTTTATTTATTGGTACATGTTGCCTTGAGAACATCTGAATCTTTGTTTTATTCATGATTTTCACCTTTTCCTAAAGTTATTTAACTAATCTAAAGACCATTGATTAGGTGGTCCTCCTAGAGTGTTAGTAATCTTTCAAGCTACCTACTTTATATATTGTTTATTAGGTGTTCCTCCTAGAGTGTTAGGCTACCTAGGCCTCTAACAATGAAACAAATTGATTGAATAAAATTTCACCATTTTTTTATATCACAATGTTAAAATACACACCAAAAAATAGAGAACTCAATAAAAAACATTTTTACCAAAAAATAGAGTGCAAAAACATTTTTAAGAAAATTGGTGATATTTTCATAAATATAAATGAAACAAAAAAGGATAAAAAAATCATGCCATGGAATGAATTTCTAATAAAATGTAAAATTGTAATTACTCTCACAAAAAAATTAGAAAATTATTTAATTTGGAGGGTAGATTAAATTAGCTATATTATTTGAAAATTTAATTTAAAATGATAAAGAAAAATACAAACCATTTTCTTCGATACATACAATAATCATAAAAATTAGGGTTTTAAACATTTTATCGTAAATCAATTCTCTAATGTCAATTTTAGGGAATTTACTCAAATATATGATAAGAAAAAAACATAAGAACATGAGATGATGGAAGTAAGAGAAAAATAACAAAATTTTATTATAAATCCACTTGAAGGGTCAATATCCAAAACCTTACAAATAGAATAGGATGCATGATATGATGTTAAAAAACTAACCACTACCTTTTATTTATACCATAACTAGGATATGGCTAATCCATAGGTTGACATTACTAATAATATGAAATGTTAGAGAATGTTTCTATGCCAATTAAGAGTTAGTTTAAGCCATATGGAGGACATACATATACCCAATATACATTAAAGAATAAGGGCATAACGTGATTTTCAGATTATGATCACATACTCTAGAACCATAAACATGGGCATAATAGTTGTGAGAATTGATTTACATTTATCATAACATCATATGATGAAATCAACTAAGATAATATGAAATCACTTGGAAATTTTATCTATCTAAATCAATTATGTCCACAATGCATTTCTAGGTCACCAAAATTTGTAAGCATATTGATGATACTTTACACAACCTATTCACATAGTTTAAAATTTTATATACAATCTCTAAACCTCAAATAATGGTGAAATATTTATACTCCTAACCTTTGTTTCATTTCTATAGCTTAAAGAGGATATGCTTGATCAATTTTTTTGATGAATAAGATCTTCTATTATATTTAAGAAAGTAAGATGATAAAAGATAATTCAAAAAAAAAAGTGGGTGGTATGGAAGCATGCACAGGGAGCCACATGATCAAACTAGGCCTAGCCTAGGAAAGTCAACTATAAAAAAATTACAAAAAAACAAAGAAAATGACATTAAGCAACCACATAATTTTTTTTTTTCTAGAAGAGGGCGGATCATGATCATCAGGGCAAAATGATCTAGGAAGGTCATTACCACTATTTGGAACTTCCCAATCAAATCTAGATGATTTTTTAATTTGTGATACTATTTATACTCCTAACCTATGTTTCATTACCATAGATTGAAGAGGATATGTTTGATTAATTTTTTTGATGAATAAGATCTTATTTTATATTAAAAAGTAAGATGATAGAAGATAATTTGATAAAAATTGGGTAGTATGGAAGCATATCCGGGAGCCACACAATCAAAATAAGCCTAGCCTAGGAAAGTCAACTATAAAAAATTACCAAAAACACAAAGATAGTGATATTAAAAATCCACGAGGAAAAAATTGTCGATATACAGAAGAGTGCGAGATCATGATCATCGAGGCCAAGATAATATGATACGAGGAAGGTACTTGACATTATTTGGAACTTTCTAAACAAATCCATGTTCATTTTCTTCTACATTATCTTCAATAGCATCTCAAGTGGGTGAGATGGCTAGAGACATTTTAGGGAATTTATCCGGAGGTAGCGGTGGGCTCCAACCTTCATGAGTACACATCTCGGGGGCAGCGGATGAGCCCCAAATAATATGGTGGGGTGGTGGAGGGGAACCCAAACCATGGTGGTGAGATGGAGGTATAGGAGGGAAGCTCCTCCTTAGTGGCTGAATGCATGTGGATCAACGAGAACAACTGAATGAGCGATGTTGCGAGTGGCTTTGATGAACACTAGAGGATGACCATTATGGGGTGGAGAGCCTTTGGGGGGATAGAAGTTCATGAGAAATGTTTCAAGGGCATCTCCATAGTATTGAATAAGGGTTTAGAGGTGCTCCACCTCGAGGGCCACCTTGTTTGCTTGTACTTGAATCTGTAGTAATACATTAGAGATAACCACCAACTTATTATATATAGAGAAATGCTTATCGGTTTTGAATTAGAAATAATTTTTTTTTTTCCATTCTTTCCATAATCCATAAGCGTGAAGAGTCTTTACCCTCTAAAATCATGCCAAATTTAGGAGAACATGTGAGGCATTATGGGATTATATCCTAAAATAATATGTTACTAGGTAAAACATTCTATTCTAAAGGGTAGAAATAATGAATGAATCCAATTCCAAGGCATTGTTGGGATTTACTACAATTCCAAAACAAGTGGGATAAGGTTTCCAAGTGTCATCGTAAAATGGACATTTGAGGTCCAGACACCAAGATGAATCGAGATGCGCACCAATCGGTAGACCTTGGGTGAAGAATACACCATAAAAATGAGAAATTTTGGGTTCCACATATGCGAGAAAAAATGATATAGAATCTCCTTCTCCAATTATATGGAGAAGAATGCAGCCCCACCGAGTGTTGAGTTTTCCAACCTTGGTAAGATGCGGCGATAACCAAGAATAACCTTTATAAGAATATTAATTTAGGAAGGGGGTGTCCACGAACCACTTTTAGTCTATCCAAAAGGGACGAGACAAAAGAAAAAATGTTTTTGGCTCATATGATCGGGAACATTAGAGATAATATCATTGATACTAGTGAGATCATGCAAGGATAAATTGAATTGAACTTTGAGTTCATTCCAAGGATGCCAAGATTTGCTACATTTGCAAAACATGTCATAAATAGTGCAAATTTCATGCTTGAAAAGCCTAAGTGCAAGAATCCCACGAACCTCGTAAATAATTGATCCCGAATTGAATGATCGAGACCACCACAGAGAGTGGTGCTTAACTAAAAGGTCATTACGGAATCCATTTCCCTTCCATTGAATCCATGGCTTGATTTTTTCCTAGTATTTCCAAATACTTTTGAGCACAAAGGTTCTAACCACTTTGATAGGGACAGGAGCAATGAGAAGATTGGAAAATCCTAAACCCTTCTAGGTTAGGTGGCCATAGGGGAAACCTCTATAATTGCATGATATAGAGGTAATTTCCAAGTTTCTTGTCCTTATATGTTGTGAATTATGCATTTAACACAAAGTGCACTGTACTTGACATAAAATGTCAATTAGGCCAAATCCTCTAGATTATTTTGAAGACAACGGGTATATCATGTAAGTATGTGAAAACCTTTTCTAGAGGACGCCTTAAGCTAAAGAAAATATTTGAGAAAATTTTCGAGCTTTTGGATAGATTTTTGGATGGGAATCATTAAGAAGAACAATAAATTTGGGTGGATTCAAGTACTTTGGAGAAAATATGGAACTTACCCAATAAGGACAACAATATTGTTATCTAGTATTCCAAATTTTTAGCCACCCGTTGAAAAAAATACTCATAAATATTTGTAGGTGATGATTGAAAGGAAAATGGATTGCATAAGAATTTAAACATCTCACCATATGATCAAATTTTATCATCAAATGATTTAGGATTTAAATATTTATTTTTACTATATTTACAATTTGAATAATAAATTAAAAATTTAAATAATTAATCTTAATTAAACTAATCATAATTTTATAATAAAGAGAGAAGGTAAATTTACAAATTTAGATTAGCATTAGGATTGTTCAAATTTGTATATTCATAACGAAATTAGAGATCTATTATAAGTTTTATGTAGATAATAGAGAAGTATTTACATCATAAGATGCTATAAAATAAATTTGGCTTGTTAAGAAGTACCGTGAGAAGTAAGGAAATCTTACAAAGAAGTTCACTTCTTTATAAGCTTAAATTCCCAAATCAAGGTTATGTCAATCATTATCCATTCTAAAGTCAAAAATGAAAAATTAAAATAATGGATTATAATTAACCTACAAATTCTCCCAAAAGGATGACTTAGGTAATCTTCACCTAGGATGTGGAAACCCGACTCATACTAAAGAAACACTTAGTTTAAAAAAGGGATTCCTTATTACGGATATATATGCTTTGATGGTAATATAGAAATACATAACCTACATATATATAAAATATAATGTTTTATATAAGATTTGGGTCAATAAATATTTATAATATAGGATTATAAGTTATCAAGGTATTATATAATAACCCTCCTTGACCCCCTTCTATTGCACCACTCCACCCCTACCCCCCACACACATCCATGATTATTGAAAGTGTTTTGACTCAATGTGTTGAGTAGAAAATTTGAAAATGTGAATTAATTGATTATTTGATGAATATATGAGTTGTTTCTTCCATGATTTATGAATTTTAAACACTTTGAAGTGTTTTACTTATAATATTTTATTTTTAATGACCAAAAAACCCGATTTACTCTTGGAATAAGAACTCCATTATTATTTTAAAGTTTGTATTTTATCCTATAAAATTTTATTTTATTTCAAAATTGGAGAGATATATAATTGTTTTAAACCAAAACCAAAATGAAAAGGAGGAGAAATCAGAACTTGTTTTCTTTAAGTTTGTTTTAAAAATATTTTCATACCGAACTAAATTATTAAATTCATATCACAATTGTAAACAATCAAATTTAGTAACTTATCATTTTCCATGAAAATCTTTATTTGTTCCTACACTAAAAATAATAATCACATTTCAAGTTAAATAGACATATCTTTTCTTCTCCTACTTGACTTGATAATCTATTCACACTACTTCTTCATTCATCCAAACAATATTAATTATCCAATGTAGTAATATCTCCCCAAAAATATTTCCTAGACTTAAGCTTGATCATCATTAATTTCCTATCTTGGATCGTAAAGAATATGGTTAGGCCTTACTAAGTATGGTCCAATTTTTACAGTCCCACAACACTTTATTGAATGACTCTTTTTTTAATTTAAAAATAGTATATCTATTGGTTCATCTTCCCTAGGTCAGGGGAAGCCTATATAAGTAAAGAGAATGTATGTCATAATTTAATTGGAATTTTCTTAAGCATACATTATAAATATCAAAACTAAAAAAATCACAAATCTCTCGTGAATCATTAAAAAAATTGAAAATAATTTAGAGCAGCCACCACATAGGTTTGAAAAACTCAAACTAGGTTCAAGATTCCAACTTCCTCCAACAGAAAGAATGAAAAGGTTCTAGAGCCATGTCTTACTAAAAGAAAATTACTCCATGCATTTCCTAAAGTATTTAAGAGAAAAATAGGATTAGCCTTATCATGTGAACCAAACCACATTAAACTACCACTACATTCAATAAATTTTCTAATCTAAAGCTATCATACTATCTTTTTTTTCAAGTGACACAAGGGCACATGTGGGTGGTTAGACTATATTTTCATGCAAAGTTGCAAATACACTCGGAAAACTACATGAGTAATTTTACCATTTAAGGGGATGTAGTTGGTTATCTAGATTGGTTTATTAGGAGATGACCACAAGAGCTAGTCTAGGCTTACCCACACATGGATTTCTCCTTTTGTTATTTAATCCCTTTATGAATTTTGTTGTAGGTATCTAGGTTTTTTTGCAAATCATTACAAGTGGTGCTAGAGTTGTGTGATCCATAGAAAAGGATATCAAGAACATTTTCCATACTATTGATTAACAAGTGAAGTTATAAAAATGGTACTATACATAATTGCAAAAAATACATATTAGGTTAAAAACAAACTATGCCTCATTAGGAGTTATATGGTTCTATACAAGAGAAATTCACAAGAACATTTCTAGAGATGAATCATTTTTATATTTAGATTAAAATGTTCACAAAATATTCAAAACCATTCTATAACACTTTGCATAAGTATTCACCCCTTCTTGCATTTTCAGAAATCATTATATCATTTTATCATAGTGTAAATTAGTAAAGGATTTATGATAGATTATATAATTAATGCTTATTAATTTATTGAGAAAATTCAAACTTTAAAATATCTTTACATTCCTATTTTCCATCCATTTATTAGAATTTTTAATTTAATTTTGTGGTTTACCAACCTTTTTTATATCGTAGAAGTGACACTAATCTACTAGTTAGAAGAATGTAAATTACGAAAATATAAGAGAGATAATTAAAATAACACATAAATATCTCTAACTCAATACGATCAAATAGGATAATGTAAGAGATGTACATATAAGAAGTGAATGTGTAGCATCCTCCTAGAATCATGGCAATATCCACCTAGAATAGTATAGTCAAGTGTACACCTAAGAAAGCATATCCCATAAGTGTAGGGAAAATCCAAGTGAGGTGGAATATCCCGAGTATGATAATACAACTAAATTAAGGACAATAAATCCTACACTAACACCCCTCATAAGTAGAGATCGGGTGGGAAGTGAAAAATTAAAGTGGTCCCAAAAAAAAAAGGCATAATAAGGTACCCACGTATAATGCAATATCTCATAAGATAGAGTAAAAGGAGAAAATGTAGTTGGAAAAATCCCCCTAAAAAGAGACATGAAGAAGAGAAGATGATAGAACACCCCTAAAGATGATGAAGTTGCTGATGTAGACCACACCCCAAGAAGAGCTTGTAGATGAATGAACTTGCTCTCAGTGAAAGGTTTGGTGAAGATGTTAACAACCTAATCCAAAAATTGACAGAATATCAAATTGATGACTGATAAAGAATGAGATCCTGAATGAAGTATATATGAATCTCAATGTGTTTGGTTGTTTGAGGAGGGACCTGATTCTGCATATCTAGATGGTGATTTGGCTATCGAAATGATGATTTGTAGGTTTCTGATCTGGATGTCGGGCTCAAAAAGAATCCCCTAAAGACAAATAGCCTTGAAGTAGATGTGTTAACAAATCCCATATAATTTACCTCTATGGATGATAAAGAAATAACATTATACTTATTGTTCAACCAATTGATAGGACCATAACCTAATGAGAAACTATAACCTGAAGTGTAGTTATGACAATTAGTGTCGCTAGCCCAAACTGAGTCTAAGAAGCTAACAAAGTTAATGTTTGAACCAGCCCTGTAGTGAATCCCATTTCTATGTGAGCCTTGAATCTAGTGCAAAATCCTCTTAGATTCTTTCGAATTCACCTCATGGGGTTCGTTCATGAACCTCGAAACAATACCAATGCAATAGATGATATCAGATCTAGTGTGACTCAAGTAAATAAGGCTTCCAATTTTTTTTTGATATAAATTAACATAAACTAATGGTGCAGAATATTTATCTTCAATCTTGAATATAGATAAGAAGGAGTCGAGAGATGGCTTGTAGTCAACCAATGAAAATGAGCTATAATATTGAGAGAGTCTTGGGGTTGTGTAAATAAAATCTCGAATCGGACTATGTGATCTCAATGCCTAGGAAACAGATATAGTAGAACCAAGTTAGTCATGGTGAATATTTCTTGAAGAGTTGTCTTTACTACTTAGATAGTTGATAAAGTACTATGAGTATAAAAGGTTATAAACATAAAGTACCGATGATCAATAATTACTCATCCTTACGTAATGGATATACATTGGGATCTTCATGACACCTTTGAGTAAAACTAAAATCTTGGAGGAAGGAATCCATCTTGGCATTCAAGCATGAGGGGTATGATTGAGGCCATAGATGGATTTCCTAAGTATGAAAACTAAGGAAAAATCTTGAAGAAACTCGGTGACAACTTTATGTAGATCTCCTCATGTAGGTCCGAATGAAGAAAAGAACTCTTCACGTCAATCTAGTGCAAACTTCAACCATGTGTTGCGGATAAAGAAAGTGTGAGTATAATCAAAATCATCTTGGCTACAGGTGTAAAGGTATTTGATTATTCTATGATGGATACCATTAAAAAACCGTTATTACCAAATGAAGCTTATAATTATCAACTAATTCATACATTACAAATTTGTTTTGATAAATCCATCGACATTAAATCATATTCCTTCCCTTAGGAAGTGAAGTTAAATCACAAGTGTGATTGTTGATTAAAGAATTATATCCCTCATGTATAAAAATATCCTAGTTAGCTATTCCAGATGCCTCTCAAAATTTCTTTAGATCGTCACTAAAACAAAGAATATCTATGGCCTACTATGATAGTCTACCCAAGTATGTATTTCATCCTTTGGATCCCCTACCTAAGTTCCTACACTTTGAAGTGTCTACCTAGCCTAAAGAGGGTTTGAAGTTGGTGAGTGATGTGTCGAATCCTCATCCTCTAAAGTATGGCTAGAAGTAGTTGAGGATGACTCCTCAATAATTTTATCAACATCGAACTAGAAGACCCTATCTCGGGAATGTGATGGGGATGATATGAATCCTCATATTTCTCATCAAAATGTAGTGAATCCAAAGTATATGGAGAAGTTTCAAATAAAGAGTTAGTGGCAATATTCTAAAACTTAAGATTTTTCTTGATGAACAACTCGTGAGTAGTAGGATGGATAATTCCATATCCGTTGACCCCCTCTAGATACCCAACAAAGAAAAAAGGTTTCGATTGAGGCTCCATTACCTTGCATTTATTTTTGGGATTGCATGCCGGTGATGGTGATCGAAGAACCTAAAGTGTTTAACTTTTGGTTTCCTTTTGTGCCAATATTTAAAGGGAGTTATACATTTTAAATCTTTATGGGAACTTGGTTCTATATATAACAAGAAACATTGATGGCTTCTTCCCAAAAGTGTGGAGTTAAAGATTTAGAGTGTATCATATAGTTTTTCATCTCTTTCGCTGACCATTTTTTAGATTCTACCATTCCATTTTGCTAAGGATTATAAGGTATTGTCCACTATAGGTCAATAGCCTTTGTGGTGTAAAAGCTGCTCAAATTTATTGCAAACATAATCCCCCATTATAGGTTTGAAATTTTTGATGTTTATCCTAGATTGTTTTGCGGTGAGTGTCCTAAATTCCGGAAAGTAATCAAACACTTTAGATTTTTATTAAGGAATTATGTCCGTGTATATCTAGAAAATTCATCTATAAAGGTGAGAGGATGTTTCTCCCTAGTGAAAGAAGGATGGGGAGAAAACCCTATGACATCATTGTGAATAAAATCTAAAGGTGTTTAATCTCTCCAAGATTTTCACTTGTTAAATTTATCTTTAGGGTATTTTCCAAGAGCACAACCCTCACAAATTCTCTTTGAGAAATAAAGCTGTAGGAAGTCCTATAACAAGTCATATTGTGATATGATCAAGGTGTCGACAATTAAGGTGGCCAAATCACTCATGCCATAATTTGATAACTCCATATGAGTGTGTGAGAAAATCATTATGGGAAACTTCAAGTGCAAAATGTGAGAAGGTATATAACCTAGCATGGCGATCTACCTTTCCTACTACTACTTTGTAGTGCCACTTTGAAATTCCCCGATATCAAATGAATCAACATCAAATAGGACTCTCATCCCCCCCTATATAAGTCATTTGATACATTGAAAAGTGATTAGATGAAAGTGAAGACACATTGATAAAATTTGTGAATGTTCCACCTTTAACTTCAATAAACACTCTCTCTAAAATTATCATCACCCAAAGTGATGGAGGACACGTGTTTGAGATCTAAGGAAACAAAATCAACCTATGATGAGCCCATAGGGTGTGAAGCACTACATTTGATAACCCATGAAAGAGTAGATGAGGATACAACTACATCTAATGCCTTTCCCTTTGGTTTCTTTTTATCTTTTTCCTTTACCTTAGTAGATTTGTGGTTTGATGAATATTATTTGACAAATATTGGTACCCCTATGTTTTTCTTCTCAAGGAGATGAGTGAGGTGGTCAATCTGATTCTTCATACATGTTTTCTCATCATGCCCAAGTTTATTGCAATAGGTAGACTTAACCTTTTCCTTCTTAGGATTCCCATTTGAAATGTAGATTTCATTAGTAGACTTTGAAGAGGTAATGGATTTCTGTTCTTTCTTCTCTTCTAGATCCTTTCTCTTTTACTTCTTCTCTTGGTTGCTAGAGGATTTTTGTTTCCCATTCCCGGTAATGAGGACTTGAGGTTTGGATGACTTCAAGCTGCCCATTTTGATTAGCTTATATTTATCCTCATTCAAATCAATAATAAATTAATATGAAGAATTCATAGACCATGTGGCTCCAAGATCCCTCTTGGTAGCATAAAATGTGGAAACAAAGATAGAGTAATCATGACCTAATTTGGAAAGCACTGAAATAACTAATTTTTCATCCTTAATTTCCATTCCACATTCTTTTAACTGTAATCATAAAGACATGATCTTCGTAAAAAATATTCCAAAGTGTCAAATTTTCTAGGACTTAAGCTAATAAGTTCTATTTCTAGCTCATGACCCCTCATAGTGTCAACTTTTCCAAATAAGGTTTCTAAGGTTTTCCACACCTCATTGGGAGATTTGGATGACTCTATGTGAAAGAGGAGTTTAGGAGACACTAAAAGACACAAAATACCAAATGCTTCATCACACTTATTAAACCACTTAAATTTTTTTGCAACTTCACTAGGCTCATGTTCTAACCCCATTATGATATGGTACAACCCTTTATTCCTAATTGTAATGGTCATTTTTTATTTCCATTCATGGTAGTTAAAAGGTGTAAGTGGGTTAATTGAACTTAGATCCATTAATGTAGAAAGAAAATTTGTGGTAGTTGTTGCATAAAACAAAGAAATGTGCCGAAAAGAAGAAGTTCGAACAAGATAGGAAACACACCTTTGTATAGCCCCAAAAAACTATATCAAGAATCCCCACTAGAATTTTGGAACTTTATAACTTAGTGAGTTTTAAAAAATTAATAGGTATAATGATTTGGGAATGAAAATTATTTAACTTTTGCAAAAATTTACACTTGATATCGAGCTACCAAACAAAATTTTTACATTAATTAATTCCTGTGAATAATCCCTATTTAAAATGAATTTGCACTAAACTTGAAACGAAATTTTTTACTAAAATATAGTTTTAGAAAAAGGAAGTTGGTTTTGATGAGTCCAAGATAATTCCCTTTGATATACATGTCTTTGGGCATGACCAAAGGCCAAAAACACCATAGGGTTACAAGGGGATGTAACCACGTTAGATCAAGAATATATTCATTGTGACCTTTAAATTGCTAAAAATTTGAGTGTATTAAATACCACTCTTTGTGAGACTACAAAAATAATGAATGAATCTGGATCTACAATGCATGTATGGGATATTGGAAACTATATTGCAGGTCTAAAATTAATCTTGATTAGAAACACGCCCTTTTCAAGTTTGAACATGCATGCAAATAACCACCACAGGTGAAAATGCCCATCACAGGTTTGAAAATTCCTAGATCTAGATAAATCTTCTAGGGATCCTACAACAATGATTTAGGGCCTAAAAAAGCAATATCTATAACTATATATGCACTATGCAATCTTGTAAACCTCAAGAGCCTACAAATAGGCTATATAGTCATTAACTGTAAAACTAACACTAAATAACACCCAAATACTTACAAATATTGATCTCAAATGGAAATAAATTTACAGGATACTAACCGGACATGCTCAATACAACCTCATTATGATAGTATATCGGAGAAGTACCATGGATATAATGGTTCAAAGAATCCATAGGTGAATGATGCGAGATGTGAAATGTTCCAAGATAAAACAAAGCAAGTATAGAAGATAGGAAATTATAAAAATACAAGAGAGATAATTGTAATAATAGAGAAATAGCTCCAAATCAATATGATATGATAAAATAATGCAATAAATATACACATAGGAGGTGAATGTGTAACCTCCTCCTAGAATCATGGAAATATCCACCTATAATAGTGGTAACCAACACCTAAAATGATGTAGTCAAGTGGCAACCAACACCTAGAATAGTGTAGCCAAGTGGTAACCAACACCTAGAATAGTATAGTCAATTGTACTCCTAAGAAAACATATCACATAAGTGTAGGGAAACTCCATGTGAGGTGGAATATTCGAGTCGGATGATACAAATAAAGTGAGGAAAATAAATCCTAGACTAATTGTTTGAATCTATCACTCAAATTCTAGATACTCTATGATTTACACTTATTTTAATGATATATGTTCCTTTTATTAGATTTAGGCTTTATTTTTCTTTATGTCATTATGAATTATCAAAAAATTTATAATATTTTCTGAAGCATAAGTGGTCATACCATCACTTTAGTATGAGATGTTATCCCTTTAACCAAGTTTATGCTTATACTCAGCTCAAGGAAGGAACCCATATGTTGACTCTATTGACCTTACGGCCCAATCTCACAAGAATGATACATACTCTATTGTACAATATGATCTCGTTCTTATTACTACAAAACATCTACTCGACTTTGTATACTCCCATATGGATACTAAAGTTAGTAGGGATAATAAATATGATTTTTGACCTTGAGTGTGATGAAACATGTGAAAATAATAATTACATGTTTTTTAATACTTACGAGCAAACATATTCGATTGTTGAAATATTTTTCACAATACCTTTATTATTGCTAGTAAGGATTCCCAATGAAAGAGATCATATATAGATAATTTTAAGACAACCTTAATAAAAATCATACCTATTATTTGGAAAATGTGTGAAAAGAATTTCAAAATCATGGTGAATCAAAAGGAAATGGGTTTCAAATGGTTCGAAATTGTTGATGATGTTATCGGCTAGTAACAACTATCAACCAAAACCATATGTTGTTGATTGGTAACAACTGTCAATCGATAACATATGAAATCTTAGAGAAATCATTTTTTTGATAATTGAATTTAAAAGAGAACCTTGACAAGAAATTTGTCCTTGCAAGATATGGTAAATATTAAAATAAAAAAAAATCATTAATTTCGCTAGTTTTAAATGTGGAAAATCATTTTTTAAATTTTTTTTATTGTTATTAGTTATAATGATCATCTCGATGAGAAATGTTTCCTAGAAAAATATGGCATTAAAAAATTTGATTTTTTTCTTTTATTTATAGCATAATGTTATTGGTGCTACCGATTGGTAGCATATACTATGATACTGTCGATAGCATTTGCAAAATTTTGTAATATATGTAATTTCAAGATAATACCATATAAAAAATTAAAATGCCTTAGCACTGGAGGGTTGCAATATGCATTTGATCTCAATAGTAAATTCCCACGGGACCATGGGCACATTTAATGGAAAATTGTGAGGAAAATTTTATGTGTATTTGATATTCAAAGTTTGGATTTGGAATTATAAATGTGTAATTAGTATATATGAAGGTAATTTTTACATATATCAATTTCATGTTACTTAGGTGTTTTGAATTAAAATAAGTAGCTATTGGTGTAAACACTAACTTAAATGACCCTTAAAAGAAAATTAAATCCAAAAATTTAGGTGACTCGGTCCTAATCCCTATGCCTTAAAATTCACCAAACGTAAACTTCAATAAATGGAATATTCATGAGTTAATGAATATTAGACACTAAAATTTATCTTGGATCCCATAATAAATCTAATACTCATACTAGTTTACTTCCTAAAGATGAGGAACTACACGTCACATGATTTTATAACATACCCTAGTGTCCTCTATGTTTGAGTCCATTCTTTCATATTATATTATGGATAAAGATACGACTATTACATCCATGGTGCCTATCTCTTTGGGGAAACTAGTGCCTCACCTGATAAAGTAATTATTTCTATTCATATGTCCTCCACTATTCCTACATCTCCTATATAAAACCATAATGGTTTGCATTCTTCTTCTTGTAGTACACAAGATATTGAAACCGTTCTTCACAATTTGCGTAAGTGAGACCACCTCTTCTCATGTAATGGATTTCACTCAACTGATTTATTAACTATGGATTTTATTTCTACAAAGCTTCCTATATTAGATGACAATGACAATCCTAAGAAGAACCTGCATGCTTTCCATACAACTTGGTTATATTTTTTTCTAGTGATAAATTTCTTACCAAGGTTTCCCCTAAAATCCTTAAGACTTTCACTTTACAATTATTTAATGACATTCTCATTCATTTAGTTCAGGTTTTTACCCCTCTAGTTAATCAATTTCTTACACAACTCTCTATTAATAATGGGGATAATATTTCATATGCTCAGATGAATAAGATGTGACAATATTTTGATGAACACATTAGTGATTATAATATACATTCTAAGAATATTCTTACAAAGATGAACAATAATCTAGTTTATAGTGAGCTTTGAGATCTATTTATTCAAAGACTTCTTGCCCCTTTGCGAAGAATTGGTTATATTTGATTTCTTTATTCATTTTATGATTTATGCCATACATTAAAATAACATAAATATAATATCCTTACCATGAATAAGCTCAAATATGTTATTAATGATCCCAACACCTCTAATCCTAATTTTGAAGGAAAACCTACTTTTAAAGGAAAATTTAGTGACATCAATACTTATGCTAAAGCTACTATATCTCAAACCACAAAGATTTAGTTACAACCCCCTTGATATAAATTCACATGACTATATTATGAACCTCACACGGTGCTTAACTATTTACTTGAGTGAAACCTCACATCTATCCCTTTGACTCTCGAGGGGTATGTAATAAACCCTCAATAAAAGCATACAGGTTAATGCATTATTTATTATCATATATGTGTTGTCCATCATACCAGTTGACATTTTGATATATATATTATACAATATCTTATTGGTGTTAATTATATTTAATGCGACACTCTAATTAATCATCTATGTCTTCTAATGAAAATAAAAAACTAAAAATATTCAACATCCGATTTCATGATCCTAGAACTAAAAATATAATTTATAAGTGCACAATTATCGTCATTTTATACACCCCCTTCTTTTGATAAGATATTTAATTATATTATTGGTATTGTTACTACTATGCCACTTCTCAACTTGCTATTGTATTTGATGATACTAATACGATTCATTATATTATTTCAAATACATTATGAATTTATGATTTTGTTGGCCAAAATCCTATACATAGTGTTTTGATTGAAAATAGGTCTATACATAATATGTGCACTTTTAAGTTACTTGGTTTTGGTGGATATTGTAAAAATATACGAGATTTTAGAATAAGAACAATCTCAAGAATTTTTTTATACCACTTATTGTTGATTCCACTACTATGATTGTTCACTTTTTAGTTATTTACTCTCTTATCTCATGTGGCATGTATCAAAATTTACCTTTCTTGTGTGCTTTTATGGCTATACTATATATTCTACATCAATTTGTCAATTTAATTTACAACTAACAAGTTCTCATGGTCAATCATATCCAATATTAGGCCAAAATAGGTCTAAATTAATTATTCAAAAGATATAGTTACTCCATATACACCTAATAAATATACACATACTATCTTTATTGGGACTCTCCATCTTAGGCATCTTCCTAAATTTTATACTACACATGCTACTTCTAGTCGAGTCTCTATTTCCTATACCTCCTACTAAGTCTTCTATTTAACATGTTTCTTCTATTGGATCTCTCCCTCCTAGAACTTTTACTAGGTTCTCTAGTGTACATACTACTCATCATGATTCTTTCCATCCTATGTATCTTATGGAATATATTATCACTCCTACATATATTAGACAAAATCACCATTTTACTAATTTGACACAATTGAAATCAATCCTCCTTCACCCTCCAGGTCTTCTTTGCCTCTATTAATACCATTATCAGGTATCTCCTATGCTACCTACCTACCTACCTATATGTATGTAGGTAGGTAGGTAAAGCAAATAGCATAGGAGATACCTGATAATGGTATTAATAGGAGGCAAAGAAGACTGGAGGGTGAAGGAGGATTGGATTTCAATTGTGTCAAATTAGTAAAATGGTGATTTTGTATAATATATGTAGGAGTGATAATATATTCCATAAGATACCTAGAATGGAAAGAATCATGATGAGTATTATTAGGTAGCATAGGAGATACCATATATATATATATATCTAATTAAAAAATTAAAAATATTAAAATAATCACATAATTAAAAAAACATAATTATGACATATATACAAGTATATTTCTTACCTATTTGCTTTCAAAGTATTTTGTTTTTAGAATTGGTTTGATAGATACAATATATTTTATATCCATTTTACACACTTGTTCACTAGGTATGTTGATATTAATTCATGTCACACACAAATTGATACATGATGGAATGTGTAATCTTAGTTCCTTCCATGTGAATATGATCATTTAGGGAATATACCATACTATAATTGATATGTGTTTTTGTTACATTTCGGTTATTTTCACTTCCTTTTTATGGTCAATTTCTTATAGTATGTATATGTTATATTTGGGGCTAACAAGGCTAGCACACGAGTCACATGTAGTAATAATCTATCTTGATCAATGTTATTTTTCACTCTGCTTTCTATACTTGATTATTAGATTAATTTTTTTACTTGATTTCCTACCTACTTGAATCCTTATTATAGGAAATCTTAGCACCTTTGACTATCATACAAAACTTTGATGTCCCATTATTATGGCTATATGATTCTACTATATGTGAGATTTCTTCTTTCCATGCATCTATTGTGTGTCTTCAATTTGAATGTATTTTTACATCGTGGGTGTCACACATTTGTGGATGCAATTCTTGATATGAATAATTTACATAACATTTATCATCTTATACTAATTAACTATTTCTTTTCCTTTGTGTATTTGTTTTATTATGTACACAATTTTTATTGTTATTATCTCTTGTTTTGTGTTGATTGCTTGGTACATCATGGCCTATACCATACATAAAAATCTCGCAAGAATTCTATCCCAATGGTGGTATCTAATATATCCTTCCATATCATCTAACATATATTATCATATTTATTTGACATGGGTAGACATAATTTATTGTGAGTTGCATACTCTAGTGATGTATCACATATTCCTCAAAATGGGAGTAATTAAAAATGTATATTATATTTATATAGTTGGTACATTGTTATCATATGAAAAAATACATATTTACACATGGTACATATCCTTGGAAGCATGACTAGATATAACAAAGTGATAGAAACCACATTAGTACTGAGAACCCTCCACAATGGACCAAAACTTAGTGTACTATGGACCATATTCGAATTAATTATCTTGGGGGTGGAGTCATGAAATATTCAACATCCTTAAGTTCTTATAATAATATACAAACATATAGTCCATATTTAGATATACTTTACATAGTTTAAAGCGTAATATATGGGTCATGATACTTTATTCCTTCTTCATTACATTGCTTAGATATAATTGTAGAAATACAATTTGGGGAAATGTTCCTTCTTATCGTTTGCATACTCAATATTTTAATAATTAGAATCAATTTTTTTAAAAAAATGTGATCATGTGTCATAAATTCCTTCTCAAATTAGTACTATATACTCAAAATTAGGCCTATATCCATTTGTAGTAGGGTAGTCCTTGTTGTTTCAAGATATCTATGTGGATAAATACTTCATAGACTATTATTTATTTCCTCTCTCTTTCAAGGGAAAATACCAAGGTGGATAAATAGTATTTACACTACTTATTTATCTAAATGGGATTCTTTGGTACCTCACCTTTTTGGTGTTTCTTCATATGTACTCAAATCCTCTCAAACTCTACCTTCTCCTTAAAAATTGAGGGATTGATAACCTTTAACCCTTGGTAAACTCAACATTTATCAAAATCTATTTAAAAAAGTGATTTTATCCTCTAGAAAATAAACAAGTGTATTACTTCCATATTTTACATTACTTTAATTTATTATGTACAATTAAAAATTTCAAAGTTATAATCGTTATTTACATTTGAACTTTGTAATTGAATCTCTTCTATAGACATTGAATAAACTTTATGTTGAGGGTTTCACCATGACATGAGATAATTGTTAGTACAGAATCACAGCACCCCTGAATGGCCTAGGTTTGAAGTGGGGAATTCGGTGTGATTGCACAACATGGAGAATCTCTTAGGGTGTGGGACCTTACGAGTTGAGAGAGATCTCTACATTGAGACAGTTCATATCCCTCTGTTCAGGTGTATAAAAACAAATTGTAGAGGATCTATTCTAAGTCTATTCTATCTACCAAGGAGACAGGGTTAGAGAGATGCAAGAAAATAAACCTAAGCTAATGAGGTGATACACCAAAGGAATGTTAGACACTTGTTTTGCAGTTTAACACATACCACATGAATGTAATACAAACAACATGCACAGATGAACAAATCACAATAAGAGATCAGGGAGACAATAATGAATACATGAGAGGGTCAAGAAATATCCACAGACATATATATTATTGCTTAGGAGTTAATATAGTATATTGTAGTAGCAAGAGGAAAAAATTGCATTACAACCTGAAGGAGAGGTTAGAAAAGCTCCACAAATCCTTCTATGAACAAAAGAAGAAGGGAGGGCACAAAACAGAAATATCCATCCTTTTACAATAACCCTTGACCCTTCCTTTTATAGATTCATCACAGAGGGAAGAAGGAGAGAGAAATGAGAAAACTAGTTCAAATCTCAACCACTGTCATTAATGCCTCCTGTAAAAATCCACCCCAAATCTGTCATGCCTACATCAATTAATTATTTGGTGCCTCGAAGGAGGAGGAAACGGCGGTTCAGATCAAATGCGATCTAGTTGTTGGGGAAAATAGATCCTGTATTAATGGCCCAAAGATGTTTCTTCATTTTTACCCCACCTTACCTCTCTACAATTAAAGTTTTAGATCTCCATGGTGTAGATGAGGACGAGATCTTTCCAACAGTTTTGGATTTGCTAGATTTCAAGCCCCGAGTTGAAAGATATACCCATTTGAAATTTGAATCAATTCCATACAAAATGGCAGGAACCAACTACCAAAACAGTCCCCCTTTTGAAACCAAACACGTGGAGGGCTGGCGCATGTCGAGGAAGGCCTCTGTATTTTACTTTTGGAGTTATGTTGAGTTGACATGTGGCTTCTTCCACAGCTTGTTCAGTCTCTTCATATTATTGGCTAAGTCCTTCTACTCGGTGGGGTCATATATCGACCGAGGGGACACGTAAAGGCTTGACGCTTGTTTGGAGACCTTCATTTAGTTTTGCTCTTAAATTAGTGTTGTGCTGACAATTGACACCCTCTCCTGGCCTATCTCAATGCTTTGAATATTCAACCTAACCCTATCCCTTTACGAAACTGGATGTGTGGAGGCTCCGCGCTCACTTAAAAACCCGCTCAAGATTTTTCCCTTGAAGGAGTGTTAGGTTGACATGTGGAGGCCTCTGCAAACTCTTGGAATTTTCAATGGCCTCTCTTACCTTTTTGGACCCTGAACACGTGGTGAGCTGGCACTCATTCTCCATACTTAGTCAATTTTTGGGCCCGCTCTGTCCATTTTTCAACTTGGACTACATGGCAAGCCCACACTCATTTGGGCCTCCACTTTTGGATTTACCTTTGGGGATGCGCCAAGTTGACGCATGGCAACTTCCGCTAGTGCTTCTATACTTAGTATTTTTGATTCCATCCCTATCCGCATTTTGACTTTTAACTGTTGAATCTACCTCCTCTTTGGGTATGGGACACGTGGGGCATGACGATTGTTCATGTCTCCCCTTTTGGATTTACCTTTGGAGGTGCGCGCTTGGACACTTGGCAGCGTTATTTGTCTCCTCCATACTATGTCAATTTTTGGGCTCATTCTAAACTATTTGAGAGCTTAAAGACTTCAAACTTTCAGCGTTCCTTTTCTTTCAGCCTCGGCTTCTTTGTGATATCTCCTCCTTCTCAAACCCTACTATTCCATTTCCGAGCTTGCCTATAATCATTTTCTAGATTTGAGGAACATATTCGTTCGATAGAACCGTTTCTTGAATTTCTTCTTGCATGGGGTCATTTGATCCTTTTTAGGCCCCACCACTCCTTTGTAGAGTCCCTCTACAACTTGTTTGTAGGATTTGAATGCAATCTCTTTGGTTTCTTATGTGTAGGGTCTTGGCTGATCCAATTTTTCTGGGGGGAAAAATATGGATAACAATATCTCAATGCAAAAGAAAACTATTAAGAAAATAAAAAGTGTACACAAAGACTTGGGTATGTTTTTCCATCAATTGTGCATTTTCAACTTCACACTTAAGTATGGAAAATGTAGAAACTCAAATTTGGTAACTTCTCTTTTGACAACGAAAAGTTTGACAATGTTCCTATACTATAAAAGTTCTAGCATTCTAAAACTAAATCAATATATATTTCCATCTCCCACATGACTTGCTAATTTCTTTATACTACCATATCATTCATCCATGTAATATTAATAATCCAAAGTAGTAATCTATCGAAAAGAATATTTCTAAAATTTTATCTCTATCATCATATTTTTTTTGTCCAAGACCATAAAAAGCAAGGTCACATCGTAATACATTATGTGATGACATATATAGTCGCATACCCTTTTATCTAATGAGTCTTTTTCAAATTTAAAAATCTTAGTGTTGGTTCATCTTCCCTAGGTTGGCCATAATGTGACTATCTTACCTTTGGAAGCTTATATAAAAAAGTAAAATGCACTTCATATCTCACTTGAATTTTTCATGATAATACATTGAAAATATAAACACTAATGAAATCAAATCTTTCCTAATTATTCCAAAAGTATTTTAACATTCTATAGAGTAGCTTCCACATTTATGCAACTATCAAAATAGGTTCAAAAGAATCTAGCTTTTTCCATTACAAATAATGCAAAGTTTCTAGAGACATGTATTATAAAAAAATATATCACTCCATGAATTTTAAAATATGTTCAAGGGATAAAGGATATTCATCTCATCATTTGAAGCACACTACATCACAATACTGCCATGTTTGGTACATTTCTAGTTTATACCTACACCACAATCATTGTGTCAATAGAGACAAGCAAGGCACACATTACGGGGGTGGCTCAAGTTTACATGTGCACTTGCACCTACACTAGGATAACTACATGAGGTTTTGATTTGTTCAAGGGGATATAGTGTAGTGCTTTGATTGGCTCAAAAGGGGTTTACCACAAGGGTTAGTATAGCCTTACCCAACAAAAATTCTTATTTCACTATCTAATCACATTATGAAGTTTGTTATAGGTATCTAGGGTCCATATTTGTTGTAGATAATTATAGATAGTGTTGATGATGTGTGTGCCCTAGTGATATATAAAATAAAACCATTTATATACTAGTAATGGGAAAAATAATTTATTGAACCCATCTTACAAAATATTAGGTCCAAATTGCACTATGCCCTCAAGAAAAAATATGAGCTTCTATACAACAACAATTTTAGATATGCAACATTTCTAGATTTAGATTAACCTTTTCACGCATTGTTTACCCATAGATGAATTTTGTACCACTTTCCATAGCTTAGTATTCATCCTTTTTATGTTTTGAGAAATCATAATATCACTTTATCAAACTTTTATGTATTAAAAGTTTGATTTTAGATGTATGATAAACATGTGATAATTTATTGAGAATATTCAACCTATACAACATATATTTACATTCCTAAATCCCCACTTAATCATTTAAGATATTAATAACAATAACCTAGTTATGGTTTCTCTTTAATAATGCCTTAAAATTTATAATGTGTATGCATAAAACATTTCACTACATTGATGGTTACAAAAGTTTAGAAATTTTTCATCCTATATCATGCCACTAGTCACCTATGTAAACGAAATACCTAATTAATTGCAAAGGTTAAATTGAAGGGTCAAAGGGTTTTTATTGAGTAAAAATATATATTTGAGAAATATACAACCTTCTTGTCTCGAAGTATATTTTATTTTGGCATGTGTTCTTTTTTATTTTCTTTTTATCAATTCATTAGTGTATTGAAGTGATTACATGCTCATTTGTTTATATAGAAGATTTGATCACATGTGTTTTGGTATGTTTTGTGTAATAACTAGGAGATGATTCCAAGAGAATATGAAGTGAATGTAATAAATCCATGGGTTCAAATGATCCATTGAGGCCATGGAAAAATAGTGACTATAATCTTTGTGGGATTTAATGATGAAGGAAATAAATGAAAGAAGATATAAATATTGAGACATATGATCACGAGACCTCACCACATAGATTATAACTATAATTTTTTAAAAATATGTAATAGTTAAGGATGTTATAAAGCACATTAGATAAAACATTGGATATGAGGAAGGACAGAGAGAGAGAGAGAGAGAGAGAGAGAGAGAGAGAGAGAGAGAGAGAGAGAGAGAGAGAGAGAGAGATTTCAAGTAAATTCCATGTGGACAATTTAGATGTTCCATGTATACTGAAAGGCAATGAATTATATATATATATATATATATCACACCAATAAGTCATTATAAATGGAATGTGACAAAGGTCTCTCAAACTCAAATAGGGAATGAAGATCAACAATATGATAAACTAGTAATTAAATATAATAAATTAATGGGGTATAACTTTTAATGATTCTTGATAAAGACAATCTTGAAGTTTTTGTAGAGAAGATATTATTGAAACTTCAAAGTTCACATTAAGATTAAATTCACAAAAATTAAAAAATGATAATTATTATAGCTAAGGGGAGTTTCATCATTGATAAATTAATTACTTCATAAAAAAATGAGTTCACTTCAGACTACTTTTTAAGTCCTTTAATAGATTCTCCTTTATTTCCAAACCCAGACAAGCACAATATTTCCTTCTCTAAATATGTGGCCAATACTTATCTCACTAAATGTATTTAACATATAGATATTATTACAAACAATGTTTTTCATTGACCAAGTAAGGTGTCCCTCCTTGTTCAAGCAAGTGATAATGTTCAGATTATCCTTAAACGGAGGTTTTTAGATTTTCATCTTATTATTACAGTGTATACCCCAAAAGTAGCCAAGTCTTCTCTAGAGTGGTTAGTTTTGATTCCAAAATTAATTGTGCAAGTTCTAACCAACTTACCACTATAATCCCTTATAATTCCTCTACTGCAAGCTTGTGATGGATCCCCTTTGGGACATAGTCATTTAGTTATGTTCTATTCACTTTCTTCCTTTCATGACTATTATATTTATCTTCCCTTTAATGTTGCTTCCCTAATTTTTCCTTCTATAAGAATTATATTCATAATTAATTTAAAATAATTATTTAATTTTCAATTGAATTTGTTAATGATCATGATTCTCAATACATTGATTTATACTACAATGAACAATCTATGAGGGACACAATTATCTCATTATTGGTGATAATGATGATTATTAGATGATGATCACTTATAATTAATCTTTTTAATTTGTATTATGATGGAATTTTTTTATTTGTATTTGGATAAAATAATGTATTCATAATTTTATTTTTATTTTCATTAAAAATGATATATTATTTAGATTTAACAATTTCTATCTGGATTTTCCCACTCTTCATGAATGGATGTCAAGCCATTAGAGCCCCATCATGGAAGGTAAGCTTGATATTTATCCTACTTCACGTGGGTTTTTCATAGTTGTCTTTGTTGAAACCTCAGATAGAGATTTGATTTTTGGAAGAGTTTGGGATTTCCAATCCCATTTGCTACTTATGAAACCATGGTTCCCTTTGTTTAACCCGGTGTCTGATACTTTCCATGTCAAACTGGTTTGGATTCATTTGCATTATTTTCCCCTCTAATTTTGGATGGAGAGTTGTTTAACCTCTATAGGTAATACATTAGGAAAATGTTTGGCTATTGATCCAAAGACTGAAGATTATGAGTACACTACATATGCCAAAATATTGGTTGATATGGATACTTCTATAGATTTTCCAGCCACTATTGAACTCAAAGTTGAAGAAATAATTTGGACACAAAATTTGGAATATAAAATATTTCCCTTTAGGTGTTGAACCTATTTTTCTCTTGGTCATTTAGCTTCATAATTTCATATGGGTAGGAAACATGTTAAAAGTAGAAGCTCTTAGTGGAAGAACTCAAATCCTAGCCACTGGTTATAAATGACCTATTAGATAGTGATTCCAATTCGAGTCCAAGAAAGATGTTGATTTAGACTCTAAGAATGAGGATGTGCTTCCTCCTATTTGGAAAGATCCAATGAAACAAGATCTTGAGAGTTCCATGGATTTTGTGGATTCAAAAAAATGAACATGCTCATTTCCTCTTACTTCATCAGGAACCCAAAATTCTAAGGAGCATATTGAAATTATGATTCCAATCCATAATAATGAAAATGAAAATCCAAATACTAAAAAGGATTGGATGGTTGTGAACAAAAAAAATAAAGGAAACAATACTCCCCTTAAGATGCACTTAAGATCCCATGGGAAGGGTTCTTAGGGATGATTTCATTGTGTTTTGATTTTTGGGTTATTATTTTGGTTATCTTGCTAGTTTTTGATGTCTTTGTTATTTGTTTCTCTGTGCCATTGGTAGAGGTAGATTAATTTGTTCCTTAACGATACATTTTTGTCTCCACTTATTGTACGGGGTAGGGTCCCTTAACCCTCTTTTACTTCTTATCAAAAAATATATATAGTATTGATTTTCACACTTTGAGATAAACTATCTTATCTTTCATATTTTCAAATACAAATAACATATGTTTATTAAATTATAATATTATTATTATTTTTTAAATAATATAATATTTTGACATTGTTTTATATGAATTGTAATATTTTGTATGTGAATTTATAATATTTTATCAATGGAATTTCTTAATAAGATTGGTTTAAATCACCATTTTACATATGTGATATGGTAATTTTCAAATTATAATTTATATAGTAAAAATCACACAAAATATTAATTGATTAGTTATTTTTTTAAATTATTAATGAGTGAATTTTTTTAAAAAATATCTTCCTTTATTGGTTGTGTTATAGGTACTGGAACTCTTTAAATAACAACCCCTTGCTCGCTAAAATTCTTACTTTGCTTCCATCTACATCAAATATGAGAGTTTATTTTATTTGAAGATAGAAATTGTGGAGCACTTTGCACTCATGATTTCATGTATATTAAATTCCAATTGAAGAAAAATATCATCATTCCTGTGTGGATAAAGGAAAGAAAATATTTTTTTGATAAATATTTCTATTTTCATTGATTGTTAAATTTTTGAAAGTTAATGTAACCATAACAATTTACTCTTAATTTATTGTTTAATAAGTCTCCCAAGTTCCAACGTTGCAAAAGTAACAATAGGTGATTGGAAGATGTATACGATTCTCGAAATTTTGTTAGGAAGCAGTTCCTGAGAATTCCTATTTCTTTTGTTCTTCTAGATGGCTTTAAGATACAACCATAAGTTATTCGCGAAACATTTTTTTCTTGAATTTGTTTGTTCTTTGGGTACGTCCTAAGTATTAGGACGTAATAAAACTTATTATGTAAAAATGTTAAACACGGATTTAAAAAATAATTTGAAAACATAACAAACATGTGAAAATAAACACCTTGAGATTTCCTTATTCTGTTAGCTTTTTAGATGGATTTTGAATACAACTATATAAGTTGTTTGTGTAATTATCAATTTTTTGGATCCATTTATTTTCTGTCTTTGTATGCAATTTTCATAATTCATATATTTTCATTAATAGTTATCCATTTTTAACTCTTTTGTTAAAAGTAGGATTTCTTGAACATCTTTACTTAAGATTATAGAGACTAAAAAATGTAAGATAATTTGTGAAATTAAAAATAATCGCATACCATATTTTAAGTAAATATTCTGAACTTATGATTACTTCAATAACAAACACAAGGAAAAAAATAGACAAAGCACACATGGGATGTCAACTCAAAAATTTTACATGACTAGATATTTTGAACAAACAAATAAAATTTATCAATTTAGCATAAGAGGCTCAAATAAAAAAATACTCTCATGTTCACATGTAAATTATTTTTCCATAAAATAAAATTGAGTTATTTGTGAAACCATTAATTTTTCTTAAATTCATTTTTTTTCTCTCTTTTCATGTAACTATTATAATTCATACATTTCCATTGATATATTTTCCTCACCTTCCGCTGCAATTTTGGGGGAGGAAAGTCTAATTTCCATTGGAAATGCTTAGGGAAAATGTTTTGATATTGATAACAAAACTAAATTGTACACTCACACTACCTACACCGTATTACGGTAGATCTCGATATCATGGTTGATCTACCAACCTCTATGGAACTTAGGGTTTTGTATAGGATCTAGACCCAACCAATAGACTATGAAGGCTTACCCTTCAGATGTAGGAAATTATTTTCTTTGGGTCACTTAGTCTCAAAAGCATCTGGTGTGAAACACGGTAAATGATAAGGTATCTGCGTAAAAATATTCCCAATCTGGTATGTTGGTTGTAGGTAGTGTTCGAGATGATTTCTCGGAGGATTCAAAGTCGGAAGAAGGCGAGTTTAAACATATGGAGAAAACCATCATTTCTCCTCTGTGTTGGGGCTTAAGATTTTCTATAACATGCTTATGGTTTTTACTGCCCTTCGGGATTGACATATATTCTTATTAAAAATAGCAACTTGAAGAAGGATTCTTTTTTTGGCAATAAGGAGACTTTTGAAATATTGTTACCAATCCACAATGATGAAAATGCATATCCTAATAGGGAAGGATTAAACAATTTTGAAAAGAAAAAGTAAAAGAAAAACTTTAATTTCCCACTTAAGATGAACTTAAGATCCCATGGAATGGTGTCTCATGGGTAAGTCACCCTTTCTTTCTGGCTAGGTTTGGTTTTAGAATATTTCGTGAGGTTGGTTAAGAATATTTGACCAGTCTCCCTAGGGATGTTCTTTACCATCCTAGCTTGGTGTTTCGGGTGGAGATTTGGTTTATTTATTTTATGGTCCTAGACCTAGCTTCTCTTGGTTTCTTTTTGTGCTCTAATTCTTATCTTTCGATTGTACAAGGTTCTTGATCCCTTCAAAATCACTTTTTTACCTAATAGATTTTTTTGCCATTTTCAAATATATTTAACTAAATGTAAAATTACTTAAACATATTTGTTTAATCTCAAAGAGCGTGAGAAACATTCTCAACCTAAAATAGAAATACATGCCATATTTTAATTTAATAAATTGAACTAATGTATACTCCAATAACAAATACAAAAAAAATCAAGGAAACTAACCACAAACTCTCAACTCAAGAATTTTACTTGTTTGGATTCATTGTAAAAATAGATAAATCTTGTGAGTTCAACATGACAGGCATGAGGGATAACACAAAGAAAGTGAGGATGTGTTGGAAGAGGATGTCTCCATTGTTGAAAATGTGCTAGATGATGAGGACTAAAGTGTTGACGGATCCCTTGCCATGGTGTTAGCTAGTGTCGGTTTGCTAGTTGTTACCTTCAAATATACAAGGATTTGAATTAATGAATAATTTATGCATTTAGTGCATTCCACTCAACCATGTATAGATCACACGTCTTCTAGGGTAGAGATTGATTCGGTCTATGAATGGAATGTGAAGGCAAATTTGGTGGAGTCCTTTGAAGAAATAAGATTAAAACTAGAGGAAGAACGATTCTCAAAAGGTAATATAAAAGATGTTATGAATTTTGATAATATTCTTGCATTGTTATACAATCTTGCTAGTGGATTGGATCTCATTCCTATAAATCTCGAATCTCTAAAAATCATTAAGGTTTGGGAGGGCCTTAGATATAAAAACTCTGTGAAGATGAATTTTGGATCGCACATGGAGCTTGAGGATAGTGGATGGAATATTGTTTGCCACATGAATTTCAAGTTGAAGTGATTGTTTTTTTTTTCGTTATTGCAGTTGTAGACACAAAATCAAACACTTTGGGTAATTATCTAGTCCTAATTACATACTACTATTCATATGATTCCTAAGTAATAAAAGTACTAATCAAAGCATGTCTTTGGTTACCTTTCTTTTATTTCTATTGTCCCTTCTAGTCTCATACCCTTTTTAGCTCGATGCCTGCCTTTTTCTACCTCAACATTTATCATCCTAGAGACCAACGCCTAGCCGGGACTATAGCGCGCCAAGCACCCTCTTCCCCTCTGGGTGCCCCTAACCCCTTTGTACTTTGTTCACATATTTTGGGTCCTTTCTAGCCATTTTAGCATCTTATCTTTTTGGTAGTCAGCCTTTTTGGGGTTAATTATGAAATTCAAGAAAAGGAATCATATAAATATAAAGTTATGTGATCATAATAAAGGATCAAGCACTAAGCATTAGCTATCACCACCTAAGGTTGCATCCATCAAGCATATAAGAGCTCCATTACATCCATATAGCACCATCCAAGGGACACAAAGGTTGATTATTATGCATACACTTCATAAGAGGTAAGTTCATTATATTCCATGTACACATCTATTACATTTATTTACATCTAGCTTATTTTCTCGCTATCAAGTGTGACACACACAAGAGCCACCTAGGGCACAATTCCACACACATAGAACTACATTGGTTTTTATGTGTAGTACAATGTTCAATTGAAAGGTTATCATTATGACATCGAGGATAGTTTGAACCATCATTCTACATCTTTCCTTTTTAGGATTTGATGTATCTTTGAGGGTTTTTACACGTTATTATTTCATTGCATGTTCAAGGACTTCAAATATCATTGTGAGACCTCATTGTGAAAAAAAGTGAACAACAATGAATACCTCACAAAAACTTAGAGGAGGTTTTAAAAGCATTTGAGAGAAGACATAGATGCCCAAATATAGGCCTAACATGCCCACAGGTGCCCATGTTCCTCTCCAAGCACCTTCATCCAGAAAGATCATCAACTTCCACACTTTTCTGAGGATTTGTGTGACACTTCTCCCTCTCTATTTATCCATTCAACACTTCAGCACAGTCAAGGAATAATTTTGAAATAGCTAATTCATCTTACCTCTTCTTTGTACCTATTTTTTCATACTTTCTTTCTTAGCTTGCTTGGCTTAATTTCTGTAGTTAATTATTTATTCATTTATTGATGGAATAGAAATTAGATTAGGAATATAAATTCACATTTAGCTAAATCATTTTAGTGAACCTAAACTTGATCTCGAATTCTCGTAGGATTCTCATCCTTTCGATACTCCTATCTTTCTAGGGTTTCTTCATCACGAGTATCTCTATCAATGATTTTATGCTTATCAATATGGAATTAAGACATAGAATCAAAACTCTCCTAACTACCACTTACATTATCATTGATAATCATCTAGATATAGTATATGAAACATGTGTCGATGCATTTTTGAGCATATTGTTTTCCTATCCAATAGTAATGTTGATCTTACTTTTTTTGAAATTATTCACCTTTGCATATCATGATCTGCATTTACAATGTGAGTGTCAAGCTACTTTAAACAATAATGTATCTAAAATTAATATTTTTCCTAAATCATTCCTATAGAAGATTGGTCTTTCATTGCTTAATGTTAGTCCCTTGTGTCTTTTTATTCATGCATATGATGGCTCTTTTCATCCATATGTAGGTCACATTACTTTACCTATCACTATAGTGACAAAAACCCTTAACACAATTTTATTTTTATTGACTTTCCAATTTCATATAACTATTTACTTGGTAGGCCATGGATTTTGTGCCATGCAAGTAGTTCCTTCTACATTACAATATTGTGTCAAATTCATACATGAGGTAATTGGGTTTCTGTTTCCTCGCTATAGTCACCCATTCAAATATTGCGACCATGATCCCAATACTACAATTCCTATTCCACACTCTGATACTACTAATGAACCACAACCCATGGATACTCTAGATTATTTTCCACCACTTGAAGGTGTTATTTACATGTTAGATATTGTACCATCTGTATTGACACCCCCTACTTCTACTATTGCTATGTTAATTTATCGGGGTCTTGTCCCTACATCAAATGGCATACCACCTTCAATGTTTTCTCATGCTCGGTTGCCATCTATACTACCTCCTTTCACATGCATAGGTTTCATGAATGACTCTTATTGGGAGCACATTTGATCCTACTTGCTTGGATAATATATGCACACATGATGGATTGATTTGGCTAGGCTTTATAGTTGATGACATCCTTCCCTGCCTCATGATCATCATCTTTACCAGGGGTTTGTTCACATGACCTCTAATTATGGTCTTAAAGTCTTTTATCTAGAAATTTTCTTGCATGTTCTCCCTCACTTCTACTTACACTCAGATAGTCTTAGCTTGATTACATTGGGGGCACATTAGACCCTGATCATATTGATATATCATTTCCCAATTTGTTTGGTCATATTTTCATTTGCAATGAATCATTTCTTGGATATTCACCAAATCTAACTTGCTGGTATGCATATGGGTGTCCATTACCTCCCTTTATTGATGAGGAATATGCTATGGGAATATATAATTTTTTTCTCAATGGCTCCTTACTTGATCAACCCGACACCATGGCCTATCAAGTTTTGATGCTTCACCATTCGATTTTGATCATGAAAATGATGACCTCCTAGATGACATTACTTGATCACACTGATCATTACTTACTAAAGGGGGCATCCCATTTATAACCCCCTGAAATGTCAAAAAGTGTCATATTTTCTTATCGCTTAACATCTATACTTCCACATCCAACATACACCTCTTGACACACTCTATTATCATCATCTCCGGTGATGCAATCTTGTGATTTATTTCACACTTGACTATTGAGGGAATCTTATACACATGAACCTCACACATGACATGTTATAGATCGAACTACACACTATAATACACATAATCTTATTTCTCATACATATTCATCACAATCAACACACATATGAAACCTTCTAGCACACATTCAACATTAAATACTACCACACAAAAGTAATACATATTTCGACACTTCTTGATTAATACAAACTCAAAAACAACAAAAACACATATTCAACATAATATACAACTCACTTGATAAATTTACAACATCTTTCAAAATTAGTGCTTTCTGAAAAAAATTCTCCTAAATCACACAACATGAATCCCTTACATCATACCATACATATCTCTTGCATACAATCAACATACACATCTTTCATGATCTACTGACAAGCTACCTTCTCAAAAATTTCACATACAACATGACCTACTACAAGTGTGACATGTTCACAATACATATATCTCAACACACAACATTATACAACTAACAAAATATTTATACAATACACAACACTGATAGAAAAATTCCCAATCAATCTCCTACACAAACAACATATTTTCTCATCCAAAAACAACACAATACCAAGCGCATATCTCTCACACAACCAATACGACTCATTTACCTATGACACACTCTAGTTTCAGTGGTCTATAATCATTGCTAAGGGTATACATGTCAAATGGGCCTCATCACAGTCACACGTTTAATCAACTTACTCACACATTTACATTGTACAATTTGCACTTTGATGATAAAATATTTTTAGTACACACATTCAAACCATTTCCCAATGACGCACGCTCATTTACATTTCATTCTTGACTATTGAGGGGACATAAATAAATCAACCTCATCTCATACATATGCATCCACTTGGGGGTTATGTTATTCTTATCATTAAATTTTTATTCCATTCCATCTAATCCACATCACAATGCCTATTTTGGTCGCATTTAGTCTTTCTTACACTTACTTGTTACATGTACACTTTACATGTTAGATAGATATCTTGTATGCCATTATCTTTATCATGCACACATGTGTGTTCACTTTCCTTTCTATTTGTGATCATAGATTATATGCATCTATTACATGTAACATGGATACTTGGTGCAAGTACCTATTATGAGTCCCATAGTGGCTCCTTGGGCATCAATTTATTACATTACAAGTTTTATTGTTTTATTCTGTTTCATAGCACATTTCATTATCGGATTATACATGTTTTGACTTACTTTTTTATCTTTCTAACATGTTAACGGGTGCTTCATGTGTAACATTTGTCTTGCATTCCTATCGACTCCATGCTTATTTGTTACATTTCTTATCATTGCTTTCTCTTTGTATTCTCTTGTTTGTAGGATTTTACCTTTATCTTGTATACACTGTCTATTTTTGTCTTGGTTAGACTTGATTGTCTTTTGTCATCATGAGTGGTGTCACATGTTTTTGCAACTCATTTTCATGTTCTACACTATCTTCTTGTGTGTTTTCATTTTATTCTTGTGTCTTAGTGTACACATTATCTCGTTAGCTTAAATCTTGTATTATACTTGTGTGATTATCTTTTCTTATACTAACACTTGTCTCTTAGCCACTTTGTTTGTGTGTGCCTTGGTTTCTATCAAGAACACTCCCTTCCCCTTACATGTCATAGTTTTCAAGCCTGAGAGGTCGGTCCTCTTTTGGGCCACATACTCCTTCCGCGACATCGCATGCACCCTTAATGCATGAGGCATCATCTAGGTGAATCGGTTACCCCATATAATAGTCTACGGTCATTACACAACACAACACAATACGATACAACATAGTCCTCGGTGTATCATCTGAGGCTCGAGAATTAGACTTAGATCCTTAGCTTACACAACAAAGAAACTAGCACCCAAACCAAGAAATAGCATTTAGGAGCCCTTGACCCTTCCTTGACACTGTGACTAGAGGAAAGTTACACATCATTTTGGAAGTTTAGAAAAGTCTACATAACTCCACACTGACACCTTTTATAGGGCACACTGAGACCTTAACATTTAGCATGTATGCACTACACACTTTTGTGTTGGATTGAATTGTTTGAATTTTTCACACCATCTATAGTGGTGTCCTACATTATGGGAAGAATTTAAATGTTGGAGAATAACACATTAATTTTATCCCTACACTTCTTACATGATTAAGTGTGAGATCACCCCAAAAACTTGCGGCTGATATAACTAGCATGAGATCACCTTAAAAATGCATTCCTCTACAAGATCTTTAGGATCCTTTCTACACTTTTTCCTCATCAATAATTAGGTACACATGTTCCTTTTTCAATTTTCTCATTTTACATGCTTTCCTTACATAAAATTTACACATTTCGATCATATACATGTGTATTTGACTACTTGTACACTATTCTCTTTTGCATGTACGTACATATAGAAAGTGGTATTTAACATCATCAAAAACATCAACAACAGGAACATTCATGACATCTATACATGCATTTCCACCCTAGGGTCATTTTCATCATCACTTTTTGCACTTTTTTCTCCTTAGCATCCACACTTCACACTTTTATCATTCCACACTTTGTTTCATCCCTCGGCACACTTTTGTCATTGATATACATGGTTATCGGTACACATCTATATCTACTTCATGTTCCGATATTTCTCTCAAACACCTTAAATTGGGGGAAATATAGACAAAAAATTAGGAACTTTTGGTAATTATATAGTCTTGATTACATACTACTATTCATATGATTCCTAAGTAATAAAAGTACTAATTAACCCATGTATTTAGCCACCTTTATTTTATTTCTATTACCACTTTTGGTCTCACCCCCTTTTCGCCCCATTCTTCCTTTTTATACCTTGATATTTATCATCTGGACACTAGCACCCATCAAGGACTCCAACACCAGGTGCCCTTGTCCCCTCTTGGCGCCCCTAACCCCTTTGTTCTTTGTTCCCATATTTTGGGTCATTTCTATCCATTTGAGCATCTTATCTTTTTGGTATTCGGCCTTTTCGGGGTTAATTATGAAATTCAAGAAAATGAATCATGTATAAATATAAAGTTATATAATCATAATAAAGGACCAAGCACTAAGCATTAGCCAACACAACTTAAGGTTACATTCATCAAGTATCTAAGAGCTCCATTACATTTATTTAGTACTATCAAGGGATACTGATGGTTGGTTATTCTGCATATAATTCATAGGAGGAAGTTCATTCTATTCCATTAACATGATTTATTACATTTATTTACATATAGCTTATTTTCTAGCTATCATGCACAACATTCAAAAGAGCCACCTAGAGCACAATTTCGGACACAAAAATAGAACTACATTGGATCGAGATGTAGTGCAACACTCAATCATAATATCACCAATATGATATCTAAGGACAATCTAACCCCTCATTCGCATCTTTCTTTTTAGAATTTGATGTCTCCTTGAGGGTTTTATAGGTCATTATTTCATTGTAGGTTTCAGAGACTTCGATGATCATCATGTGACCTCATAGCGGAAAAAGGAGAACAACAAAAATAGCTCGCAACTACTCATAGGAAGGTTTTGAGCTTTTTGGCATCAAAGGCGCCGAGAAAAAGGCATAGGGCACCCATATCCCTCTCTAGGATCCCTAGTCTAGGAAAATCATTAACTCACACACTTTTTAAAGGTTATGTGTGACATTTCTCCCTTTACGTTCATTTGGTAAGTAGTTCAAAACAATCTAGGAATAATTGCAAAACATCTAAGTCATCTTACCTCTTCCTTACACCTAGGGTTTCATACTTTATTTTTTTAGATTAGGTAACTATTTGATTTTGAAGGGATCAAAACAGCCTATACAATCTAAAAGATAAGAATCATGGCTCAAGAGTGAAACAAAGAGGATAAGCGAATAAGACCATACATGAAACTACAAGATAACCCAAGTGCAAAGGTGAGAAAAAAACAAAAAAAGAAAAGAAGGGCTTCATAAGACGGGAAGGTCAAAATTTCTTGACCACCCACTAAAATCATTCCTTTCTTCCCTAGTTTACTGGGTTTCATAATTTTTTTCTTAGCTTTCTTGGCTTAATTTTGGTCCTTAATTGTTTATTCATTTACTACTGCAATAACAATCAGATTAGGCATTTAAATTCACATTTATCTTAATCAACAATTGGACTATTTTTTTATGTGTTTCTTCTATTGTCCTTCATTGTTAAATCAAGTGGCATTTGGCATTTTTGTACCGAGGAGGGTTCGGTCAAAAAACATTTATCGTGAAGAAAACATGATATTTCCAAACATAAAAATAAGCAACTCTCATGTTCATGTGTAAATTAGTTCTCTATAAAACAATGTTCCTTAATCTTGATAATCTCATCACCAAGCCAAAATATTAAAACCAAATCAAAATATTTAACATAAAAATTATATTATTTATTTTTGCTACATGAGAAATTAGTATGTTGGTTTGAAAATATTTTTGATTTTTGTCTTTCTTTATTGAATGCCTTAGAATCATAGTTGGGAGGCGGCTTACATAAATTTACGGCATCTCTATCGATGTTTCGGATGAAATATGCAAGTATAATTCTGAGTAATCATATAAACTAATTTAGTGATCACCTTGCTAAACGACTACATGTAGAGGGCATCGACGCCATCAAGGTCACCCAGGGAATGATCCTATTCTCAATAGATTGATTTTCTATGTCAATGTGTGGGGATCTTTGCACTCTGCAAGAATTCATCCTTGGTAGGATCTATGTAAGCCAAATAACTTCACCAATAGACCAAACAACCTTTGATTTTTTTCCTTGTTTAGATAAAAAAATATTAAAAAATACTTTGGTCATTTAGTTGAGTTTAGATTCATTTGTTACCAAGAAATATCTTTTGATTCCAACACAATAGTGTAGCTAGAATGAGGAAAATCATTGGGAATTTTGTATAGAATATAATAGAGTTGTTAATCATTGGTGTACGAAGAAAATATAAGATGGACACCTTGATGTTATAGCTCCACTTAGAATTAAAGTTGTAACATTATTAAGACTCATTTGTCTCTTTCTTTTCTAATAATATTTCTTCATACTATCTTTTTTTCTATTGAAATGTTTTTGATTTGTGAAAAGAAAAAAATTGCACATACATTTATATAAAAGAAGTAAAATAATGTTTATTTAATATGAGTACATAAATATAAAAAACCCAATATTAATAAAAACCTAACACTAAAATTAAATGAGTTAGTTATTTTGTGGCATCACTTTTATTTATAAACTAATTACGATACGATTTAGTACTAATGGAAATAAAATATTTTAAAAGATTCAAAATTTGTATGATTATAGTTGAGGCCTCTTATCTTAGATGAGGTGGAAGATGGACATTTATTACTATAATAATTCTTATCCAAAATTCACCCCCATGGTAATTTTGATAACTTACACAATTTCTTTAGGCTTGCAGGCGAGCAAAAATTATTTGAGTTCGAGATCAGGTTTTGAGGGGTCACTTGGCTATCTAAAGAAAATCCAAGGAGTTAGAAAAATTTGCCAAAGTTATGAAAGAATGAAGTCAAGGGCCTAATTTAGTGCAAATTGGGTCTGACAGCTGTGGATGGAACCAATGCGGGTCGTATCAAGGTTCATCGTACCAAGTTCGGGCCTGAAATGCTAAAGAGGAAGTCAAATGTGACAAAGACAGAATATTTTGTCCCGCAAAATCCGTGGGATAGTTGGGATGAAGGTACACATGGGACCCAAAACTTGAAATGGCCGCAAGTCGAGTATATTGTAGATATAGAAAAAGGTGTTTGGGATAGTCAGGCGAAAAAGGCCAAAAAAGTGGTAGAAAAAAGCCATAGAAAGTACCGAAGAACAAATACGTAGAACAAATTCCATGGAAAAATATATGTAGAACAAAGTGCATGAAAAAATACGTAAAAAATGTTGCAGAAAAGCCGTAGAACAAAAGCCATGGAAAAAGCCATAGAAAAAAACCACGAGAAAAGCCGAAGAAAAAGCCATAGAAGAAAATCCTTAGAAAAAGCTGTAGAAAAAAATCCATGGAATGCCGCAGAAAACCAAATCCATGGAATGTTGTAGAAAACTAGAAAATCTGCAGAACAGAGGAAAATGACAATCTTTCACGCGAAACTTCAAATAGGCATAACTTTTGATCCAGTGCTCAAAATTTGAAAAAATTTATATCATTGGAAAGGTTTCAACGCCCTCTATGAAATGGGAATTGTATTTCTCATTTTTATGGAGGGTATGTGGGTGAAAATAGAAAAAATATCTCCAGCTCTAAAAAATTAAATGCTCGTTCTGTGAAAGGCAAGAAATCTCTGGCAAACCCAAAATAGTTGCTCACACTCAGATTGCCATATCTTTTTCAATTCTCAATGGATTTTTGAAAAATTGGTACCATTGGAATCATGCCTTCAATCATAATGCACAACAATCAAGAAATTCAAATATTGATGAATTTTAGATGTTGATTTTTCTAAAAATGGACAAGGATTAGAAACAGGTGTTTTAATTGGTACTTGGGTGTGCAATTAAGAGGCATGGTCATCATTATTTCTCTATTGCAGCACATGGGACAACATGGGGAGCCTTTTGCAAGAAAAATATCATCAATTGCACTCATTTATGACAACTTGCAAGTGGTTGAAAAGACAAATCCATGATTGCAATTCTCTCTCGCCTTCTCAATTCTATAAATTGTAATCCTGAGCTCATTTGTAAAGGAGTTGGTCATTTTTCTCTCTGTCCTCTCTCTCTTTCTTCCCTGCTAGGATTGAATGTGGATCTTAAGCCTCCTCTCTTTAATTTGTAATGAAATTTTCTTGCCTCTTGCCCGGTGATGATGTACTCTATGAAATCATGGAGAAATAATTTTTTTCATGATACATGTTTTCCATCCTTTGCTTATTTTTGTCTCTTCTTGCCTCTCATCATTGTAGGGTATACTATGCGTATATTTGATGTCTATTGTAGGTTTTGGGCACTGTTTTTAATGGGTTTGAAGTGGTGTTATGTGTGAAATTTATCTTTGGTTTGTGATGAATCTTGTCCATCCTCTCCATTGCTCACCCCTCTCCATTTCAAGAAGTTTGATTTGTGATCAACAACCCTCATTTTTGGTGTATCACCACTTTAGTGTAGGCTTTATTTTCATTTCTCTCTCTCCCTTGTTCCTTTGGAAGGTTAGATAAGGATAGGATAGTTTTTCCTGCATTAGAGTAGATTGTGGCGGTGTAGTTTAGAAGTAGGAAACAACCTTCTTCGATGATCATCTCAAGCCTGCAAGCCCACAACTTGAGAGATGATCAATGTTACACAAATTATCTTGAATGCCCCACTCAAATCTAAGGACATTCGGGGGTGTTATAGTTTCGTGATAAAAATAGTTATGTGGACAACATATGGGTAGCAATCTATTTCATTTAGTTTTTCATTAATTGTCCATTCTTCTATTTTTCGCTCTTTCCAATAGTAATTAAGTTTATGAATTTATCATGAAATTGTGTAGGTTGAGGTTAGTGTTTTAATTATATTTTTAATTCATTTGATTTGCATGTTTAGAAATTTTAAAAGTAAGGATGTGTATTTTTAGGATTTATATGCATAAATAATTTACATTTTATTTTAGATTGGGAAGTTTGAAGTATAAGAATCTAATAAGTGGTTATGTGTTTAAAAATTCTTAATTAAATATTTTAAATTTTAAATTTATTGAGTGGGTCAAAACATATTTGAATATAACAAACATCTAAAAAACAATATTGGGCCTTATTCGTTAATTCTAATCGAATATATTTACAAAAATTATTACGATTATTAGTTATATGTTTTACATTATAATATATTTTCTTCATATTCTAGGTCCATTGTCAAAGCTCTAGAGTCTACTCTTAATATAAAAAAATTGTAATCTAGAGTTTATTCCTATTTATTACTAGTAAAAATTAAATAATATATATTTATAAATTTAATCTTAGTAGTTAGTAGCTTGGTTAGTAGCTTGTTTGTTTGTCCTCATCCATTTGTTATGGGTAGTTTGGATGACCTAGAATTTAGAGAAATAGTTGTTTTTGTCAAACAAATATTGTTAGGATAAGAACAATTGTTATCTAATATTGACTCCTTTTAGGTGACACCTCATAACCAAGGTTGTTATGGTTATTGAGTTGTCTTAATCTCAGCCGTTCATTTGTATTAATCTAATCTCGGCCATTGATTTTCAATGAGAGTAGTATATAAAGGGGTCATTGGGGTCATTTGTAACAAGGAAGTTTTAGAGAAACTTGCAGTGTTAGCAAGTAGTCTTGCAGTGTTAGCAAGGGCGCAGTTATAGCGTTGGAGATTGCAGTGGAGGAATATCAGCAGGAGGATTAGGAGATTGTCGGAACTCTGCCGGTAAGAAGCAAGCGGTATTTGTATCTCTTGATTTCTTTGAAGTTTAATATATTTCTCATATGTAATCTTGGTTTTCCCTACGGGGTTTTTCGGGGACAATTGTCAGAAAATATTGTGTTCACCTTGTTGGGTATTTCTTATGTGTTTGTATTTGTGAATTACTGGTTGTGTTATTTTCCAATATTTGTTGATCAAATAATCTTACAAGATAGGAGGTTAATAATCGATAAGCGTAATAGATTTTCACATGGTATCGAGCTAAGTTTGGGTAGAAGAGATTTACCTAGGTGAAAGAAAGTGAGGGTTTATAAAACCCGGTTTAACCTCTTCAAAATTATTATTATTATTTTCTTTTAAGATGGCCTCGGCGGAGTTTAAGAGATCGGGGACAGATTGGATGGAGCCTCGAATTTTGGTGTGCGGAAAGCTAGAATTTCTCTATTCTTTGGAAGAGAATGGTATCGAGGAATATGTGACCTTTGTTGTACTGTACCTACGGATGCAACACAACTCTTAGCATATAAGAAGGAAGATGCCAAGGCGAGGAGGTTGATTCTTGGCGGTGTCGAGGATCATATTGTTCCGCATATTGCGAGTTAGATACGGTGAAGACGATGTGGGATGCCATTATGAATCTGTGCAGAATGCTACCACTAATCGGAAGGCTGATTCTCGGAGAAAAGTTGAGGAATACCGGATGAATAAGGGAGAAGGCGTCACAAGTTACCTCACCGAGACTTAGACTTGTCGAGGATGAATTGGCATTTGTTGGAGACAAACCAAGTGATGCGAGCTAGTGAGAATAGCCCTAAATGGGTTTCTTAGCGGTGGGATGTCTTTGTTGAGTCATCGATGGGATGAGACACCTTACCAGGAGTTGGGATCGACTATGGAGTGATTTCACTCAGGAGGAGCTTAGACTAAGTCTTGTCAATGGAGCCAACAATAAGAGTCAGAAAAGTGAGGTGGAGCAGGAAAATGTTGCCCTAGCGGGTAAAGGGAAAGCAAAGAAGGGGTCTAGTAAAGGATCAAATTCACAAGGTGAAAAGAAGAAGAAAGATTCTTTGAAGATCAAGTGTTATGGCTGTCACGAGTTTGGCCACTATGTCAGCGATTGCCCAGAAAGGAAGAAGAATGAAAAGAAAGGCAAGAAGCAAGTTGCGGCTTCAGCAAGTGCAGATGAGCTCTCTAGTAGAATGGAAGATGAGTTTGCACTCATAGCATGTATGGTTAGCTCAACCTCACAGAGTGTTTGGTACATAGATAGTGGGGCGTCATATCATATGACAGGAGTTAGAGAATACTTCTCCAGTTATAAGGAAGAGAGCACAGAATCAGATCTCTATGGGAACATGTCCAAACTCAACTCGGTTGGGAAAGGGGTATTCGATTTCGAAGGAGAGTGGTAAGATGATTCCCCTTCATGATGTGTTGCATGTTCCAGGCTTAGGGATGAATTTGATTTCTGTATCTGTCCTTCAGGACAAAGGGTACAATGTACTCTTTAGAGGGGCACATGTGTTGATCAAGCACAAGGATTGGAAATCACCCATAGCTATTGGAGTTAGGAGCGGTCGGCTTTATAGGCTGCAGTTTGATATTCCTAAGGCACTCATGAGCAACAATAATCTTAGAGATCAGGGAGAGCTATGGCATAGAAGGATGGGCCATATCCATCATGGAGCCCTTAAATTACTTCATGAGACAGTGACAGGTGTTCCTGAGGTGAGCACAAAGCACGATGATGTATGTAAGGGATGCGTGTTGGGGAAGTTTGCTAAAGCATCTTTTCGAGGAGTGACACGAGATCGAGGCGTTCTTGATCTAGTACATTCGGATGTATGTGGACGATGTCGATGAAGTCTCTCGAGAGGGTATGAGTACTTTGTTACTTTTATTGATGATTTCTCCGAGGAAGACATGGATATACTTCTTGAAGACCAAGGATGAGGTTTTGATCGCTTCCAAGAGTTCAAAGCTCTTGTGGAGAATTCGACGGGAAGGAAGATAAAAGTTCTTGGTCGAGACAATGGAGGCTGAGTACAAAAGCAATGAGTTCGGGAGTTACATGCGAGAGAAGGAATCAAGAGAGAGTGGGTGTTCCTTACTGATCCACAACAGAATGGAGTTCTTTGAGAGGAAGAATCGGTCTATAAAGAGGCATCGAGGCTATGTTGCATGACCAGGATTTACCCCGTTATACGTAGGCGAGAGGCATGCAATACAGCAGTATACATACTGAGAATAGAGTTCCACATAAGGTACTAGGGAAGATGACACCGAGAGGAAGCATTCTTTGCAGGAAGAAGCCGAGATGTCGAGTCACTTTAGGATCTTTGGGAGTTTGGCATATTGTCACATTCCTAAGGATACACGTACCAAGTTAGATCAGACTGCAGAGAGAGGGTACTTTGTGGGGTACAGTGAAACCTCTAAGGCATATCGGATATTCATTCCGGGGACCAGGAGGATTATTGTTCGACGTGATGTCAAGTTCATGGAGGACAAGGCATTTAGAAGGTCTAGAGATTTGCCAGTAGATGATCAGAGTAAGCAGCCAACAGAAGCTCCAAGGATCACTCAATCGAGTCAAGGGCAGCAAAGCTCGAGTACAGTTACTAGTACAAGCATAGACTCAGGAGGAGAGAGTTTTCAAAGTATGGAGCAACAGGTGCAAGAAGAGATGCATCAAGAAGACATGGAGGTTGATATTTCATCCTCTACAGTTGGCAGCAAGAACCGTGAGGTTCAACAGACACAGAAGAATACTCAGGAGTTAGTGGGTACTCCTAGGAGGAGTGATAGACAATGGAAACCACTAGCCAGGTATGATGACTATGTTGCATTAGTTAGTATGTTGGTAGATAGTGAACCTTCTAGCTATCAGGAGGCTGCACAACATCAAGTGTGGCAAGAAGCAATGGTTGAGGAGTATACTTCAATTATGTAGAATGATGTGTGGGAGGTAGTGCTAGACCAACGAGATAGGGCGGTGGTTGGATCACGTTGGATCTATAAGATCAAGCACGGTGCGAGATGGTAGCATCGAGAAATATAAGGCAAGGTTCGTAGCGAAGGGTTCTCTCGAAAGAGGAATAGACTACGAGGAGACATTTGCTCCAGTTGCGAGTATACTTCTATGATTTGTAATCTCAATTTCAGCCTGAGATGGGATGGCGAGATCCATCAAATGGATGTCAAGACAAGCGTTTCTTAATGGTGAGTTGAAAGAGGAGGTATACATAGAACAACGAGAAGGCTTTGTAGCACACACAACAAAGAGACCCACGTGTGTAGATTGAAAGAGAGCATTGTATGGACTCAAGCGAGCTCCGGAGCGTGGTATGAGCGCATTGATAGTTACTTACAGGAAATGGGCTTTGTGAAGAGTGAGGCAGATGCTAATCTCTACTACTTGGTAGTTGGAGGTGAGATTCTCATTCTTGTTCTATATGTAGATGACTTGTTTCTTACAGGTTCATTGGGGCTCATAGAAGAATGCAGAGAGGATCTTGCAGCGGAGTTCGAGATGAAGGATTTGGGACTCATGCACTACTTTCTAGGCATGGAGGTATGGCAGAAAGATGGAGAGATTTTCCTTGGGCAAGGGAAATATTGCATGGAAATCTTGAAAAGGTTCAGGATGGAAGATTGCAAAGCCATGTCTACACCCATGATCATGAATTGGAGGAAGGTAGACACATCCAGGGAGAAGGATGTAGACCCCACCTTATACGAGGCGAGTTGATTGGTTCTCTCATGTATTTGGTCAATACCGGGCCGAGATATAGCTTTTGCGAGTTAACTCTCTTAGTCGGTTCATGGTTGAGCAAAGAGAGTGCATTGGGTATGCAACAAAGCATGTCTTTGCGTTATTTGCGAGTCTGATCGAGTATGGAATTAGATATGCTCGAGGTGAAGGAATCGAGGTTGATGGGCTATCTTGGCCTGTGATTGGGCGGGTAGTACTGATGGACAAGAGGAGCACTTGAGGGTGTTGTTTGATGCAGGATCGGGAGTTGTATCTTGGTTCAGCGAGAAGCGAAGTACGTGGCTCACGAGTTGGATTGAGTCGAGTACATAGCAGCTAGCATGGCAACATGTGAAGCTATATGGCTTCGGAAGTTCTTAGTAGCTTTGTTTGGTCGAGAAGGTTGAGACTACGGTGATACAACTGCGCAATCGAGTTGCATCAAGTTGGTGAGAATCCGGTGTTTCATGATAGGTCAAAACATATAGACATCAAGTATCACTTCATCGAGAGATTGTGTATGCAGCGCGGGGTTGTTAAGCTACGATTTGTACCTACGAGATCAGCGGTAGCTTGAGACATTACGACAAAGGCATTGGGGAAGGCAAAATTTATCTTCTTGAGAGAGATGTTGGGTGTCATGAGAACAACTTCCTCGCTAGAGAGGAGTGTTAATCTTAGTAGTTAGTAGCTTGGACAATTTGTTTGTCCTCATCCATTTGTTATGGGTAGTTTGGAATGACCTAGAATTTAGAGAAATAGTTGTTTTTGTCAAACAAATATTGTTAGGATAAGAACAATTGTTATCTAATATTGACTCCTTTTAGGTGACACCTCATAACCAAGGTTGTTATGGTTATTGAGTTGTCTTAATCTCGCCCGTTCATTTGTATTAATCTCGGCGTTGATTTTCAATGAGAGTAGTATATAAAGGGGTCATTGGGGTCATTTGTAACAAGGAAGTTTTTAGAGAAACTTGCGGTGTTAGCAAGTAGTCTTGCGGTGTTAGCAAGGCGCGTGATAGCGTTGGAGATAGCGGTGGAGGAATATCGGCGGGAGGATTAGGAGATTGTCGGAGCTCACCCGGTAAAGCAAGCGTATTTGTATCTCTTGATTTGCTTTGAAGTTTAATATATTTCTCATATGTAATCTTGGTTTTCCCTACGGGGTTTTCGAGGACAATTGTCGAAAATATTGTGTTCACCTTGTTGGGTATTTCTTATGTGTTTGTATTTGTGAAATTTGTTGTGTTATTTTCCAATATTTGTTGATCAAATAATCTTACAAGATAGAGGAGGGGAGGGAAAAGGGATGGAAGGTGAGAAAAAGGGGTGTGAGATGTGGTTGATAGGAGATATGATAGGAATTTTTCTAAGGATGGAAGCCACAAGAGATTAAGTTCTGGATAAATTAGGAAGTTTCGTAGGGCACTAATAGTCGAGGGCACCTAAATCTAAAAATTTCTCATATTATTGATTATTTTTATAACTTTGTATAATATAAATTTCATGCATACACAAAAAGGTACTGTAATATTTTGAAAATAAAAATAAGTAATTAACATATTTATAAGATCATATGATCATGTTGGTATTGTTACCCATTTTCCGATGTAGCTCCATATTATAGATTTGTGTCATTTTTATCTTGAAAAAGTTCATATATTTATGATAATGTCATTGGTGTATCCAATAGAGGAAAGTATTATTGAAGGAAAGAATTATTTAATTCTCTACTCCTATTTCTAGGATAAATGCTTATTATGTTTTATAGATGAATTGTTAGGCGCGGTCTAAATACCAATCTTCACAAAATAATGGGAGCTAAAATAGTATTTTCTTTGGAAAAAATTGGTGCTTTCTTTAGGTTTGTGTCCCATCACTTATTTCATATTGATAAATAGACAATCTTAGATTATAGAGTTAGTAAAACTAGGATCTTTCAAGTTTCATGATCGAGTCTATCAGACGTAGGAATTAAAAGATAATTTCTAACATTGTTAATTTTAGATCTTAAATTATTAGATTTTTTCTCCCACCAATTATTCTTAATACCATTTTACATTAATATTATTACGTCTAAAAACATTCTAAAATAGAAATGTAAGGTAGAGTGTAATGTGGTTAATTGTTTACAATATTTTTTTAATTTGCGGTAAAAGAGGGTTAAGGGGACCCTACCCCATACAATAGATGGAGAAAAATATAATACATTGAGGAACAAGACAAAACAACATCTTCTAGCGGCATCGAGGATAAACAAACAACAACATCAAACAAAAAAAAGTAAATAAACAACAATAAAAACAACTACTATCTCAATAATTTGCCCCCTTCCCTTTGGATCTTAGTTGCATCTTTAGGGGGAGATAGTCACATTTTTTTCTACACACAACTTTCCAATCCTCTTCCATATTTGGATTTACATTTTTAGTATTATGGATTAGAATCAGTACTTCAATGTGTTCATGGGATCCTGATAAGGCTTCCACATCATTCCTATAAACTTGTTGCACTTCCATCTCTTTAGGTTTAACTAATTTCATAGAATCTGATTCAAGTTCACAATCTAGAGGATCAGTCACCACCAGGTGACTAGGTTTATAATTCTTCAACAGAAACTTCTTGCTTTACCTTGTTTTCTCACCATGTGAAAATAAGATGCAAGATGACCAAGATAAAAGCATATGCAACATCTAAAGGGAAACCCTTCATAATCCAAATTTTGAGACCACTTTCTATCTTTGATTTTCAAGTCGATGCATGCGCGGGAAGTCAATGGAAGTATCCAAATCAACTACGATTCAAGCATATGTTGTGTGTTCAAAATCATCAGTTTTTGGATCAATAGCTAAACATTTCCCTAAGGTGTTTCCAATAGTAGTTAAGAAAATTTCAACTAGAATTGAAGGGGAAAGTATGGAAGGTGAATCCATGCCGATTTAAATTGGACAATATTATTTGACTTTAAATTTGTTATTTATTTCACTTTCACAAGGAAATTTTAATCTTAAATTTGACTATATTTTAGATATTTACCTTTGATATGATCAATAGAAAAGTTTTAAATAAAAAATTATGAAGGCGGGAATTAGCTCGCTCGAGTTCTTCCTATCATTAACAAAGAAAATTTGTTACTTTGTAAGAAGATAAGCATCCCCTAAGAAAAAAATTGAGTTATGAAAAAGAGACAAAACTATTATAATGGAAATAAGTGCAAAATAAATGCAATGTCAATGCTGTAAACGATGTCCAAACCTATGAAATATGTTTCACCCTTAATACATATGGTTTCCCAATTCCATTTATACTAATATAGCATACGGGTATATAATAATTTAAGATTATTTATATTTTAAAATTATTATTATTATTATTATAATTTAATTCTTGTTGAAAATTTGATTTTTTTAATTTTAAGGATTATTTAAAAATAGATACAATTTTTGAGCAGAGATAAGGTATTGGAGGATATTTTCATATTTTTGCTTGTATATGTTTTAATTAGTTTTTGTTCGTTTTTAATTTGTTTTTTTAATAATGTTTGTTTTATTTAACAATATTAGTTTATCTCATTTAATATATATATATAAATAATTTAAAGTTTAAATTAATAATTTAATTATAAAAAAATTATACTATAGATAAATTATACTTAAAATAATTTACATGTCATAATCCTACTAGGTATAAATGTGTCAACATACACCATTAGTAGTTTTCAGCATATCAATTTGTTGCCTAAGTAACTTTGACTCTTCCTCCGCACTCTACACATAAGAAAAAGATAAGACAAGGTGAAATTCATGGTTAAAATAGTTATTCTTTTTAATTAATAATTTTAATAAATGACATAGGATAATTTTGAATAAATCAAGTTATTATAGTGATCTAAAAGTATCGTTTTTGATATTTTAAAAATATTAAAGGAAACACAACCAAATCCCAAAAATCTAATAATAAATATATTAAAAATTAATGCATATAATATGAGAATAAAAGTATCTTTTCAAATAATTTGTTTAAGATAACAAGAAAACATGAAAAAACATTCAAGTAGTGATACTTAACATAGTTGTCAACACAAGTGGTGGACTACCGGGCTTATCTCCCCAACCATTTCCACCATAACGATCAGTCATGTTAATTATGCTTTTCCACACATCAATGTTTTGTTTTTCTTATTCTTCATTTTTTCTTGTGGGGGAAGAAGAACCATGTAAGTGAGTTTTTCTTTAGGAGGCACTCTCCATGAACAAAAACTCTCATATTTTCTAGTACCAGATATTCCCTCACCATTTCCATTAGGATATAATAGATGTAAGCATGGTAATAATCTCTCCCAACTCCATAAGTGGCGATGCCCATTCCCTTTAGGTGCAGGAAGTTGAGAGGAAAATTAGTTAGATAGAAAATTTGGCAATACATAGATCGTAGTTTAAATGGAACTTCCCGATTATTGAGAAGCTGATTAACGATTACCCATCTCAAAAATCACTTTCTCATTTTATGCATAAATTTGAGGCATAATATTTTCAAAGGAAACCACATTATTAGCCACCTAAAAATCTATATCAAAAGAAGAAGATTAAAAATTCATGATTTCTAAAATAAAATACAATCATGAAATATATGCCAAATTTGATTATATTTTTCAAGAAGCATTGATGAGTACTATATAAGAAACATTATTTACAAATAAATTCTAGAATAAACAACTAGAAAAGGAAGTAAATCCATGTCGATAAAAATTCACATGAAGTGAAAACAAAAACAAATTCTTGAGCATTTATACTTGGTAATGAGATTGGAAAAATGAGATTTAAAACCCCAGCGAATCAACCTTATCCCACATGTAACCATTGATAAAAATACACCAAATGAATTGATATTTTGTTAATATATTTTCACGTATTGGATAAGCATCTAACCAAAGTAGATTTTATAGAACTAGGCTTCTAGTGATAGTTTATGGTTTTAACTTGAACATAGTTAAGAGAGAAGTTGGTAACCAAACCAACGTTTGTATTTGGAAAATATATTTTAAATGGATCAATTCAAATATTTCCACCATGTGATTCTACATCTAATCTCAATCTATAAAATATCATTTAATATGTTGGGGCTTTTATTAAAAAAATCATAGAGTTACTACGTTTATAACTAGGAAAGCTCAATTTTCTTCCTCGATAGTTAGAATAAATTTAATTTACCAAGAATTTAAATAATTTAACTCAACCCAAAAACCTTTCCTATCATATTTCATAAATTTTTTTTTGTTAAATGTTCTTACTAAATTCAAATTTAAGAATACATGCTTTGTATATAAGGTTAGAAACATAGGAATAATTTTACATGTATTAATTAAATTCTTTAGAATATAATTTCTTTGTACTATTTATTTTAAAAGTGATATTGGGTTCATTTTTACTCCAAGTTCCATGAGTTCAAGAATTTCTAGAAACATGGCTAACATCTTGTGGGCATTATTATGAGGTGGGTCTTGCATAAAAGGTATATTATACCATATAAATGTTCTAAAGGATACATGCATGTAGTGAGAGCTATATCCTAGATGAATGAGCTCAATCTGCTATTAATTATACTTGCAAAGACTATGAGTTAGAAAATTTAGATAGTAATACATCTTTTATTATTTTGTGTTGAAAAAATTCTTCCTTGGGTTCAATCAAAATATGATGTTCATAAAACCTCCTAAACACATTATAGGCCACACAATGTCAATAAGTACTAAGAGGTCCCACTTAGAATTTGATTGCGCTTCATGTATTGGAATGAAAAAATTGTGTGCATCATTTAAATGTGACATTTTAAAACTAATTTAATTTATACAAATACAAAAATAGACTATATAGATAAGGATGTGGATGTTTGTACATGTGCATGAGTGTATGTATGTGTGTGAAGTGCAGCATGTGAGTGTTTGTGTGAAGTATAAGTGTATGTGTGAGTGGAGTAGGTAGTGAGGTGAATTCAGAGAGTATATATTCATTCAAAAATATTGTGTAATTGAACATTGTATAAATTGAGATATTTATATACAATTAAAAGGAGATATTATAGGGAAATTTGTGTAATTTATATATAATTATATAAGCAAGTTTCTTGTTTTGGATATTAAATGCTTATGTATTGTTGTGTATATATGTTATAGTTAATTATTAATCTATCTTCCTTAATGTAACATTATCTATAATCGTAAATTTTGTGAACTTAGTAAACTACAATTTTTTCATCATTTATGTCAACATATTATGTATGAGTCAAAGTTCTAGTTATTTAATGTTTATGAGTGGATATCCATTATTTATAAATGAAATTGATAATCAATGATATTAAAATATTCTTACAATGGGAAGTAATGATGAGATGATAAAGTTATAAAAAAAATGTAGAATGTTCATTTTTGTTTAACTTTCCTAACTTAGTTCTCCTTGCATCATGAGAATATCAAAATAAATATAGTAGTCTTGAATACAATTAAAAGATCCAATTCAATTGAGATATTAAATTACAAATATTGAGGAATTGGATAAACATTGGTCCCATTATGTTATATAATACTAGTTTGAAAATATTCTAGAATCATTTATTATCGCATGGATCATACAAAGTTGGATGAGATGTGGCGTAAAGAAAGTTGAGTTCCTTAAAAAAAAGAGAGAAGTTATAGAAAGCGTTTAATTTTATATCCATATTATCTAGATTTAGAGGGGATAAAATATATTTATGTATGGAAATTTCACCTATAGGATGGTACAAGAGAAATGGGGTATCTATAAGGGAAATACTATTTTAATGATCTAGTATGTTGATTGGAAGGAAAAATGGGGAAGAAAAAAGTTGGAAAATTTAATCAAAATATTAGAGAAGACTTTATATATTAGCATAAATTGCATAGTTAAGAGGAGAAGAGAGATCTAGAGGATAATAAGAATATTTGATAACTTTATAATCTTAAGAGGAGTTAATATTGTATTGTAGATCAAAAAAAAAAGAGAAAAAAAGAGAGGTTATCTAGTAGATTAAAAAGATGGAAATTTGATATGGTATCATTATGTTCAAAGAGGGTATATAATACTGGAAAGATAGAGCGGAAAAATAGAGGCTAGAAATAGAAAAAGGGATGAGACAATGACGTAGGAAGAAATATAGAGTGGAGGCATTAACTCAATTAATCCCCATAACACTAGAAGGATCATATGTGGTGTTATGGACCAGATAATAGGGGAACCAAGGAATCATGGTGAAGTACTAAACAAATGTATAGTTTTATATATGGAATAATTAAGATACTTATGTATAGATACTTTGGAGAAAAAGTAGGGATATATAAGGATTATAAAAATGATCATAGACAATAGTTTTTACAAGAAACATAGTTATCCCATAGAAAAATTATGGCCAACATATATATAATAATTTATGACATAGTAGGATGGGGTTGAATAGTAACCTTATGAGTGGAAAACATATGGGAGCAGTCTCCCTTAACTATAATTAGTGTAATAAAAAAGGAGAGATGGAGGAAGAGAGAATAAAGATGATAAATATAAGAAATTATAAAGGTGAGAAATTATAGGGAAGATAAAATGACTAGATAACTAGTGGATTTAGAAAAATCAATAGAGAAAGATGTAGCCTACGAAGTAAAGGAACTAGAGTTTGGTAGAATATGAAAAATTGGAGGAAGGAGATATATTCAAGAGAAGAAAAAACAAAAGAAACGATTATATTAGTTTAGGAAATAATAGGAATTGAATTAAGAAAAAAGGTGTATTATAAATAATATAGGAAGAAACATAAGAAGGGGAGATGAAAAGAAGTAATTATAGACTTGAAGGAAAAAAAAAAAAAGAGAAAAGGAGTATAGATATTACAAAAATGAAAAGAGAGACTATAAAAATATAGAAGTAGATTATTTGTCAAGTATAAAATTAGTAGATGTCCAAGAATCAATTCTTTCCCAATTGTAAGAGAATTTTGAGGAAATGAAACAATCCTCTGACTAAACATCATCAATTTGCCACATATAAAATTTAGATCAAAAAGTTTGAAGATAAATTTATAGGAAAATTGTTAAGAGAGTTTTACAAAAACATAAACAAGTCAGTAGTAGAAGAGAGAGAATACATGAAAATTCTTAATAGAGTGTTAGGAAGTGATATTTTGAAAAATAATTAATAATATAAATAAGCAAATACATCTATTTGGATATACCAAAAGAAAACCAATGATCACCTAATATAAGAAGTTACCAAGCTAGTTGGAAAGACGCCTTGTGATTATAACCTGAGATACTATTTATAGTATATTTCTATTAGAGGAGTAATAATATTATGAAACTATAGGATTTTATTTTTATTTTTAGGAATAGTCATTGAAATTGTATATGAAGTTATTTCCAACACATAGAAAACTACATATTGATGTTATGGAAGTATTTCGGGAATATTACATTTACCCTAATGATTTGATTGATCTTGTTAAAAAAATGTGGGATCTATTTTAGAAATAAGGAGAGGAATTCAAATATTTTAACTAAATATTTAATGGGATAGTGAGGAAATTTAATGATCCATTGATGGAAAACTCAAAAATTCAGTATTGCATATGATTTTAACTACTTATAATGTATAATCTATAAATGGACATCAATTCCAAAAATTTCAAAGTAATTGGATAGAGCCACACACAAAGACAAACCATGGTGGGGAGAGATTAAAAAATTATCAAAAATGGAGTTACAAAACATACAACATGGATTAGCCTAGTTGAGACTATAACAAGATATTTAGACAAAAATGAATGTCATAACAAACAAACCACCCCTCACATTGGGTAGGAATAAACTATGGTTTAAATTATGTTACAAAAGACATAGCAAAACCAAATTTCAGTATCCAAAAGAGGAAAAGAAGGAAATCACCATAAGAGTGTATCTAGGTACTATGACACCACCACCACAACAAACAATTTTGAATGAATGATTATGGTGTGGAGAGTGTTGATTTTGGGATCAAAATAGTTATATAAGGAATTTTATAATAGAGATATAACCCATAAATAAAATATCTTATTTACTATAAAACATGTGACACATTTAATCAAAATAGCAAA